>CM071569.1:209919596-210137839 GCA_036426205.1 Ascaphus truei | reverse complement strand
GTGTGTGTGTGTGTTGTTGTGTGGTGTGTGTGTGTGTGTGTGTGTGTGTCTGTGTCTGTGTCTGTGTGTGTCAATGATTGCAGAACTAAAAAATATTTATTAAACTTTTTTTTCTTTAAAAAATCTTATTTAGGACTTCCTTTCACTCACACAACCCATGCACACACATATACTCACACATACACACACATATACTCACACATACACACACATATACTCACACATGCACACACATAAACACACATACACACACATATACTCACACATGCACACACATATACTCACACCTATCCACACCCATACCACACATCCACCCATACACACACATACACACACATATCCTCCCACATGCCCACACATACCACACGTACACCCCTACACACACAGTATACTCACACTTGCACACACATATACCCACAAATACTCCCACACACCCACCCTACACACATTACACACCATACACACCCATATACATTGCCTGCAGCTCCCAGCTCTTAGACAGGAAAGCACGCGCGTTTCGCATAGGCACGCATGCCGCATGGCCCATGCTGTATATAACAGCCTTAGAATAAAAAGCAGTTTTATAGCAGGGGCCCTTTTTTCTCTGGGCTGTTATTCAATCTTGTCAGAGAAACTTGCTGTCTATGGTGTTCTGTCCGACAGATCACATTATTACGTCTAATCCCAGAAAAAGAACAGGGCATTACTGGCCAATAATGCCCTGGCTGGAAGAGTTGAAGGCCGAGGGCGAAGCCGAGGACTTTAACCCAGCCAGGGCATTAATTGGGCCAGAAATTTCCCTGTTCTTCAGGGGATTATTACTATTATAGGATAATGTAGGCTTATTTTTTTTTTTATAAAATAGATCCACTTTTGTAGTCATATTGATTTTTAATCAGCTTGTCTACATTCTTATGCTTTTAGTGCAAGTTTTATTAAAAGGAAATTGTACATACACACAGCCCCCTCTATATCCACCACAGACACACACACACGCTGCAACCTCCCCTCTATATACACAAACACTCTGCCATCCCCCCTACACACTCTGCAGGCCCCCCTCCTCTACACTCTACACCCACAACAAACTGCAGCCCTCCTCCACCCTCTACACTCACAAAACACACACAGCAGACCCAACCTCTACACCCACAAACACAGAAACACACCTGCAGCCCCCTGTAACCCACAAAATGCAGAACACACACCCAAACCACGACTGCAGCTCCCTCCTCCACCCCTACACACCCACACCACACGCACTAATCCCCCCTCTACACCCACAAAACACACCCAACAAAACATCTGCTGCACCCTCTACAATCCACAAAACAGACTCCACAGCTCCCCTCTACACCCACTGCAGTCCCCCTGTAAACCCACACACTGCAGACACCACAACAAAACACCTGCACCCTTCTCCACCCACAAAACACACACTGGCAGCCCCCCCCCTCTGCACCCACAAAACACACACATATACTCACACATACACACACATATACTCACACATACACACACATACACACACATACACACACATATACTCACACATGCACACACATACACACACGTACACACACATACACACACATATACTCACACATGCACACACATATACTCACACATATACTCACACATACACACACACACACATACACACACATACACACACATACACACACATATACATTGCCTGCAGCTCCCAGCTCTATAGACAGGAAAAGCACGCGCGTTCGCATAGGCACGCATGGCCGCATGGCCGCATGCTGTATATAACAGCCCTTAGAATAAGAGCAGTTTTATAGCAGGGGCCTCTTTTTCTCTGTGGCTGTTATTCAATCTTGTCAGAGAAACTTGCCTGTCTATTGGTTCTGTCCGACAGATCACATTTAATTACGTCATAATCCCAGAAGAACAGGGCATTACTGGCCAATAATGCCCTGGCTGGAAGAGTTGAAGGCCCGAGGCGAAGCCGAGGGACTTTAACCCAGCCAGGGCATTATTGGCCAGAAATTCCCTGTTCTTCAGGGATTATTACTATTATAGGATAAATGTAGGCTTATTTTTTTTTTTATAAAATAGATCCACTTTTGTAGTCATATTGATTTTTATCAGCATTGTCTACATTCTTATGCTTTTAGTGCAAGTTTATTAAAAGGAAATTGTACATACACACAGCCCCCTCTATATATCCACAGACACACACACACGCTGCAACCTCCCCTCTATATACACAAACACTCTGCCATCCCCCCTACACACTCTGCAGCCCCCCTCCTCTACACCCACAAACAAACTGCAGCCCTCCTCCACCCTCTACACTCACAAAACACACACAGCAGCCCAACCTCTACACCCACAAACACAGAAACACACACTGCAGCCCCCTGTAAACCCACAAAACTGCAGACACACACCCAAAACACAGACTGCAGCCCTCCTCCACCCTCTACACCCACACACACACACTAAATCCCCCCTCTACACCCACAAAACACACACCAACAAAACAGTCTGCTGCACCCTCTACATCCACAAAACAGACTCCAACAGCTCCCCTCTACACCCACTGCAGTCCCCCTGTAAACCCACACACTGCAGACACACACACAAAACACTCTGCACCCCTTCTCCACCCACAAAACACACACTGCAGCCCCCCCCTCTGCACCCACAAAACACACACTGTAGCGACACACACGACCCAACAAAACAGACTTTGCCACCTCTACATCACAAAAACACACCAGCTTCCCCCTCCCTACAGCCACCATGTAAACTCACACACTGCAGACACACACACCAGCAAAAAACTCTGCACCCCTCCTCCACCCACAAAACACACACACTGCTGCCCCCCCTCTGCACCCACAAAACACACACACAGCAGACACACACCAACAAACAGACTCTGCTGCCCCCTCTACACCCACAAAACAAACAATACAACACTCTGCTGGCCCCTTTACATCCACAAAACACACAACAGATACAGAAACCTTTCCAGTCACTCTCCTGTGCCGAGCTCTCTGCAGGCAGGGTGGGGGAGGAGTCAGTGCCTTGTTGGTGCCTCCTGTCCAATCATCTCCACTGTCTGAGAGCGGATCTCACGCTTTGTGAATGAGAACTAAAAGCTGATTGGCTGAAAAACTTGGCAGGGTGCCAAAAATTCTGGGTCATTACTGATTGGATAATGCCCGGAATTTTAATCAATCAGAGAGCAGGGATTTCAATAATGCCCGGAATTTACCAGCTTTAGCCTATAATAAATAATATTTCAATGTCTTGAAATGGTCTATCGTTTTTACTTCAAAAAGGGGTATAAAGATCAGCCATTTGAAAGCAATTTCTGTGATCCTTTTAAAGTCGTACTGTTGTCTTTAAATAGGACTTGGAAATAAATGGCATGTATCGAGCTACAGCATATTTCGTTTTTGAAGGAAACAAAATCACAACTGTTGCCATTTTAAGAGGTCAGAGGTCATGCAACGATGTTTTTACAGCGATATTCTTCCCGACTAGAAACATCTGTGGAATTTTAGAGGAGACTATGTGGACAGAATAAAAGCGGGAAGAACAGCTGAATTCGTTTCAGAACAGCTACATCAGACTTCACATGATCGGCCTAAATCTTTCCATCACAAAAAAGGGTACGGTGTACAGGGTACAGTGGCCTCTGACTGAGTGAGAAGGGAGTGTTGGTGTGAGATGTACTGTAAAGTGTATGTGTAGCAGCAACAGAGAGTGAGCAGGTGCTGCAGAAAGCAGAAGACTGCGTGCAGCATGGAACCAATGGGGAGAAACCAGGAAGAAGGTGAATAGGAGGCTGGCATAAATATTTAGGCGGGAGGAAGGGAGAGTGGATGAAATGCAAAGCGGGAAGATAAAGGTGGTGATGGAGGTGAGATAAGAAGTGTGAAGCAAATTACTAGGGGAAAGTGGGTAATATTGTGCAGAGAAACCGGTTTAGAAAGAATAATGGTGAGATACAGATAAGGCAAAGATAAGACACTCCAGACTTGTTTTAAGAAAATTAAAATTGCTTCATTAAGTCTGTGCTATAACCACACCTTTGTCAGGACCACAATGTAATGGTGAGACACAAAGGGGGTCCGATATCGAAATCTCCCGGCTGCAAAACCTGTGTTAAAACACTACACCACCTTTATCAATCTAGGAAATCCTATACGTTTTCCTGGGAATGTCTTTCCTCTATAATCTAATTCTGGTGCACTTGTTTTTGGCCCAGTTTTGCATAGAGAGAATTGATCATGAATGGCTCCAGAAAAAAGATTGACCGTTAATGATTGATAATGGCTGTAATATGTTGGTGCATTGATTTCTTACACTGCTAGAACTGTAGGACACTGACGACGGGATTCATGAAGATTGATGCAAGGCATTGCAACTGCTCTGGTGTTGAATCCCATTCCAAGCCAGTGGCAGTTACCCGGATTAGGGTGCAATACTCCGCATTGGAGCTTCACAAATCTGCCCCATAGGGTAATATTTCTTAAACTCTCCAAACTGGAATAAAACGACACTATGGGGGTTATTTATCAAAGTCTCTGTGCTGCTAATCTGGTGCAAAAATACTGCAATTAGCCCTCAAATTTCATAAACTCAATAGGATTTTGTTCAAATGTTTTAGAAATATGGTATTGTTTGCCCCACTTTTGAGGCCAGGAAACTTTAATAAATAATCTCCTACCCCCCACCCCCCTGTATACTTTGTGCTCCTTCCCAGTATTGTAATATTATTAAACTGCATTTTACATTCAATGCTTATACTGTACATTGTTAGGCTTCATATAACAATAAAAAGATTGAGCCTAAAGATCGACATATCAGAGGTAGGAAAAAGAAACATTAAATTATCATTTTGGAGGCCAAGCAGGAACCAATGAGCACCCTTTGTGTCTGCAACGAGTAAGGACTCAGTGACCAACAACTACTCGCGGTAGCCATATCCAATCATAAAAATGCAGATAAATGCCGGGGATTTAGTCTTAGTTTCTCGTGGTCATGGAGACAGTACGTTTTGCCACACCTGTATTTTAAAATGAAATGTACATTGAGAAGTACATTGTGTTGCATCATTGGGCACATCACAAAGCAGAAACTGCGATATAGTTATAGATTTGTTTAAAGTGTGTGAAATGGGAATGTTGTTTGCTGAACCATGCTGGTATATAAATATGCAAGGTAACTACAGTACACCACTTTCTAGGCAACTAACACCCATTTTCTACAATAATCTGCCGTTTAATTACAAATAAATCCAGTTTTCTTCCAAATAAAGTACAACTATAGTGTGTAAATAAAATGTAGTGGTATTATATTTGATACCTCTAGCACCAACACAATCTGACCACTCTTCACATCGAGTATATCAAGAACTGAGCCTTTAGTCAGGAAGGGGTTAGTCGAGGCTAGCTTCTACTGGGAGCAGATGTTCTCCTGATGCTCACTGTATCGCTGTTATTAGCCTCTGGATTCAAAGCAGTTCACACTATAGAGATGAACTCATTTATTAACCGGCTGAATTACAAAGCCTGGCTTTAACCCCTTCACTGCCTGAGAGGAATTAAGTGATTTTCAAAGCATTATATTCCCCTATAGCAGCAAAAAGGTCACCCTCCTGTAGCATCCCTATGCATTTCAAGGCATGTATATATTTTTTTGTGTCCCCTCTCACAAAGCCCATCAATGAAGTCCCCCAAATCTGCCCAGCATTTCACTGTACATTTAAAAGAGATTAAAAAAAAACAAGATCCCCCAACAAAACCTCTCCTATACACCCTGATAGCAGAGCCATCCCTTTGCATATATAACAGACACCCCCAGTAGGGGGTCTGTGCATTTAAAGGAAGATTCAACCAGACCCCACTTTGAAAATGGTTCAATCTATTTTAATGATTGGTTAGCTTCCTTACTTCAAAGACAATCCAAACCTACACTCCTGATTGGTTGAAAGACAGTAACAAAAAAAAAAAAAGTTTGCCCAGTGGAGGATCAAACAGTGGATGGTAGTTAGGAGTGAGAGAGTTGGAGAAGTAACATCCTTTCATTCCTCTGCCTCTGTTTGCATCCCTTCTTCATTGACAAGGACATGACCCTGTAAACTGTCTCATTCTCAGTGGATCAAACCCTCATGGCTTCTTTGGCACTGCAGAGAGACAACATTTTGCAAGCTTTTTTACAGGTAAGTTACTGAGAATGAGTGACACTTGGATTGTGTGATTTCCTGAAACCCCCTCCAATTTTGATTACATCAGTGGTTCTACTTGGATGATCCCATAACCGCACAACACTCCATCTGCTTGTAATCTGTCTGACTGTCTCTGTACGTTACCTACCAATTAGATTGTAAGCTCACCGGATCAGGGACTCCTCTTCCAAAATGTTACTTTTAATGCCTGAAGCACTTATTCCCATGATCTGTTATTTGTATTATTTGTTATTTATATGATTGTCACATGTATTACTACTGTGAAGCGCTATGTACATTAATGGTGCTATATAAATAAAGACATACATCTAAGTTCCCACATGTGCTTCATAATTCATTGGTTATTCTGTCTGAGACATGTGAATGTGGTGAGACTGGGGTGTTCTGAGGACAGGATTGTGGCGTGAGCCATTGGTTTACTAACCTCTGGTTCTCTTTTGATATCAATATTTATTATTTTGCCTCTTACATATTTTGAATGGTCCAGACTTTTATATTGGACATTGTAAAGTGTAACAGGCTGAAGATGATGGCTTCACAGCTATCCTCTTATATTTCTCATGAAACATCAGTAGGATCAGATGTTCCAAGAGGGATCAGATATTTAAGAACCAGAACTACTTGCTGAGGCCGTCCCTGGGGACAACTTCATTTATCAGAAGCGTCAACAGTTCAGACTTGTTTAATTTCCCAATTTAAAAACAAGATGTCTTTGGTAATTAGGTTTTAGGTCAATAGTAGCTCTAGTGACTGTGTAAATGGATACGTGTTGCATTTATTTATAAAAATGTTTTACCAGGAAGTAATACATTGAGAGTTAACTCTCATTTTCAAGTATGTCCTGGGCACAGTTATAACAATACATGGTTACATGAAATGAACACAGGTTATACATTATATTTAAAGACATTGCATGAACAGTTAAAGATAATATATGTTATAGGCGTATGTAACAGATAGGTACAAATGGAGGAGAGAAAAAAACTGCCCCATTGCAAAGCTTGAGGAAATCTTTGAAAATCTACTTGCTACTTACTCCTGTTTTGTAAAATAAAGTATGTTGCTAAGAAGTCAGCCTACATACATGGATAGTTTATGAGCATGATGTTTTGAGCAGTGACTTGATGTTCAGTGTAATGTATGCTCTACGTACAAACCTCTCTGGCAGCACATAGGTGAGCTGCTATAACCTTATTCATTTGGAGGCCAGCGTTATACTTTGTGATATTAATGTGCAGTAAATATTTTTGCTGGAGAAAATGTAGATTATTTCTTAATATGATGACTCCATTTCACCATGACTTTTTATAAATAGATGGAGAATATATTTATTTATAAATGTTTTACCAGGAAGTAATGCATTGAGAGTTACCTATTCATCAGTTGTGTGACAAAAGGGATGTAATTGACTTTCAAAAACGTGCATACTCTGCGCAACCATTTTTTTTATTGGTTCAATAGACAGTACCAAGGTTTGAAAAAATTCCATTTGCAGATTTCCTTTCTGTTATTATGTGCAGAACACTCATATTATATTAATGAAGGTGACTACAAGAATTGAGTTTACATATCTTGATACACACTTGCAGCTCTTACGAATTGTATATTAGCAATAGGCAACATTCACAGATAGCATAGAAACTTTTTTTGTAAAAGACCCCCCCCCCCCCACTATAATATTAGGTGTGGGGGGGGTTGTTGGTGGTGATGGACAAGAGGTGGACAGAAGAAGCAGTGGTAAAGGGAGGAGCGACTTGAGAGAGAGAGATAGAGGATGAGAGGATAGAGAGAGGAGGGAGTAGAGATAGGAGGAGAGAACAGTGACAACACAGAGAGGAGACATGACACACTATGAGAGAGACAGACACACAGGTAGAGATAGTATTCTATATAGATTATTATTATAGTTATTTAATAAATATATTATATATACACACACATACATATATATATATATATACACACACACTATGACCATGTTCATAATAATACAGGGACATTGGCAATTTATTATGTTATCTAACTTTAACCTATGGAACATCTCATTGGTATTGGTTCCGTTTGGTTTTACACTGGACTTTACATTCATATGGGGCAGGAGTGAGACCGTTCCTGGGGGAGCGGGGCTTCCATTCAAGTGACCACCTGATTTTCATGGCCATAGACCAGCTGGTTTTGCACTGTAATATTACATAGAGCTCAATGCTCTCCCAGGTATAATATAATGAAAGGAGAGCGGTAAAACTAGAACTGCGCCCCTGACTATTAGGGGGTAAACCTATATGGAATGCCCAACCCGTTTAGTTGCACCAAGACAAAAAGGTATTTTTCCCCTTACGGCATTTTCTTTATTTTTGAAAACACAGGCACTATATAATGTACATATTGAATTGAGGCTTTATAGGTACATATTTGTTTTCCTGTAAGCCAGATACTACCGATCCTCATTTTGATATGCTGCAGTACTGTATGCCTGTCATAAAGCCTAATTAGTTGCATGAAAGAAAAGGAACATGAAGGGACATATTTTTGTCTCACTGTCTCATACTGGTACAGATCTGGTGCACAAAAAGCATCAGTTTTCTCAAAAAGTCCTATTACAGCAGCAATCTGTGCTGCTTATTTTTGCATTTTATTTTTTACTTGCACTAATAGATCTTCGCTTTCCCTTTCCTAAAACTGTTTGTAATTCTAAATGTGTTGCCCTGGAGATTGAATGGTTTGAAAAAGAAATGTCTGAGAGGTTAAAATGGAGGGCCCATTGCAGTCTGAAGGTTACCATGGCAATCTCAGAAACGAAATTTTAAAAAAAATCATGCTATTTTACACACAAAAAAACGAACGTCAAAAGAAGAGATGGGCATTACAGGATTTAAACTCCTTTCGCCTTCTTGGGTGATTTCTGCTTCAAATTATATTTGCAGCAGAAAGGCTTTGATAAATGGCATGGTCCAGTGGAGTTCCATGTGGTGTAAGAAACCAGGTGTAATGTTTATTTGGGTCATGCATCCATCTTGGGTATTTTAGACCCGTCTCTCCCTAATTGATTTGAAATATTGGTTGCGTATTCCATTGCCATTCTAAACGAGTGCTTCTTCCTTTTAATTTTAGGACAGGACCCCTAGTTCCTCTCCAGACACGGGACTCCTTCCTTCCCTGGCCTTCCTTGCCTCAGCCTGTGGTCCTGTCAGAACGGCTGGACACGCCCCCCGGGAGTACCCACAGTCCTCATACGACGCAGTTGGGGCAACATCAGGAATGTTTCAACTCTGGAGCAATGACATTCCTCCTAACACAGGAATGGGCTCCCATGCTGTAACTTTTGGAGTCCCTAAAGTACAGTACCCTGGCCACATGCAAGCTGTAGGGTCTCATGAGCTCCCGCTGACCCCTCCAGCCGATCCCACTGCTTACTCCTTTGAGTTATCTCCAGTAAAGGTATTAGGTCCACAAGTGCAGGCCAACACCACCTACCATTTCCAGGATCAAAACACCATGGCTCAGGACTTTTCAGGTTTTTTGCAGGGTCCCAACACTTTGAACCCAAGGCACTTGGGCTCCAGGCACATGGAAGACCAGACGTGGTGGAGCCTACAGCAGACAAACCCTAGCAACCTTCACTCCTTCCATTTGACAAGCCCCTTAGTTGTTGGACCACAACCCCAACTTGCAGCACTTCTCCAGAGTTCCTCCAAAACGCTTCTCAGCTCCACACGGCGCTGCCGGAGGTGTAAGTGCCCAAATTGCCAGGCTTCTCCTAGCAATGAAGAACCAGGGAAGAAGAAGCTCCATATATGCCATCTTCCAGGCTGCGGCAAGGTCTATGGGAAGACCTCTCACCTTAAGGCCCACTTGCGTTGGCATGCAGGTGAGAGACCTTTCGTCTGTAACTGGATGTTCTGTGGGAAGAGTTTCACCAGATCGGATGAGCTGCAGAGGCACCTGAGGACTCATACTGGGGAGAAACGCTTTGGCTGCCAGGAATGCGGAAAGAGGTTCATGAGGAGTGACCATCTTTCCAAACATGCAAAAACCCACCAGAACAAAAAACTGAAGTGTGGAGGGCCTTCTCTGGATAACATTAAAAAGGAGTAAAAGATTCCTCATAAGCCTTTGCCTAGCAAGAGAGACACCTATGCATTACTCTGAGCCTTCAACACAAATTCTGTTCTATTTGCAGATAGGCTCTGGGACTTTACTGGGGTAAAGTAGTGGCGCATCTGTACAAGCAATTGTTTTCTGATTGAGGACATGTGAACTCTATCCTGCATTGGACGTTTATGGTGATCAGAGACTTTGAAAAGTAGTAGTGTTGTACCTGATTGAAAGATCTACATTTATTAAACATTGAGGGCAAGCTCTTTGGGTATTTATAACATTTGTAAAAAAACAAAAACTAAAAAGAAAGTGGAAGAACTAGTTTGTAATTAAAAAAAAAAAAGTTGTAAAGTGGGCGTGGAAAAGAAATAGTGGTCCTCCATAGTGCTATAACACTTTGACCACTAGACTTTACATTTGTTCATTTTTGAAGGATTAAAGGGTTTTTAGGTCTGTTTTTATGCAAGATTCTGGGGGTCTCACCATGAGATAAAGAGTTAAGCATATGGAAAAGCTGCTATTGTATATACTTTTTGTGTAGTACTAAGGCCAAGGGAGGTACCGCAAGAATATCGGCTTGTGGGGTGATAAGAAAAAGAGGAATTCTCTTTTCTAAGGTGCACGGAAAATGGAAACCAGTTTTCCAGCTGAATACACTTGTGACATTTTTCTTATTTAACTGAGACCATAAATTAAGTTAACAAGAAATAAATGAATTTAATGCTGCTGTACATTTGTGAAAGTGTTTGTTTCAAAACTGGAAATCAACAACCCTCCTCAACATGGCTTACCTGAAAAGTGAGTTTACAATGATATCCTGTAATGCATATTACTTACTAACCCTATTTCAATGTATTTATTTTGCAGACATTTATTTTTAAATTGTGCCCAAAGTTTGTAGTAGAGTGTAGATATAGTCATCTCAAAGTTTTTTTTGTAAGAATTTCTTAACCCTTTAAGTGTACTGCGACTCTATGGAACACCTGTTCACTTATCCAGTGAACGTAAAAAATAGTGTTACAGTGGCTGGGCTCAGATTATTAAAAGAACAAAACAGTTTTCTATAGCATCTATAATTTACAGCATTACAGTACAACATTTTGGAATTATTAACAAATAAGGTATAATAAAATGTTTGGGTTTTGAGCAGTAAAATATCTATAATTACCACATTTTGAGAACCGCTAGTAACCTGCATGACCCCAGGGCTTGACAAAACTAGTTGAGGACCAATGCTCGAATGCCACGTTTGTCTAGTTCTAACCCGAGCAGGAGGTGCAATAAACAAAGAAACAGTTGGTTTGCAGACAGGAATCTGTTATCCCCTCTCCTGCGCTTCTCTGGTTAAAATACAATGAGGTCACAATGTGGGTCGAGCTGAAGAGCAATTTAGAATTTTTGAGTTGGGGCTTGTTTTTGTGATTTCAAAGAAAACAAACAACAAGAACAATGCAAAATCGACAATCACTAAAATCCCAATATTTCATAATTTTTAACCCTCTTTACATATTAGGCTAAGGCCCCGCTCCCTCAGTCAGCGCGCCCGCACTGCAGACAGGCAGGGCGCTGACAGACACAGACCGCGATATGCGGTCTGTAGGGAGCGGGAGCCGGAGCGGGAGGTGGGCGGGAGTGGGAGGCTTGAGCGGGAGGGGGGGCAAGGCTTGAGCGGAGGGACCCGCTACTCCCCCCCCACCTCCCTCCACGGGCTTGGGCTGGAGCTGCTGATGGAAGGTAATCAAAAGCAACACACACACACAGACAGAGGCAGGCACTCACGCACTCAGGCACACACATACACAAACACAGACAGGCACTCACGCTGCTTTCCCTCCACACTCCTCCCTGCTCCCGGAAGCCTCTCCTCCTCCCGAAGCCTCCCCTCCTCATTGGCTCACAGCCACACCACGTGACGCGTCGACGCTAGGGATCACCATTCTCTTGAATCCCCTAGTGGCTGACGCATCACAGCGTGTAGTGTGCTGTGCCGCCAGGGGGGACCGGGACCGGCTCAGCAGGATTCCCCTGCTGGTGGGGAACTCGCGTGTGACCGCCCGCGCCGCCGGGCGCAGCGGGTCCCAGGCCTTACTTACTACATAAAAGCGTTAACTATTTCTAATATTTCATTTATCGCTTGTTATTGTCTGGCTATTAAGAGATGCCTCTTATTTATTTGTGCTTCTTAAATCAATAATCAGTGGGAAATTAGGTTCTTAAGACTGCAAGGAATTATTCACTGTGTATTGCAGATGCTGTACTTGGACCTGTACAAAGTCATTAATCATTAGTTACACTGCTGGTGCAAGAAGAGGGTGAACGGTAAATATAGGTAGCATAGTACAGTATATCATACAACTATACAAACAAAATAACTCGTTATTGCCTTTGTTTACTTAATCTGGAATATACATTACAACATGTTAAAATGTAAATACTTTATGTGAATACAACCAATGATGCATAGGGAAAAGCATCCCAAGCAGTTTAAACAAGAGTTATTAGAATACCTTCTGGTGGAATTGCCATACAGGGGAATATAGTGTCACTGATGTTGTGGTCCCACAAGGAACACCTTGTTTATTGATTTGTGAAAATAGTTTTTAAAAAATGCTATATTTAGCAAATTTCACAAAATTGCAGTTCTGGTTTGTTTAGAGACTCACACAAGGGTTACAAAAAAAAATATATATTTATAATATATAATCAGGCCTCATCATCACTATTACTGCTTAGTCTACCAGTGCCACGTACATCCATCATCAACCTTCTAAATCAGGGGTTCGCAAACTGGGGGGCGCAGAGATTTTTTGGGGGAGGGCGTGGCACGTACAAAGCATGTAAATTAAATGCCGCAGGACTGCACGAGGCCTCTGTAAGTTCCCTTACCTTGTCTGACGGCTTTTGGCGATGCCATGGCACTGTGGCATCAAATGACGATGCAGGGTGACGTTGTGTTGCCATGACCCCGCGACGTAATTTGACGACGGAGACAAGGTTGGGGGAGGGAGGGCGCGAGAAGGGCGAGGGGAAGAGCAGGAAGGGGGGCGCAGGGGGGAAAACGTTTGAGCACCCCTGCTCTAAATCACCTGATTATCAGGAACTGAACAGTTCCTCCTCACAGTTGTGCTGCTTCCCAGAGTTTTGACCTACTTCCTCTCTTTCCAATGCCTTGCAATGGCACAGGACAACAAACAGGTGACTGCATCCTCTTCCTCTATGTTGTAAAATCTCCACACTCTTGATCTTTGAGTAGATCAAGAAACAGATTGAGACCGCCTGCCCCGATTTAAAAACCTAGAGGGTGCTGCTGGACTTGATAAGAGAGGGCTAAATGATGCTGCACAGCCAGAGACCCCCAGACTCCCACGGCATCAACCATTACCTTCAGGAGGAGAGAGGTGCGATGCTGGTAATGTGGATAACAGCTCCCAAGATTGGCATTTAGGATGTCAATAAAAACCTCCATTTCCGTTGTATTTCTCTTAGTAGGCTGCTGGGGCTCAAGTGCACGTGCTAATTATTTTTTTAGTAGCCGTATGTTTTACTCGTCTTTTCTCTAGGGAAGTGGTTCCCAACCTATTTTTGGTTAAGGAACCCCATGTGAAATTCTGAGGAACCCCCAACATTTTCTAATAGCGCATCTGACATCAGATGCATTGTAAATTCTTCAGTATTTGGTACAATTTTAAAACGACCTGAAAATGACAGGGAACCCCTTAGGGTTGCTCGGGGAACCCAAGGGATCCTAGGAACCCTGGTTGAAAAACACTGCTCTTAGGTCCCACCCATACTAGTCCTTTCCTGACACAATCGTCACCACACCCACCCTCCTAACTCTGCTCTTTTGTCAATAGCACTAGACTTATTTTTACCATCTACTTTGTGTATTAATACTCCCAATAATTAATCATCTGTATTAATAGCCATATGGTGTGTTTGTCCTATTTCTAGTCTCAGTACGAGAAATTAGAGCAATATTGGAGAAATTAAGAGAAATTGTGATGAACTTACAATGTACATTGACTTTTTAATGCCTGGCGAATTGTTTACAATTTTCACCAATAATATAGGCAAATTTCATCTTATTTCTGAATTTGAACAAAAAATATTGCACAGCCCTACTAAGGCCCCATAGATCTTCCCATAGGCTTTACAATTAGGGTTGCCAGGTGGCTTGTCCAAAAATACAGGACAAAATGGTGAAAGGTGCAACGCGCGAGAATCGTTGGTGAGGAAGAATGTTATTTATAAATGACCTGACTTACGTAATGTTTCCTAAATTTCACTCCAAGTATTCACCAATTTGCACCAATTTATATTCTGTTTTGTAAAAAATCTGGGGAGGAGTCTTGGGAGCGAGTGCCCTTCTGAGGATTTTTTTAAAGGAAATAGAATATGAAATAGTGCAAATTGGTGCATGTTTGGAGTGAAATTTAGAACAAATTACGTAATGGTCAGATCATTTATAAATAACTGACCTGCAGTCATACTGTACATGACGAGCAATACTGCACCCCTCCTCATCCTCCCACCCCTCCCCACATCCTCTCTCACCCCATCCCTTCATCCTCTCTCATCCCCCCTCCCTTCATCCTCTCATCCCCCCTCCCTTCATCCTCTCATCCCCCCTCCCTTCATCCTCTCACCCCCGACATTATCACCCCCACAGGACAGCCAGAAAAGACACACACACACAACAGTACAAGTACAAATACACACGCACACCAGGACAAAACAGAACAAATACACACATGAGACACAGGACATAGGACACAGCCTCACCTCTCTCTGCTACATGCTTTTCCTCCGCTCTTTGGCCCCACTCCCAGGCTCCTGCCACCTCCTCCTGATTGGCTGCATTACACAGCAGCAGCCAATCAGGATGGAGGAAGCTGCCCAGCCCCATAGCAGCAGCCCCACTCTATCCCTTATCAGGGGAAATCCCGCTATTGGTTACTAAGTCCAGAGAGGTAATACCGGCATACACATACATGTCCGGTATTATCTCTCATTTTTTCCCGGACAAAGTAATCAAATACTGTGTCGTCTGATTCAATACTGGACAGCTGGCAACCCTATTTACAATAGTGGAATATTGGTGGTTGGGTTGTACATTTATGTAGCCTAATGCCCCTGGCTATAGCTTTCCTCTGGCCTCAACACTATAAATCCTGATAGGAACAGGCAGTGTTGGGGTTAAACTCCTATGCAGGGCCTAGCCTGCAGTAGCAGCCTGGATGGTTACTGTGTTCCCCGGGGCAAGCCTAAAACGGCAGTTGGAGTGCCATAACTGGGGAGGGTACTGACTGTGTCACATATATATGGTGTGATGCCTGTCAGTACCTGGACCTGCCCTGTTATGGGGCAGGGTTACAAGCCCATCCCCCTGGGTATAAAATCTGGCACGCCACTAAATTGTGTGGTAGTGGTGGTTGGTGTGTGTCTCCGTTCCCTCAGGGGAGTGGGATGTATTCCCTTTGCCCTGGCAGGGGGTAGAGGAACTTAGGAGGGACTCTTAGGGCCTCAAGCCCTGGGTGTCTGCTGCAGGGATTGTGAAGGATGCCACATGCTGTAAGGAATAAAGACTCAGTTGTACCAACGATACAGTGTAGTCTTCAGAGGAGAAAGAGTTGCCTATGGGGACCATCCTGCCTGCCAGGATCCTAATGGGTTGGAGGCGCTGCACCCTAAGGAGGAAAAGCCTGCCCTGTTGCTGCTCCCACACAACATGAACAGAGCCCTCAGGCCTTCTGTAAGACAGGTGAGCTCACAGCACCGGGAACACCCGTGTAGTAGCCAGATCTCCAGTAGGAAGGGAGGGGGGGGGGGGGGGGAATAGGTGCTATATTTAGTTTTGAAATCAAATGAGGAGACCTATATAGTTGTACTGTACAACACAATTCGTATCGCTCATTGATAAATAACACCTGTGGTAATAGCACACTAACTTATTGGCGTAACAGCTTTTCAAGCACTAGAAAATTCAGTCCGATTTCACACTGAATCCCTGTTGTAGGTTTAGAGATTGGGGGTTGGACTAATAATTTCCTGCTTGTTAGATTATGTTGCTCATCCAGTTATTACCATACATTACCATATATTTATACGGCATAAGATATTTTGTAGTTCAATAGTTGGCAACACTAAATTAAAACGTATCACATGCAAACATGTATAACTAACATGAACATGCACTGGTATAATAGTTAGATGAGTACATATTACAAAAACCCTACAACCTTCCAGGAAGAACAGTGCATTAGAGCTGGGGTGCTCACCTCCAGTCCTCAAGCCTCCCCCCCCCCCCCCCCCCCAACAGGTCAGGTTTTCAGGATATCCCAGCTTCAGCACAGGTGGCTCCATCAGAGGTTCAGTCAAAGACTGAGCCGCTGATGGAGCCACCTGTGCTGAAGCAGGGACAGATTGAGCCACCTGTGCTGAAGCAGGGACTGATTGAGCCACCTGTGCTGGAGCTGGGACTGATTGAGCCACCTGTGTTGGAGCTGGGATATCCTGAAAACCTGACCTGTTGAGGGTGCTTGAGGTCTGGAGGTGAGCCCCCCTGCACTAGAGACAGTGTTTATGTTAGGACTGGAACACAGGGGTTGGTGGTATTGATTTTCAGCGACTGCTCAGCCTAAGGCCGCGGGCATGGTCAGCGCTTAGGCGCTGACCCGTGCTGAGGCGCGCTGGTGCTTACCAGTGAGCCCCTGCAGCCGCAATGAGAGCGGCTTTAGTAGGGACTCGCCGACGCTTCCGCAAGCGTGCGGAAGCGTGTGTCTTATCCAAATTTTAGATTTCGCGCTCATGGGAGCGCAGGGCCGGTAACGTGAGCGGTTCGCCCAATGAGGGCGAACCAGCTCCGTGACGTCACTGGCCCGCCCCCCGACACGCCCACGGACGGCGCGCGGACCAAGGCCAGGGAAAGCACCCGCTTTCCCTCAGCCTCAGCGCGCCTCCGCACGGCTGCTGCAAGCCAGGACGCAGCCTATGTCTTGTTATGCGTGTTACTAGGAAAATGATGACAAGTCCCTGAACCACAACATTTCCAACTACAATTCCTCAACATGCCTTATATGTCCAGTGTTCTTCTTCCTTCTTCTCCTAGGCTTTTGTCACTGGGTGGCAGCTGTCATATTGGAGACCAGAGGTGGAGGTAGAAGTATATCAGATGGAAAGTCTTTTAATAATTGAGTTCTTAGGGAACCTTTAAATATGAATTGCAGTAGGGTAAGGGGAGTTTTATTTTTAGGAGTGAGGAGCAGCTACAGAAATATTGTAGCTGAAGGATTGAAATGAAGTTATAATAGGGGGCATAGGGGAGGGGACAAGGAGGAGGTCAGGGGCAGCTCAAAGAAAGTGTGAAAGAGCATTTGCAGAGGTCTGAGGTGAAGGGGCAGTGTTGTGGGCAGCTGTGTAGGTGAGAACTACAATTTTAAGTATGATGATGTTGGAGGATATGGATAGTAAGTGCAGGAAATTGCAGAGGGCAGTCACAGAGGAAGAGTGGTAAGTGACATAAATTAGACTGAATGCAGCCATTTGAATATTTCTGGGACTATTAATCCTCTATGTATCCATCTGTTCTTCCTATAAACTTCAAACTGTGAAGCATCAGTTTATAGACTGTTTACTTCATTGCAAACCCCTCCAGTCCTGGGGGACCCAAAATACCTCTGTGATGACTGCAAAGGAGCTACTGTTTAATGTGTAAGCTGTTAAATCTCTCATGTGCCAGAGAAATGTGCAATAGGAGTGAAACCTGAAGGACATTTCAAATATGGTGGCTAGACATAACCATACTACAAAGTCAAGACCAGCCACTTTGCATTTGATATATTCAATCATATTATACATTTCCTGGTGAAAACTATTCTCCTACTATAACATTACTGTGTACATACAGCTCAACCCCATTATAACGCGATCCATTACAACGCGAATCCGCTTATAGCGCTATGCAAGCGTGGCTCCCAATTTTCGTATTTATTAATACTTTACAACACGATTATTGGTATCTTAAATACTTTATTGTACAATGCATGCAATTGTACATTATTTCTCACGCGATCCGCTTACAACACGATGTGATTCTTTGGACCCCAACCACAGCGTTATAAGGGGGTTGAGCTGTAGTTGCATATACAGTACATATATTATTATGCATTTGAATGACCAAACAAATTAGATTGATACTCACTTGGCAATGCTGTGCAAAATATATCACCCTTTTGGTCTCTTCTACAGGCCATCGTTAAAACCTTTAGCAGAAAGCAGTCCATGAAGTGAGCCCCCAAATTAGCTAATTAGCTCCTTGAAAGGAGAGATGAGACCGATGGGAAGTGTGTTATGAAAAGGCCAGTATGAGATGACTATCTCGTCATTTTCAACAGACCTCGTGTTGTCTATGAAGAAAGCAGCATCATCTATGTCGGGGGGGGCGCAATTTTTTTCCCCTGCGCCCCCCTGCCAGCGGTCACCTCACTCCCGCGCCCCCCCTCACCCCCACTTACCTCGGCTCCGGCGTCATGACGTCACATGACCTCGCGGTGTCATTTGACGCCGCGTTGCCATGGCGACGCGTGTGGAGCCAAGGTAAGTAAACGTTTACAGTTGCCCTGCAGCTCCCCCGGCACTTAATTTAAGTGCCTTCGGGAAGCGCGCGGGGCCTCTGTAAATCGCGTGTGCCCACCCTCACCCCCCCAGCAGGTAGTCTCGTGCCCCACAGTTTGTGCACCGCTGATCTAGGTCGAGGCAAAGGACAGCAACCACTATTATAACTGTAAAGAAGCTTTAGATAAGTAGCTGAAGAAGCAAAAACACCTATTTCTGGTTACTACTGACATATTTTCGGCCATATTTACTAAGCAGTTGTTTGCCATAAGACATCATTTGGGTCTTTAAAGAAGACACTTTACTGCCAATTTAACTGAATAGGCTGGAAGATTTCTGGAAGGTATCTTATGGCAGAAGACTGCTTAGTAAATATGGGCCTTAATCCATTTCCAACCCATTGCAACCCTCCCTAAGGATATCGGTAGGGTGACCAGTCGTCCCGGTTTTGCCGGGACAGTCCCGTTTTTTCTGGGATGTCCCGGGTGACGGTCCTTCTTCATGAACACAGAGGCAAACAGGGGCAGGGTTGAGAATATGTAAATAGACTTTTTTATGCCGCACTGTGGACACGAAGGCCCGGATATAGTAAGCGCGTGCGCGTGACAGAGCGCATGGCGTCACGCACGCCTGTACGAGAAGTGATCCATGGCCTGTAGGATTCCTATCACGTGCGTGACTGGGAGGTGTGGGCGTGATGTCATGTGAGCGGTTCGCCCTCATTGATCCGGCCGTCACGTGACAAAATAAAAAAAAATTGTCTTGCAAAAAAACAGCAGCGCCGTCGCTCTTGTGCACGTGCGCAGTCGCACGCTCTTTTTGCTTGCGCCGCGCGGCCTTAAAGAGAAACTTCCATGCAATAGGGTCTTGATTGGTATTATTACAGTTTAATTAATAACTCTCTATCTGTCCCTGATACACACAATTAACCTATTTATGCAGTAGCAATGACACCGTTTATATAGCTGCGATGACAGCTGACCCCATACTAAATCGCTGTCATTTTCCTTTTGAATTGCATTTTTTTTTCATAAGTACCAACCATTTAAACAGCACATTACAGCTATGTGACAGACTGTGAGAAATATCCAAACGCAATGACTGGGAGAAAGAAATCCAAGAGCTCACAACCTACAGCACAATTTTTCGTATGTACAGTATGTTTTTATTTATATAGCGTCATCAATGTATGTAGCACTTTACCAAATGGACATTAGAATACAGGGACATAATACAGGAAGTATGGGTTGGTTAGGGGAGGGTGGCGTAAACTTTTTTTCCCCTGCGCCCCCCCGCCGGCGGTCACCTAACCCCCCGCATCCCCCCTCACCCCCACTTACCTCGGCTCCGGCGTCATGACGTTGGGACGCCGCTTGCCAAGTAAAGGTTTACAGAGGCCCTGCAGCTCCCCCAGCACTTAATTTAAGTGCCTTCGGGAAGCGCGGGGGGCCTCTAAACCGCGCACCCCTCCCCCCGCAGGCAGGGTCGCGGCCCCCCATTTTGCGCACCGCTGGGTTAACCTTCACATGGATGGTTCGTGATTCCCTGAATCTGAATACTGTATCATGGACTTCCGCAGGTTCAGATCTCTGTGCCTGTGCAGAATCTAAACCAGAAAATAAACCTCATTGATTCTCGCTCATGTGCTCATCTCACAAGATTTTCCTCCCTAAAACCTTCCCTCGCTTCCTCTCTCCCCATTTTGCATCGACAAGCGGAGGGTGGGAAATAGCAGACACAAGGATGAGGGAGACAGAGAGAGAGAGAGAGATGGGGCAGAGAAAGTGTGACACAGAGCAGAGGGCCAGAGAGAGAGCATAAGGGTACAGAAAGGGACGCATACCAGAGGGGCAGGAAGAGACACAAAAAGAACAGACAACAGATAGGCAGAGAGAGACACAGCAGAAGGGAAATTCTAGCTATATACTGTACTTGTCAATCAGTTCCAGTTGGGTTAACGCCATTAGGCTATCTGTTGGGTACATAGGTTGACAGAGATACCACCATCTGATCTATCGACGTTATTTTATACTTGCTTTATGAATTAAGTAGAAATAGCCGTTTTATACTTGTCTAGTCATACATGTTTTAAGCCTGTTTCATGCTTTATGCTGTTATTTGAGCATTCATTCTGCTTATTTTGAGTTATTTATTTATAAAATATTTTAATCAGGAAGTAATACATTGAGAATTACTTCTCGTTTTCAAGTATATCCTGGGCATAGAGTTAAATGACAAATAATACATGGTTACAAATACAATTACATAAGTGAACAGGGTATACATTATATACAATACATTGCATGCACAGTTAAGATACTATATATTATGGACATATGTAACAATTACAGACCAGATTAAAATGTGAGACAGCACATTAAATTGTATGTCTTTATTAAAATGTGAGAAATGTGAGTTGTTTCCATATACTGTATGTTTTTTTTTTTTATCCTAAATCACAACAAATATATTTCTGGCAAAACCAAAGCATGAAAACAACATTTACAACCAAAACCTAAACATAATTTTTTATTTTATTTTTAAGAGCCAAAACATTATTGAAAGTGTCCAGTTACCCACCCTTAGCAGTAAGTGTAAAAGGGAAATCCCTGTCCTGGGAAGCTTAGAATCTAAGTATAATTGTGGTGACCTCCGGTACTTAGTTTTATTTTGGAGAAAAGTTGATGTGGGATAATACCATTGTTTTTATTGACAGTATGCTACAAATGTGAATTCCCTAGGAAATGAAATGTAAAGTGTCCTGATCACTTTAGTTTTGGAATTGTAGTATCCCTTCCTCAGTTAGGTATAAACCCCCAGAAAGCTATACTCCACGATATTTACTGTATTACTCTGGGACCATATTTGAAATAATATTTTAATGTATTTGAATTTCAAAATACGGGTAGTCCTCGTTACCCAACGTTTCACTTTACAACGAATGGCCTATCCAACACTTTACAATGCAACCCTAAGGGCCGTTTTTCGACGCCGGAATGCGTTATCCATTATCCGACGCTCACCGCCACTGATTAACATGGGACTCACTTTACAACGGTTTCACTATCCAACGCTACTTCCAGAACGGATTCCATTGGATAACCGAGGACTGTCTGTACCAGTAAAACATACTTTCACTGTCTTTCTACCCCAATATACGTAATGAAGTCATTCTTTTTCCTCTGTTCTCTGGAACGCTGACGTTCTCTGTGGAAAATTTGGTAATAGAAGAGTTTCATACTCTTAAAGACCAAATATTATTTTTGCCAACTTTTTAAAAGTGTATTAAAAAAAACTATTAAAAGCTATATTATAATGTTAAACATGCTTTACATTATACAGAAAATGTGTAGCTATTTAAAGGCGCTACGCCTTACAGTAGCATAATTACATACATAGGATAAGTCACAAGGTCATAATAAACTTTTAAGGAGTTCCATGGTGTCTGGGTGTATTCTTTAGGGGTTCTATAGTTGTACAAATGGGGAAATCACTGCTCTAGGAGTCTAGGTCATACCGCACATTGAAACCCTTTGCAACTGGGGAGGCCTGGAGTAAATTAGTCTGTATGTATACCAGCACTGGAGGAGTTAACGGTTATCAGTAACGTGATGCTTCACAGTTTGAGGTTTTATAAAGGGAGCAAATAGACAAACAAAAGAAGAACAATACAGGACAGGAAGCATGAGTGCTCGCCCATTTGATGTGAAAGATCCCCCACCAGGCAGAGAGCCATCTCTTGGGTCTCGCCCTTCTGTGAAACTATTTAACTTCTGAACACATTAACCAGCTTGCATTCTCTCAGCTCGGTGTCTAAGATTCCCACATTTGCAATAAACTTGAAAGGGAAACCCTTACTGTTATTTTTTTGGGATTTTGGGATTTCACTGCCTGTATATTGAGGACTGAACAATATTTATATGTAAAAAACAAAAAGAATGCACACAGCGCACCAGGGATTAGATCATGCAAATATTTAATTGGATCTCAATTGATCATCTGGATAAAAATGCCAGCTAAAATATCATATCGCAATAAGTGAAACAAGAACTCAACAAATGTATTCACCCAAAGTGACACAAGTGAATAATAAATACAACTGATTCGAATTAAATACAGTGAAAATACTGAGTTAATAAAAAACAGTAAATCCATGAAAAAAGGTGCAATTACACAATAAATATAATGCAAGTGCACCTGAAGTGAAAGATACTTGTGTGAGTAAATGGTGAACAACACAAATAAATACTCAAACCATATCAATACACAGTGAATAGTGCATAAACAATGCAGTGATGAATCTATACAGTGTGTGCACTATATCCTAGTGTAAGTGAACACACTAACAAAAGACCCTAAACATCCCAATGATTCTAAATGAAACAACCATGAAGATGATCTAAAAGGAGCCACAATTGGGGAGAAATGCAGTAACTGTGGAGTCACAAGCGGGACGTCGAGGAAGCTGCTGATAAAATCAGTCTGGTCTGCAGCTGCACTCGGCAGCACGAACCACAGCTGGTACTTCCTGGTAGGTAGACTCCTCCAATTGGCAAATGCGCTAAGGACAGCCTAACGTGACCACAACGCGTTTCGTACGACGTGCTTCGTCAGGCTCCGGTGGCTTCTGACACGCGACGCCATGGCAACGCGGCGTCGTTTGGTAAAGTGCCGTCATGTTGCTATGGCAACGTCACGTAATGACTTCGGAGCGGGGGTGAGGCGGGGGGGGCGGAGGTGAGGGGACCGCTGGCAGTGGGGCGCAGGGAAAAAAAGTTTGTGCCCCCCTGCCTTAGGGGTTATCTCATTTTTTAGGAGATTGTGGGGAGTGACTCCTGTGCACCTAGCAGCAAAGGGATTGGTTTCCAGACTTGATTCAAGACAGCACGAGCGCGGATTCACAAATTGTGTTCAATATGTATATGTATTATACGTGTGCTTATGGCTTTCAGGCTGCTGGGTTGATTTGTAACATAACCTTTGTCAGGATCACTGCACTTAGATTTTATTATACTGATTTGGCAAGAGACCTACAGCATAAGGCTGAGTCCATAGAAGGCACGTCCGTGCTGAGCCGTGCGGACGCTCCGCGCTGAGCCCCTTAGAGTGGACTCACGCGAGCGTCCTCAGGTGTGCTGAGGCGCTGGATTTTTTAGCCGACAGCCGAACTGTTTTTCAGAGCGCTGTCGGCTGAAAACATCCAATCAGCGCGGAGCAGCGTCAATGTCACGGCGCCGTGACGTCGGCGCCGTGACGTAGATGTCGGTGCGTCGCGGGCGATTGGCCCAGCGACATCACTGCCCCGCCTCCCTCAGTCTCCCCCCGCCTCCCGATCCCGCCGCTGGCTCGCCTGCATGGGCATAAAATCGCGCAGATTTCAGCAGGCGAGCCTCAGCGTCAGCGCGCCTCAGCCCTGCTGCCCCCTCTATGGCCCCAGCCTAACCCTCCCTTACCACCCATCAATGTCTCCAATCCTACTGGCATTGGCTCTGTGAAAAGTTGCGTACTGAAGTGATCATTATGGTCTGGCCTACAATGAATCAGCTTGAGACACACTATTGTAAGCTCTTATTTGCAGGGACTCCTCTCATAATATTAGGCCTCGGACATGAAATGGCAGACCGCGCGGGCGCGTCCGCACGCTGAGCAAACAGACTGCCTTAAGGCAGTGGTCGCTTCCATGCAGAGTGCGGGCGCGTGCGCGCGGAAGCGGGAGGGGGCGCGCGTTGCGTGAGATATCAGTTAAACTGATCTCTCAGCGCGCCAGACACTTCACGTGAGCGGTTCGCCCAATGAGGGCGAACCAGCTCAGTGACGTCACTAGGAACGCCCCCCACGGCCCGTCTGGTATGGCCAGGGAAATCACCCGCTTTCCCTCCGCCTCCGCGCGCCTCCGCACGGGCTGCGGCACCATGTCCTCAGCCATACTTTCATGTCCGAAGCGCTTATTCCCACTGTGTTCTAATATTATGTCCCGTGTATTACTGCTCGGAAGAACTATGAACATGGACGGTGCTATATATATAAATACATACATACATACATACACCATTACTGTGGTTCATAGGGAAGTGTAACCTCTGAACTCCTTGCCCTGTCTGGGTTGGAACATTTACAGCATTTCTATCAAGTGTTTATTCACCAAACGTAGTTATGCAAAACTGCACTGCTTATTCAGTAACCCACATACCTTACTTACTTCTCACAGTAAACATGCATGTTTTTGAATGCAACATATTTAAATACATTTAAATACATTGACATGACTAATTAAGGGACAAAAGAGGTATTCAGAGTGCTGTTTTTCATCAGCAATACTTACATCCTGCTTAAGACAGGAGATGACCTTATACTACCATAACTCATTTAGCACTTCGTATTGCTTTCATAATGAAGTATTTTGTATGGTTACAGTACATATGAATTTAAAGTATATATAAACATATTATTATTATTATTATTATTATTTAGAGATAAGAGTGGAGAACCTGTGCAGGAAGAAGGTTGTTTATTAAAGTCTCCTGTCTGCAAAACGGAGGCAAACCAGAAACAGCACCTCCAGATTTATCAAAGGGAAAGTCTCATTTAAAGTATTTCGAGGGGTTTGTTTTTATAAATCTGGTGCAATCCGTTTGCACCGGTTTTGCAGCAGTTGTACTGCTGGGAGATTGTGGTAAATATACCTCCTAATAGTGCAAAATCAATTACTGGACATGAATACATGAGGAATATTGCAGGAGCTTAAAAGATGCAAAAGTTGGTATTTTTTTGTAGAAATTTTTTCCATTATGTTGTTCATAATGATGCAGCATAAATAGTGTGGTTTAAGTACTGGGGTACTGTTTATAAGAACGTGGTGGGTAATGTACACGTTTTATTAGAAGCAGGGTAGTGACCATGATATGTTTACATTGGTGGAACATAGAGAGCTGTGCGTGTCTTAAACCTGGGGGACCAGTGTGGGATTAGGGACATCTGTTATTATTAGCATCTGGCGTCCTCTGACTCAGTGCTGGTAGCCAGGGCCGCCAACAGAAATCATGGGGCCCGGGACAAATGAAAGGAGCAGCCCCCCCCCCAAACCCATAGCGCACCTACCACGAACAAATATCTTTTAGCGCGCAACTTTTACTTAACTGTTTTCTTATTGTGATACAGAAAAAAACATTACAATGCAACCTATTTATTTTTATATTTTCAACAAAAGACAGGTGACTGCCTGCCTGGGTGACTGGGTGGGTGAGTGGGTGAATGACAGTGACTGGGTGGGTGAATGACAGTGGGTGGGTGGGTGAATGACAGTGGGTGGGTGAATGACAGTGGGTGGGTGGGTGAATGACGGTGGGTGGGTGAATGACGGTGGGTGGGAGACAGTGACTGGGTGACTGGGAGACAGTGACTGGCTGGGTGGTAGACAGTGACTGGGTGACTGGGAGACAGTGACTGGGTGGGTGGGTGAATGACAGTGGGTGGGTGAATGACAGTGACTGCGTGGGTGACAGTCAGTGACTGGGTGGGTGACAGTGGGTGACAGTGACTGGGTGGGGTGACTTACCTTGACCGGGTGGGTGCAGCTTGCCACCGAACGCTTCCCCCTCCTGCCCCCGATATCCCCGCGGCAGCTGCCCGGGACGGGGCTTGGGGGCGCAGGAGGTGGGCTTGGGGGGGGCACGGGAGGTGGGTTCAGGGGGGGGGGGTGGGGGGGGGGCGCGGGGGGGGGCCCACGGGGGGTGGGGTTGGAAGGCGCGCGGGAAGGGGGCCGGGGGGGGAAGTGGGGGGGAAGCGGGCTACAGGAGGAGCTGTTACTTCCCCCTCCGTCCCACGTTGGGAGCGGGCCGCGGGAGGAGCTGGTACTTTCCCCTCCGTCCCACGTTGGGAGCGGGCCGCGGGAGGAGCTGGTACTTCCCCCTCCGTCCCACGTTGGGAGCTGGCCGCAGGAGGAGCTGGTACTTTCCCCTCCGTCCCACGTTGGGAGCTGGCCGCAGGAGGAGCTGGTACTTTCCCCTCCGTCCCACGTTGGGAGCGGCCGCAGGAGGAAGCTGGTACTTTCCCCTCCGTCCACGTTGGGACGGCCGTGGAGGAGCTGGTACTTCCCCCTCCGTCCCACGTTGGGAGCTGGCCGCAGGAGGAGCTGGTACTTTCCCCTCCGTCCCACGTTGGGAGCGGGCCTTGCTTGCCCTACGCATGCGCGCCGGGACCGCGGGGAATCGCCACCATTTTTTTTAACTTTAAAGATATATATATTTCATTAACTGGGGCCCGGCCGCGCAGGGGGCCCGGGCGGCAGGGCCCCCCTGACCCACGGAGCCCGGGACACAAGTACCCTTTGTCCCCCCCTGTTGGCGACCCTGCTGGTAGCTGCCTATCAAACTGTTCCTCTTGCCATATCCACTGAGCAACCTCTTTATAGATCAGTGACCAGGAGAACTTTTCTTTCTCTTGTATCATTTTATTTCTATAGCGCCAACATTGTACGCTGCACTTTACAGCATTAGAATAGGAGCTAAAACAATGGGAATTACAAAAAATGGGGAATAAGTGTGTAATGATGTTTATCCCTCCCCCCAAACCACCCCCTCCCCCAACCCCCACCCCTCCCCCAATCGCAGATAGGGGCCATTACAGGGTGTGTGGTGCTTATACCTGCTGGCAACAGGATGGCTGAGGGGTGGGGGGAAAGAGGGAGAGGGCTGAGGGAGAGAGAGGAGTGGGGGAGAGAATCAGAGAGCAGTGGGGGGGGGGGGGGGGGGGGGGGGGAGGGGGGGGGAGCGGTAGAGAGGGGTGGGGGAGAGGGAGTGAGGTGAGGGAGAGAGGGGGAAAGAGGGATGGGGAGAGGGATGAGGGAGGAGGGATGAGGGAGAGGGATGGGGGAGAGGGGGAGGGAGAGAGGGTTGGGTGGGAGAGGCAGAGAGGGATGGGGAGAGGGAGAGAAAGATGAGGGGTGTGGGAGAGAGGGTTGGGGGGAGAGAGGGGTGGGGGGAAGAGGGAGAGAGGGGTGAAGGAGAGAGAGAGGTGAGGGATAGCGAGAGAGAGGGGGTGTGGGAGAGAGAGAGGGAGGTATGGAGGTGGAGGAGTGGGGGGGAGAGGGAGAGAGGGGTGGGGGAGATGGAGAGAGGGGTGAGGGAGAGAAGGATAGAGGGAAAGGGAAAGAAGGGTGGGGGGAAAGAGGGAGAGAGGGGTGGGGGAAAGAGAGAGAGATGAGTGAGCGGAGTGGGAGGGAGGGGTGGCTGGAAGAGTGAGATGGGGGTTGGGGGAGAGACACAGGGGGGAGACAGACAGACAGAGAGGTTGGAGAACGAGGGGTAGTGGTAGGGAGGGGGGAGAGGGTGTGGGGGTGGAGAATTGGAGAGGTGTGGGGGAGAGGGAGAGAGGGGTGGGGCAGAGAGACAGAGTGGTGAGAGAGAGAAAGGAGAGTAGGGGGAGAGACAGAGGGGGGGAGAGGGAAGGGGTGGGGGAGAGGGAGAGAGGGGTGGGGATCACAGCTGAAGGTTCGCCTAGGGTGCCAAATACCATGGCATCGGCCCTGTGTGTAGCACAAATGTAGTATAAGGCCGAGATTATAGTGGTGGTGACGGAAACTGCGATGGCGCCAGGCACCAAAACAAGTACCTGAAGTCCTCAATGTATTACTTCCTGGTAAAATATTTTATAAATAAATAAGTTGCGGGTGCCCATAGCGTACGCGACCGCGCAGGTCCAATGACGAGGAGACCAAATTTTGAGGCTACAAAAGATTTTGTTTTGAGACGCGACAGCCGCATGACGTCAGCGTCACCTGGAGCGATTCAGCCAATAAAGGTGAACCGCTCGCGTGACGTCACTGGCGACGCCTTCGCCACGCCTCTGTCGCCTCCCGAGGTGTCCTGCAGTGCAGGTTTCTCGTGCGCGCACCACGCGAGTGACGTCATGCGGCCGCATGCATGCCCTGCAGCCTCCCACGATATTCTAGGCCTAAGACAAAAGAAGGAGGCAAGGGAGATTTCAGCTGAAATACTGTACAAGGAGAGTCAGAGTGTTTAGAAATATGTATAATGAACAACAACGTTAGTTGAGTTGTGGATTGCTTTTTAAACTTGAAACCAGAATCAATGTGTCCGGAATATCTGAAAAGCAAATGTTATAACACAGTTTAAACACTGGAGGGTACTGCAGGATTACATAAAGCCCTGAATTTAATGAGCCTCCTCACCTAGAGGATTATATGTTTATTTCTAAAATGTTACCTCTCTTTTTCAAGTATGTCCCGGGCACATAGTTATCAGGCTAGATACATGGTTACACAAATACATGGTTACACAAATACATGGTTACACAAATACATGGTTACATTAGGTGAACAGGGCTATACATTATAAAGACATTGCAAGAACAGTTTTAACATGTTTTATTTTTTAGGCGTATGAAACAGTTACAGACCAAATTAAAATGTGAGACAGCTTTTGTTTTGAAAGAACTTAGACAGGTGGCGGCTGTGAGAGTCTCCGGTAGATTGTTCCTGTTGTGGGGTCCACGGTAAGAGAAGGAGGAGCGGCCGGATACTTTGTTGAATCTTGTAACCACAAACAATTGTTTGGAGTCAGATCTCAGATGATAAGTGCTGCATGTGGTAGGGGCGAGGAGCTTGTTCAAGTAGATGGGTAGCTTGCCCAGAAAGTATTTGAAGGCAAGACAGGAAAGATGACATTTGCGTCTAGACTCAAGTGATGACCATTTCGCAGTGGTGTGTGGTGTAGTTACATTAGAGGACAAAGCGGCATATTGAGTTGTAGAGGGTGTCTAATTTCCCAAGGTGAGTTTGGGTTGCTGTACATATACTCCATCCCCCTAGTCTATAATTGACATTAGCATCTGCTGTGCCATATGCTTTCTGACCAGGGGACTTAGGGAGGATATATTCCTATAAAGTACACCTAGTTTGGCATAGGTTTTGGATGTCAGGGTATCAATGTGCATCCCAAATGTTAAATGAGTAGCACCATTGATATTACTAGACACAATACATAAAGCTTGGCCCCCTGCAGAAGCACTTACCAAAATGCCCTCCTACTGTCTCTGTACGTTACTCCTACATACCAATTAGATTGTAAGCTCCTCGGAGCAGGGGCTCCTCTTCCTTAATGTTACGTTTGTCTGAAGCAATTATTCCCATGACCTGTTATTTATATTATATTATGTGTTATTTTATGATTACCACGTGTATTACTACTGTGAAGCTCTATGTACATTAATGACGCTATACAAATAAAGACATACAATATAATGTACATTAATGACGCTATACAAATAAAGACATACAAGACAATACAAATATGAGTTAAACCATATGCCCAGATATTTAAAACTAGTAACAGGAGTTAGGGTGGTGTTAGCATTGGTTCTGATCTGAAGTTCTGTCATTGGTAGCTTTAGAAATGTAGCCTTGGTCCCAAATACCATTGTTACAGTCTTGTCAGTGTTTAAAAACAGTTTGTTTTGAGAAATCCAGTTTTCAAGTCTGAAAAAGTCAGACTGAAGTACGTGTTCAAGGTCGGAGAGGCTATGGGCTGTGTGCATATAGGATTGTGTCATCCGCATACATGTGTATTGAAGCTTCCTTACAAGTTCTAAGGCACGTTCTATAGTGACGTGCGCGCGCTACGCCGCGCGGAATTTGAGTTGGCTGATGTCAGTCAGCCTTTCTATAGAAGGGCCGCGCGCGCGCACGGCAGGGAGAGGGGAGCCGACAGACAGCGGCAAAGATGAAGAAATTCATCTTTTCACGCTGCTACCTGCGCTCAAATGTATGTATATGTGTGTATGTGTGTATGTATGTATGCATGTATGCGTGGATGTGTGTTTGTATGGATGTGTTGTGTTGTGTGTGTGTGTGTGGGTCAAGGATTGTAAAACAAAAAATATATATATTTATTAAACTTTTTTTTTCTTTAAAAAATCTATCTAGGACTTACTTTCACTCACACAACCCATGCACACATATATACTCACACATACACACACATATACACTAACCTGCAGCTGCCGGCTCTATATACATGAAAAGCATGCGGCACGTACACGCGCGTTCGCATAGGAACGTGCAGCCGCACGGCCGCATGCTGTATAGAACAGCTAAGAGATCATTGATGAAGACTGAGAAGAGTAGGGGGGCCAGAACAGAGCCTTGTGGGACACCACAGGTGATATCCAAGGGTTGGAGTTAGTGCCCGAGATAGACACATCTTGGTATCTACTTGATAGATAGGAATGAAACCAGTTTAGAGCATGTTTCCCTATTCCACAGCATTGAAGTTTGTTTAGCAAGATATTAACAGTATCAAAAACTAGGGATATTGCACCAGTAAGTTGTCCCAGTTCCATTCCACACTGGATCTCATTGAAAACTTTTAGGAGGGAAGTTACGGTGAAGTGTTTGGGGCAAAAGCCAGATTGGAATTGGCTAAGGAAATTTGTCTTGGTATAGTAATCACTAAGGCTTGGTCCCCGCTGGCTGCTGCAACGCTCGCTATGGCGGGCGCTGTGGGGACAAGAGCCGCCCCTCAATGTGGCCGGGCTGCTGCGAGGGGTGGCCGCTGGCCGCCGCGCTGCGCGAGTTTTTCAGGCTGACATTAAAATTGTGATCAGCTCTAGCGACGGAATGCTAGGCCTCACCCTCCCCTCCCCGCGGTTCAGCCAATGAGGGCGAACCTGCCGGGTGACATCATGGCCGCGCCCCTGTCACTCCACCGTCACGCCCCCCCTGTCTTTTCCCCTGCAGCTCACTGCAGACCGGGGAACTCGGCAGCACGCACCCAAGCCTCGCAGATGCGCGTGCAGTGCAGGCACTGGGGCCATAGCCTTAATTGGGAGTGAACACAATTTTCCATGACTTTGGATAGTATTGGGAGTAGAGAGATAGTGTTTTTGTCCCCACTTCTGAAGATTGGAACAACTCTGGCAGTTTTCCAGGTCTTAGGGATATGACCTGTAGACAGAATAGAGTCAATTAGGGAGGCAGGTGGTTTGGTAATTGCTGGGGTACCAAGTCGTAGGAACTTAGATTGTAGTAGGTCAGGTCCACATTGGCTGCCTAGTTTTAATTTGTGGAGCGCTAATGTAATCTCCTCTTCAGATACTGGGACAAATTGAAAATTGTGGGTGGGGCTACAGGGGTGCTCCCAGATTGAGCTTCACGTAGTTGTAGTTCGTGTTGTGTTTTGCTAATAAATTAGTAGCTCACCCCACAAAGTATTCATTAATGCATTTGCAATGTCCGTGGGATTTGTCAAAGTAATAACCTCCTTAATGATATGACATGGTTGTTGATGGCTAGAACGCTGGAATATATTATTGATAAACTTCCCGAAGTTAGCTGGATTTGATATATTCTGATGAAGATTGTCAAAGTAATATTGTGCTTTTGCGTGCCTTGTTTGCCCTGTGCACATGTGCCGCAGGCATCTGTAGTGATTAACATCCTTGATAGTGCTAGTTACTTTGTAGCTTTTCCACAAGGCATCCCTAAGATGTTAGAGCAGCATAAGGTTGGTTGTAACCCACGGAAGGTGGGTCCCAAATACTCTTATTCTGCATAGCGGAGCATGGGTATCACAGAGTTTTAAGAACTCGGATTGCAAATAGTTGAGCACAGAATCAGGGTCAGGGATTAAGTCGATTCTGTACCAAGGGTAGCTGGTAAAATCAGCCAGAAACTGTTGTGGGTTAAAGTTTCTAAATGCTCTAGTGGGGAGAACTTTAGGGCTTGATTTGGGATGGTCTGATTTTCCTTACACGGTACACTATTGCATGATCACTGAAAATGTCAGGAAGGATGACAGAGGATTGGATTCTGCTGGGATTTGAGCAAGGAATGGTTTTGAGATTTCAGGTTTGTCCGTGTGTGTTGGGAAATGAGTTGCGTTAGGTTAAGGGACTTGAGTTGTATCTGGATTTTCTTGTTTTTAGGGTCGAGCCAATTGTAGTTGAAATCTCCAAGAACCAGAAGTTCACTCTTCTCATTCTCAGAGGAAATTGTGCAAAGAAACTGAGATATACCAGTCAGGGATTGTAGTGGGCCTGATTATAATTATCCCCTTTAATGTATATGATAAAACCTGGGTTTCACTTACTTTTGCACATACCCGCAGTACTAATTGCACATTTTTTTCTAATTCATACATCATTTTGTTTCAAAAGACATGGAATTGGTTAATATAAAACCTATTTGATATTTAAGAAAAGACTGGTTTTGATTCAAGAAGGTTATCATGGAAAAACAATGGAATTCCCGTAATTATCATTGGGGTTCACAAACGTTTTCTCGCCACTGTTGATCACCGACCTGAACCGAGTCCTGAATCGAGAATAGAATTGTCGGGGTCACAGTGTCAGGAATCCACTCCTGTCTTTTCTCGTAGCCTTGCAGGGTGCTGTTGTTCTCACTAATTCCCTTTTTGCAATCAACAGCAGCTGTGTGGGCTATCACTGCAACCTAGCCTTGTACTCAGTCATTGGAGCAGTGCCCTCACACCCTCCTCTGGGGATTGGCCCGCTGGCCTTTAAATACTGCATTCCCACAATCCCTCTCTGCCGAGCATAATCCTTCTTGGATGTTACCCGTGTTCTGCCACAAGCCCCTGGCTTGTTATCTCTAAGTACTAATCTCCGTGCATTGTGTTCCAGAGTTAGTTCCTGTTTTCCCTCGTGACTTCGCTGTTGATGTGTTCCAGCTCATTGCTTTCGTTCCTGTGTTCCAGTATCCTTCAGCAGCTACTACGCTGAAGCCTGTGTCCTAGAACCCCGGAGACCTGTTGTGTGATATCTCCCTGGTGGCAGCAACCTGCTGCTTCTACCATTAGCAGAGGTTGCTGTTGGGACCACGTGGCCTGCTGCTCTTTTTCCCTTCGCAGAGGCCAGCTTGAACTCCTGCGCTGAAGCATTGGTTTTCCAGTGCTGCTTGGCGCTGTGCCCTCTCCTGTCAGCCTTCTCTCTGCTGAACTCTGGTCAGCCTTCTCCTCGCTGAGACCGGTACCATGGGCCATGGATGCCACTCGCGCAGACCCTGATCCTGCCCCGCAGTTACTATGCTAAAGCAGGAGGACCTGCTTGATTTCCTGCTGCCAATTCCTTGCTATGACTATGACTACCCAGATTTCTTCTATCCCGACCCTGGTTCGGCCATCGACTGTCCTGTCTTCTCCTACCCCAACTTTGGCTCGTCCAACGACTACGCTGATCTCTCCAGTCCTGAACCCGGCCTGTTTGATTATGAACTTCGCACTCTGGACCAGTCTGTGCGGTCTAAGGTCAGTGTTTTCATAACCCAACCTCAGACTCGCCGTCCAGCCCCAGTTTGTGGCGAGCACAGTCGTAACAGTATGCTCGGCCCTACAAAACCGGACCGCGCCGTGGCGGGGGTTGGTAAATGTGTAACTGAACCTATTTCACAGGCTGCAGACCAGTCCCTGTTTGAAGAACAGTATCTGTTTGAAAAACTGCCTCCGCCTAATCTTGCTTGTATGTATTTAGGGTTAACCCCTGCAGAAAGACTGACTCGTAAAGAAATACTTACTAAGTCTCAGGAATGTAGAGAGGTTAAGAAGATGTTACAAGCCGAGTACTCCCAACTACTCCTAATTATGTCTACTCCGGGTCTGGAAACTGCGGATTTTGGGGTACAGGCTCAGGCCATAGACACAACCCTTAAATTATTCCTGGAATTTGACAGGAACATAAGTGAGCGTGAACCTATCCTTGTCGCCTACGCACAGACTATTCACAAACCCTTTTCCGTCAGTCCTGTTGCTAAACCTGTGGGGGTACCTCCCTCTCCAAGAAATGTCCAAACCACCCCACTATCACTGCCCCCTAAGGTAGAAGCTGCCATGATTTCTAGCCTTGATTGCACCTCCCATTGCTTAAACCCCAAGGATATATCTGCATTAACCCCTGCCAGTCAGGTCTGTGAGGTTCCCGTGGAGTATACTTGTATTTCCAAAGCTACGGCCCTAGTGTCTGAGAATGAACCCCTTATACCCTCACTTTCTAACTCAGAATCCCTAACTCCTGCCCTTGAGGTTTTTTTCTGCTTTAACCCCTGCTAGGCAGCTCTGCGTGCTCCCCATGTCAGAGAAGGAACCCCTTCTGCTTCAACTATCTAAGTTAGAATCCCTAAGCTCTGTTCCCCGAGCTCATTCCTGTATTAACCCCTGCGGGTCAGCCCTATGAGCCTCCTTTGGTAATTCCCTGTTCGCCAGCTAAGGCCACATCCTTGGCTCCAGAGGAGGAACTCCTTGTGTCCTCAATTTCAGAGGTAAATCTCCCTCTTTTTGACTCTCAGGTACTATCTGCATTGACCCTTGTTAATCCTTGCTGCTCCCAGGCTAATGCATCCTTTCTACCATCAGAGATTGGATCCCCAAGTCTGACAGCAGAGGTTGCACTGAATGACTCCTCTAAGGTTGCGGAGCCCTTGGATATTCTTTGCTATAATCCACCTGCTTCAGCTCAAGTTTCCGCTGCAGTGTCCCCTGAAACTTCTGCTAAAATACTGGTTCCAGTTAAATGTATTCAGGAACCGGGGTTTTCCCTAAGCCTGTTCGCAGAATCCCCACTCCCATGTATTTCGCTGACCCAGTCTGTCACAGAGTGCTGAGATCCCTGCTTCTGAGCATATACCCCTTTTCATGGAATCTCTAGTCGTTTCTGATGTCCCAGACTCTCTTTCCCAAATACCCACTTCAGAGACCAGCACAGTTGTGGTTGCCCCCCTTGTACTGTCTGGGTTCTCCTCTTTGAAAATCCTTGGGTTAAAAGCGAACAGTGCACATTATGCCCCTTCCCAAGTGACCCCTTCTGAGATCAGCATATCGGTCGTCACCCCCTTAGCACAGTCAGAAACCACCCTGCCTTCATTACAAATTCAGGTATTTAAATCAGAGCTACCTTTTCTTCCTTCCCCTGCTAATCTCCAGTCCCTTAGCACTACATCTAAAAGTGCCCCAGCAACCTTTGGGTTAATCTATGCTAAGGTTAGAACTCCTGTGATTAAGGGTACTTTCTCATATGTGCCCAGCAGACCCAGAACTCCCATGATTGATTCTAAGTCACTTTCCAATGCATCTGATTTTTCCACTATTGAACCTCAGACATCCACTTCACTGACTAGCAGTTGCGTTATTAGTATTTTCATACCATTAAACATACCTATTTCTCAGTTTGTCATGACAAATACCCCTGTTGTTAGGACCCCTGCAGTTTTGGATAAGACTCTTTTTGCTTCTATGGTCTCTGCTATTAAGAGTTTCCCCGGTTCCAACTTACCGCTTATTGACTCTCTAGCCCCCACCTTTACTCCCCCAGTACCCGTCACTGATTCTCAGACTTTGTCATGGGAGAGGGGGTTTGGCCCGGTATTAAAGGGGTTACACCCCATTTGGCCACCCCCTGCTCTCACTTGGGAAGCAAGGGGTTAACTGGACTGCGGTCCAGTAATGTGTTTTTACCCTGCTTCAGAATCCAAATGTATATGTCCCTGTAAATGTGTATTGTTCTCATCCCAGTGGTTGCACCAACACATACACTGGGGTTGATGCGGGAGGGAAGGGGTTAATGTTAATTCAGTGTTTATAGCCCTTTGTTCCCTTTTCCCGCCTTTCCAGGCTCCATTTTGCAGCCTCCCATAGGTTGCCATTGCAGCTCCATGCATTCCAATGGCAGATCTGGCGGTTTTGGGCCTGTTTCCAGAGAAGACCAGCAGGTGGCGTCCGAGAGGAGGAGCAGCGGTTTCCCATTGTAAGTCAATGGGGCCATTGACTTCAATGGGGATTCCTCGACGCCGACCTCTAGGAACGGGTTGGCAGCCATCCAAACCGCAGACCGCAAGAGCGGATACAATGTCTTTAAAAAGCTCTTTTATCACTGAGGTCAAGTTCACCTACAATTGGCGTGGGAACCTTAGGTTCTAGGGCACCCAGAAATAAAATTCTTGTTGCCCTTAACCCCTAGGAACCCACACACACGACCACCACTGGGTCCGAGAATGAGGGACCCCCGTAAAGGGTCGAGCTCAGCAAGAGGGTCGCGCCATTGACTCTAATGGCAGAGCGGTGGTCCCATTGAATCCAATGGCGGCGCTCGCCCATGCATTTCCTATGGCGGCTCCGGCTATTGATTCCAATGGGGGAAAAGCCGCGTGGCGTTAAAAACGACTAAGTCCAAAACGGTAAAATGTGTAAGTCCATATCTCCGGTTCTGTGAGGACCAGAGGGCTGGGATTTGGGTCGCATGTAGTCACTGCTCCGGCATGACTGCATGGCCATTTCCAGCCCTCTCCGAACAACCAGACGGAGTATGGGCAAATGTAAAGAATTGTGGTTTTCCTATAGACTTCAATGGCGGCGTTGCCCCATTGAAAGCCTATAGCAGCGAAGCCCATTGACTTCAACGGCGGAGTTGCTCCATTTGAAGCCTATGGTGGCGGAGCCCGTTGATTTCAATGGGAAAGAGTGAAAAGCAGAGATTCATTTTTGAGCGGAGAATCCTGTATTAAAGTAATAAGAGTTTTAAACTGTTTTTGTGTATCTCCGGTTCTGGGTGTCGCAGAGAGCTAAAACTTGGCCACCATGGAGAGTCACCTCCAGCATGAGGGACTGGCCCGTTTCAGCCCACTGGGCCCAACAGAACGGATTTTTTTAATATGTGAAGGTATTAAAGTATGAATTGTATTTTGGGTCTGGTATAAAAACTCAGAGCCCATATGTTATGTTAATGCTCAGGATGGGAGACAAATGGTCGATCATAAACTCCTGATCAAAGACTCCCCCACCCTGCTTGTGTATGCGAACACAAAGGAATGCAGGACATGGGTGCTTGATGTTATGCGTTGTACTTCACACCTTGGACAAAGGGTATCCTGGCAAAGCCAGACTTGAAGACGCCAGTCTTGTGGGAGGGGGGCTGAGGAAATAAGCCCCCTGTTTAGAATATTACCCACCCAGTGGGCAGGTATTACGGTGCCCCTCAGGTGAGGTGGCAAGGAGAGATTGGGTGCAGGTAATTGTTCTCCAATGGCCTGCACTCAATACTAAAGTATAGGATTGGAATTACATATAAACCAGTGTCAATCCTATACTCTGTGTGCTTCGTGTCTTTTCGTGATGTCTACATCTGAACCTGTATTGTGGAAGAAATTGCCAATCCTGTATCCTGATTGCTTTCTTGTCCAACCCCTTAAGTAAGTGTCTATATTTTGCCTGTTATTTGTATATCTTGTGTGTTCACCTTCTTTAAGGAATAAACTGTATTTATTATATCTAAGCCGTGTTCAATTCAACCCAGTTATTTTGGTGTATATTACAGTTATATCCTATCACAAGTTCCCGTGACAGACTTCAGCTCCTGATGGTAGCTCCCCTCCCTCCGCTGTCCCTGCACTGCCTGATTCTCAAGTTCCAGATATTAAAGCTCCAGAGCCTATTCCTACTCCCACTCCTATGACAAGTACGATGCCCTTGGAGTTCATTACAGCACAGAGTCCGCCCCATACGGCTTTTCAAATGATCTCTGCAAGGACCAGTATACCCTACAAAAAAAAAAGGGGGAGATTAGGGAGTGATCAACTGAACCATACTAATTGAAATAATAAGTGAATAAATAGCAAATCCAAATCGATAATTATAAAGTGGGTGCAAACTGTGAACTGACAAGTGAATCAGAACCCCAGCTGGGTGCCCGATCCCTAGTAATGGTACCAAAGTTCAGGACAAGAGGCACCGATAGTTGATAGAGTATACCAGGGCGACCTTCCGGACAGACAAAGTCTTTGCTGACATCTGCACGTAGGAATTTGAGAGGGTCTTCTCCTCCAGAGGTTTTCCAGGTAGTGGTAAGCGTGGGTATAGGGTGGGTGGGTGCATTGCCAGGTATTGGTATAGTAGATGACAAGGCAAGCAGTAAACCAGGCTTAGGGACCGAAATCTTGGGGTACGTACTGAGTATTTCCAACACAGGGGAAACAATAGGCACTACAGAAGGTTCCGAGAGAGATAAACATGTGTTTGTAGTGACAGAGAAGCAATCAGTAGTGGAGCTCCCAAATACTGTAGAATCCTCAGTGAGAGACCGTATTGTCTGGGGAATGGAGACCACTGAGTCCAAGGCAGCGTGTGAAGTTCTAGAGAGACAATAGGGAGAGAAACCCCATTCTTAAAGTCATTCTGGGGTACTTCGGGGGCCACAGAACAGTCAGTGAAAAAAGAATGCACTCCCGCACTGGGAATTTGGAACGCGGCAGGGGTTACTTCAGATATGGCACAAGAGTCCAGGGAAGGTATACTGGTCAGAAAATATGAAGAGTGCAAAATGATTGTACCATGGGCCGTGGACACCACTCGCGCAGACCCTGCTCCCGCCCCGCAGCTACTATGCTAAAGCAGGAGGACGTGCTTGATTTCCTGTTGCCAATTCCTTGCTACAACTACGACTACCCGGATGTCTTCTATCCCGACCCTGGTTTGGCCATCGACTGTCCTGTCTTCTCCTACCCCGACTTTGGCTCGTCCAACGACTACGCTGACCTCTCCAGTCCTGAACACGGCCTGTTTGATTATGAACTTCGCACTCTGGACCAGTCTGCGCGGTCTAAGGTTGGTGATTTCATAACCCAACCTCAGCCCCGCGGTCCGGCCTCGGTTTGTGGCGAGCAGAGTCGTAACACATAGACTGGGGTCAAGTCAGATGGCAAAAGGAGCAAGGTCTGGGTCACAGGCAATGGTGGTTAGTATAGCTAAATGGGCGATTCCCATGGCACTGGACCTAGGTATGACCGACACGTGTGGTGCACAAATGCTGCATTGTGTGGATTTGCAATTACATGAAATCAACTATGCCTGTACTGACCTGTGCCTAGAGACTAATCAGGTTTCAGATTAGAAATGTTAATGTTATATACTGTTATTTTAAATTAATATATATAATTGAGATTGATGGGGCATCAACATTTTCAGCAGGGGGTTAGTGTTACCCCCTTGAAATGATACCTGAGATTGATGGACAGGCTCTTGAGCCAATAACTGAGAATCCAAGTGATGGTTTTATATGATTGGTTACCTGGAGGGGCTAAGGAAAGGGAGTTTAAGAGTCCACAGTGGACCAATGTGGGAGCAGAGCTGCTGAGAGGCCTAGCATGTCATTCACATAGGGGAGTAGTACTTGGGCCCCTGTTGTAGCATTGTGTAATCAGTCTAGAGAGATTGCGAATGGTTACACTTGTGACTCAAGAAGATAAAATTAATTCTCTAGCACAGATAGATTGCATTTTTCATTTTGATTTTCATCCCCTTTTTAGTTGCATTAGTACTATTAAAACACAGTTTTCAACTAAGGCACGCTCATTTTCAATAACAGTTCATACATAATACCATTACTGTTGTGAGTAAAATATTCCCTTTATAAAACAAAAGGAAATTGACTACAATTAAAGCTGTTAATACAATTGGCACAAAATAAAATAACCATAATCCCCAGTGTACTCCTGAGATGGCAGCACAAGTATTATGAATTTTGTATTAAATTAGCTATGAGTCACTGATTTTTCTTCTCGTGTCCGGCCTATTGCCCTGAATCTGTGTCCTAACAAGGGACTATTACAGCCATATGCTATAATTACATTAAGCGCATCCTACTCTGAACTTATTCACTATTATTTTCTTTTTATCCCTTAATGTTTCTGGTTTAGAATATTTTACATTTAAAACATTTGAAACCAAAATTAAACCAAAGCATTGCAGACCCCCATTGGAATTGATGGGGTCAACTCAATTTTGCTTTACTGATTTGTAAAGGTGTGGGAGCGGGCTATGGGGCAACTGTGATCATTAACACCCAATTAGAGCAATGTCATTTGAATTATATTGATATAATATAAACCAGGCTGCACAACTCCAGTCCTCGAGGGCTGCAAACAGGCCAGGTTTTCAGGATATCCCTACTTCAGCACAGCTGCTCAATTAGTGGCTCAGTATGACTGAGCCACTAATTGAGCTAGCTGTGCTGAAGTAGGGATATCCTGAAAACCTGGCCTGTTTGCGGCCCTCGAGGACTGGAGTTGTGCAGGCCTGATATTATAAACAAAGACAGACAGGGTTGCAAACCTCTGTAGCTGTGTGTTGACAGTGGCACAGAGGCCTATGCAGTGTAGAATGAAGGTGGTTTTTCTACCAGTATTTGGTAAGGTCTATGCAAAGAAAAGCTTCACTGTATTCAATTTATGATGAAAAGAATGGCAACGCTGCACGACTAATATTAGTAAATAATGATTTTCTAGTTTTGTAATGATTTTTCAAAAGGGCAAATGTAATGAGACCTTCACAAGCTATTCAATAAAGTCTGAAAGGCTGTAATAAAGGGATCACAGACACTCAACTAATACAGAGTGCAGAAAACATCTACTGTATTTGTCTATTTAGATCACAATAGCTATTTAGATATGCGAGTTAACCATAATAACTGCCTGGACTATGGTAAAAAAGTAAAACAAATGTACCGCCTCTTAGTCCTATCCCCCAGACTAAAACATGTTGCTGAGTTGGGGGACTAAGTCCTTTATTTCAGAATGATATGACACGTGGCTTGAGGTCAGACAATAGGAAACAACCACAATAGCGTTAGTGAGATAATCGATTTTATATAGCAAATATGAATACTTAGGAACCTTGTGATCCTTAGCAAAGGATCAGTATATTCACATAACAGCACATCAATATAACATTACCCATAAGCGCTGCATGGGTGTATGTCAGTGTCATTCTGGATGCAGCCACCAAATACAGGGTATCTAGGGCAATGTGATGGTGCCAGCACACCGTTGGAGCTCTTTAATGCAACAAAGTGTAGCAGGCCTGTACTTCGCAAATACTTTGGCATCGTTGAAGGTCCCCTCCGCCGGGGCTTACTCTCCCATGCGGCTTCCAGGTGGTGATCTGCAGGGCCTCCCTGCACGATGTGCTGTCCTCCCTCCAGTCAACACCCGCTCTCTCTCTCAGAGGGCATTGACTGGCCCCAGGTCACACTTGCGCAAACCTGGATTCGTCCAGACTCATCCAGATCTCCCCCAGATGTACCCTGCCAACCCCTCTTAAAGGCTTCTCTCTCCTAACTCCCACCTCTTCCACAGCCTTGGTAATTGGCTGATCCTATGTCCATTATTAATCAGATGTCCATGGCACACTGAAGAGGAACCTGGCAGGTGCAGTGTGAGTGTGTTGCCTGCATCACACAGGCTGTTACACAAACATACACAATATTTATCATATATAAACTATTAACCTCTTATTAGCCTCAGAGGTTAGTAAGACTTGCTATGCAGTGCTTTACAAAGTGTTAGAGGATACAAGGGGGAAACCTTTACAGTTCCCTAATGACGTACTAGGTATGTCATGGGCAGTTGCTCGATTTCTAGAGGGTGATAGAGGCCAGTCTGAACGAGAAGAAGTGGCGAACATCTGACACTCTTAATGGCTAATCCTCCCACACAGAGACCTAATTAACATCCACTTCAGGGATCCTCCCCCATTACAAGTGTTACAGCAAGTAACCAGAATCCTCTCTGTAAGGCTAAGGTCCCGCTGCACGAGCACCTGGCGTTGCGTGCACAGTGCTAAACCGCGATCTGCGGTTTGTAGGCAGCTTCCTGCAGCGATCTGAGGCATGGGGGCGTGGCCTAAATGGGGCGGGTGGGCGCGGCCATGAATTTGATAGGCTGCCATTGGTTTGAGGAGATGTGTGTGTGTGGTTTGCCTCTCATCCAAACCAGCTCTGATATCGGACACAGAAGCCATGGAAATACCCAACAAGGGTCCGAGGGGTTGTGGCATCATTGCAAAGCACTGGAATTGAATGGGTCAATTATTATTTTGATTGTTAACTAAAAGTATGCGGAATAATCCCGATTGGAAATGATTGGGACTCATTTGACCTCTTAATGCTTTGCAATATGTGGCTGGCCTTTCGGACAGTGACATGGTTAAAGTCTAAGTGGATATATATATATATAGATATATATGTAGAGGTATCAGTACCGTGTTAGCCGAGCTTCAATAATCAAAAAATAAATAGATGATACCGTTCTGTGGCTAACGAAATGCTTTTATTTGTGCGAGCTTTCGAGATACACTGATCTCTTCTTCCGGCGATGTTACAATGAATGAAGCAAGCAAAAGCTATACTATAAACAGTGTCTATTGGAATGTTATCTGTGCTGGTCCTTCCCCCGGTGTGGATGTGTTTTATGGCTAGAGGTGTCAAAAGGTTCCTGAAAGCAAGTGATGTAAGAGTGTGTGTGTGTATCAGTGTGAATATATATATATATATAAAAAACATTTAAGGGGTAAGATGCGCTTTTTTAGACAGAAAGTGACATTTCCCAGAGCAAATGTAAAGTCACTAATATAATGTTTTCATGGTGTTTTGTGTGCCTGGATATACCCACACCCCTCCCCTGTTGTTGCCGGGCAGCCGGCGATCTCCCCTCTTCATAGGCTCATAGCGCACCATGTGATCTGTTGCCGCATGGGAGTACAATCCAGTTGTATCCCCTGCCAGCTAACGCGTCACAGTATGAAGTGACCCAGGAAGCGAGTTGGCACCGGGGACTGCTAGAGAGGAGGAATGGGGTTGGAGTAAGGCACGCGCACCGCCGTCTGCAGCAGGGACCTAGCCCAACACGTGGCCACCATAGTTTTCAATTACGTAGATGTGAAAAAACGTCCTGTCATTACAGCCCCGGCCCCTTTTATTCTCCAACATCTCCGAATTTTTTCGGGGATTTTTCCGAATGTCACGCACTTCACCGCACTCATGCCGCATTCATACCGCATTCACGTTCATGCATTCAATATTACGAGCGCTACAATACCGGAACATATTCCAGGGGAAAAAAAAAATACTGCGTCTGCCCGCGGTTATCAGAGTTGCGCCGATACGGCCGCATTAGGATAAAGGCGGCCGCAGCTGTAGTTTGGGTGAGAAACACAATCGGATTGGTTACTTTAGCAAGTGTTACCATTACATGTGACTATATAAAAGGCTACGCTTTGGCATAACAGCTTCGCTAACAGTAGAGAGAAGAGGTGTGAGGATAACTCCCATTATGTACAGTGAAGATTACAGAAGAATATGAAGATAAGAGGATTCACCAAGCAATGTTGCAGCTGGATCATCTGGGGACTTTGATGTACCTCATGGAGACTGAAGAGGGCCCTCCAGCAATTGACTTGTATGTTTTCCCCCTTTTTTCAGGGATGTCATCATGGCCAAATATATAAGTATTAACAGTGTTCGACAAACCTATACATTTGCTCACCCCGGGCGAGTGGATTTAACCCCCGGGCGAGTAAATATTGGCCCAAGCAGCACACGTTTGGTACTAGGTGGCGAGTAGATTTTTTTGTGTGGCGAGTAGATTTTTTGGTGATTTGTCAACCACTGAGTATTAACCCCTGACTAACCATGGCATTTATAAAGGCATGTCATGTGAATACCTTTTTGGCTACTGTGTCATATACAGGGTACATAGAAATAGCTAGTTGGCTCTTAACTACCCAAGAAGATGCTAGTTAATTCATTGTATTACTATATATAACTGGCATCTATGATAGGCAAGTGAGCCTCTTCTTTCAACTTAGTGAAGAGGAAAAAATAAATATTAGTAGCATTATTGCAATTTTGATCACTTTGTGAAAACCTGCATGCAAAATAGTGGTTTCTTCTTGAAAAAAAAATAAGAACATCAACTTTTATGAATTGGGTGATATAAAAAAACAGATATTTGTATAACGACGAGTGGCCGTTTTTTGGTGAATACAAAAAAGTAGATTAAGTTAAATAAATACATATGTCCATCAATTCAACCTTTGTTATATATATATATATATATATATATTTTTTTTTTAAATATATATATACGTATATATATATATATATATATATAGCCATGGCTGGTCCAGGTTATACTTTCTGCCTCCTGTCACGTAAGTCCTAGTAGCCACATGCAGTGGCAGGCTATCCTGTGGGGTTTAGCCTCCCCCCCTCCTCATGCTGCCTCTCTGAATGACGGGTGGAGGTGAACTAGGTCTGTGTACAGCTAATCATGGTGCAGACCTTGTGCCCTCCCCCTCTGTGCCTTAGGGAGGAAAGTGTTCTAAATTATAGTCAGTTGAGGTCTCCCCCTCCTGGGGTTGAGACATGCAGTTCTAGTCTCTCCTTCTTGGAGCTGACTGCAGTCAAAGATCTGCACAGAGCACAAGGCTCAAGACTGCAAGAAGGCCGGTACCATCCAGAGGTCTGGGACCTATCCTATAGAATGTATGCATTCGCTGAAATAATAACTGCAGTGGCTGCCTCAATAAAAGATCCTGTTTTATTTACCTCTGCCTGTCACAGTCTATTGGGTAGAGGTATGAGAGAAGACTGTCATGGTGGGGACTGTCTCCAGTACACCTGGAGCCTGCTATGACTGGAGGCGCTGACACCATGAGAAAAACCTGTAGGATCTCCAAAAGCCTGTCCGGTTTCCCCATACCAACGCGGACCCTTAGCATCTCCTGGACCCTCACAGGTATTTAGCACCATGACACCTGTAGCAAGATCTCCCAGAGAGGGGGGGGAGGGAGAAGCAGTGCTACACTTATCATAAATCACTAGTATAATAGTACAAAGGGATGGGTTCCCACATTGAATCATCAAAAATAAAACCAAATGCAGAGAAACTTCTTATCTTGATGATAGTTTCAGCCTCTCTAATCACAGCAAATATAGATGGTAGCTGATATCTCTGACTCTTCAAGACAGCATCTCAGACATAGGGAAGAAAAGAAGGGAAGAGCCCAATAGTACAGATCGTTTTAATTTATTTAGCCATGTGTAAAATTGGTGTACATATCTCTCTCATGGTGTGCAGTAACTCCTGTTAAAAGGGCAGGGTTGCCAGTAGTCATCATACTGATCACACAGGCTGTTACACAAAACATACACAATATTTATCTATATAAACATTAACCTCTTATTAGCCTCAGAGGTTAGTTAAGACTTGCTATGCAGTGCTTTACAAAGTTGTTAGAGGATACAAGGGGGAGGAAACCTTACAGTTCCCTAATGACGTACTAGGTATGTCATGGGCAGTTGCTCCGATTTCTAGAGGGTGATAGAGGCCAGTCATGAACGAGAAGATAGTGGCGAACATCTGACACTCTTAATGGTAATCCTCCCAACAGAGACCTAAATTAACATCCACTCAGGGATCCTCCCCCATTACAAGTGTTTACAAGCAAGTAACCAGAATCCTCATCTGTAGGCTTAAGGTTCCGCTGCACGAGCACACTGGCGTTGCGTGCACAGTGCTAAACCGCGATCTGCGGTGTTTGTAGGCAGCTCTGCAGCGATCTGAGGCATGGGGCGTTGGCCTAAATGGGGGGGGTGGGCGCGGCCATGAATTGATAGGTGCCATTGGTTTTTGAGGAGAGTGTGTGTGTGTGGTTTGCCTCTCATCCCAAACCAGCTCTGATATCGGACACAGAGCCATGGAGAAATACCAACAAGGGTCCTGAGGGGTGTGTGGCATCATTGACAAAGCACTGGAATTGAATGGGTCAATATTATTTTGATTGGTTAACTAAAAGTATGCGGAATAATCCCGATTGGAAATGATTGGGAACTCATTTGACCTCTTAATGCTTTGCAATATGTGGCTGGCCTTTCGGACAGACAGTGACATGGTTAAAGTCTAAGTGGATATATATATATGAATGATATATATGTGAAGGTATCAGTACCGTGTTAGCCGAGCTTCAATAATCAAAAAATAAATAGATGATACCGTTCTGTGGCTAACGAAATGCTTTTATTTGTGCGAGCTTTCGAGATACACTGATCTCTTCTTCCGGCGATGTTACAATGAATGAAGCAAAGCAAAAGCTATACTATAAACAGGTCTTTGGAATGTTATCTGTGTGGTCCTTCCCCGGTGTGGATGTGTTTTGGCTAGAGGTGTCAAAAGGTCCTGAAAGCAAGTGATGTAAAGTGTGTGTGTGTATCAGTGTGAATATATATATATATATAAAAAAACATTAAGGGGTAAGATGCGCTTTTTTAGACAGAAAGTGACATTTCCCAGAGCAAATGTAAAGTCACTAATATAATGTTTCATGGTGTTTTGTGTGCCTGGATATACCCACACCCCTCCCCTGTTGTTGCCGGGCAGCCGGCGATCTCCCTCTTCATAGGCTCATAGAGCACCATGTGATCTGTTGCCGCATGGGAGTACAATCCAGTTGTATCCCCTGCCAGCTAACGCGTCACAGTATGAAGTGACCCAGGAAGCTGAGTTGGCAACGGGGGACTGCTAGAGAGGAGGAATGGGGGGTTGGAGTAAGGCACGCGCCACGCGTCTGGCAGCAGGGACCTAGCCCAACACGTGGCACCACCATAGTTTTCAATTACGTAGATGTGAAAAAACGTCCTGTCATTACAGCCCCGGCCCCTTTTATTCCAACATCTCCGAATTTTTCGGGGATTTTTCGAATGTCACGCACTTCACCGCACTCATGCCGCATTCATACCGCATTCACGTTCATGCATTCATTTACGAGCGCTACAATACCGGAACATATTCCAGGGGAAAAAAAAAAAATATGCGTCTGCCCGCGGTATCAGAGTTGCGCCGATACGGCCGCATTAGGATAAAGGCGGCCCGCCAGCTGTAGTTTGGGTGAGAAACACAATCGGATTGGTTACTTTAGCAAGTGTTACCATTAAATGTGGACTATATAAAAGGCTACGCTTTGGCATAACAGCTTCGCTAACAGTAGAGAGAAGAGGTCGTGTAGGAAACTCCCATTATGTACAGTGAAGATTACAGAGAATATGAAGATAGAGGATTCACCAAGCAATGTTGCAGCTGGATCATCTGGGGGACTTTGATGTACCTCATGGAGAACTGAAGAGGCCCTCCAGCAATTGACTTGTATGTTTTCCCCTTTTTTCAGGGATGTCATCATGGCCAAAATAATAAGTATTAACAGTGTTCGACAAACCTATTACATTTGCTCACCCGGGCGAGTTGGATTTAACCCCCGGGCGAGTAAATATTGGCCCAAGCAGCACACGTTTGGTACTAGGTGGCGAGTAGATTTTTTTTGTGGCGAGTAGATTTTGGTGATTTGTCAACCACTGAGTATTAACCCCGACTAACATGGCATTATAAAGGCATGTCATTGTGAATACCTTTTTGGCTACTGTGGTCATATACAAGGGTACATAGAAAAGCTAGTTGGCTCTTAACTACCCAAGAAGATGCTAGTTTATTCATTGTATTACTTATATAAACTGGCATCTATGATAGGCAAGGAGCCTCTTCTTTCAACTTAGTGAAGAGGAAAAAATAAATATTAGTAGCAATTATGCAATTTTGATCACTTTGTGAAAACCTGCATGCAAAATAGTGGTTTCTTCTTGAAAAAAACAATAAGAACATCACACTTTTATGAATTGGGTGATGATAAAAAAACAGATTTGTATAACGACGAGTGCCCGTTTTTTGGTGAATACAAAAAAGTAGATTAAGTTAAATAAATACATATGTCCATCAATTCAACCTTTGTTATATATATATATATATATATATTTTTTTTTAATATATATATAGTTAGATATATATATATAATATATATAGCCATGGCTGGTCCAGGTTATACTTTCTGCCTCTGTCACGTAAGTCCTAGTAGCCACATGCAGTGGCAGGCTCCTGTGGGGTTTAGCCTCCCCCCTCCTCATGCTGCCTCTCTGAATGACGGGTGGAGGTGAAATAGTCGTGTACACGCTAATCATGGTGCGGACCTTGTGCCCTCCCCCTCTGTGCTTAGGAGGGAAAGTGTTCTAAATTATAGTCAGTTGAGGTCTCCCCCTCCTGGGGTTGAGACACATGCAGTTTAGTCTCTCCTTCTTGGAGCTGACTGCAGTCAAAGATCTGCCACAGAGCACAAGGCTCAAGACTGCAAGAAGGCCGGTACCATCCAGAGGTCTGGGACCTATTCCTATAGAATGTATGCATTCGCTGTGAAATAATAACTGCAGTGGCTGCCTCAATAAAAGATCCTTGTTTTATTTACCTGCCTGTCACAGTCTATTGGGTAGAGGTTATGAGAGAAGACTGTCATGGGGGGACTGTCTCCAGTACACCTGGAGCCTGCTATGAAGGAGGCGCTGACACCATGAGAAAAAACCGTAGGATCCCAAAAGCCTGTCCGGTTTCCCCATACCAACGCGGACCCTTAGCATCTCCTGGACCCTCACAGGTATTTAGCACCATGGACACCTGTAGCAAGATCTCCCGGGGGGGGGAGGGGGAAGCAGCGCTACACGCACATTATATATATATATTATATATTATCAGCTACTATATAGTAGATTATTATATATAGCTATATTTTAGGGATTTCTGGGTTTAGTTTTTACCTGAAAAAACACCACCTGCTCATCTTGCACTTTCAGTTCAAACCGATAAAAACTGGAAATTAAACATCCTTCCCTATTAAATTCACCCTCTTTCGGCACCACATGCATAGGCATCACAGGGAAGTATGCAAGCTAAAACAAAGTGCACCAATATTCAAATACAGTTGTGTGAAAAAGAAAGTACACCCTATTTGAACTCTATGGTTTTTCATATCAGGACATAATAACAATCTGTTCCTTAGCAGGTCTAAAAATTAGGTAAATATAACCTCAGATGAACAACAACACATGACATATTACACTGTGTCATGATTTATTTAACAAAAATAAAGCCAAAATGGAGAAGCTATGTGTGAAAAACTAAGTACACCCTTACTGCTTCCATAGGCATTAAGATGCTAAGTAGCAGACAGGTGCTGCTAATCAAATGCCCTTGATTAATTGATCATCAGCAAGTGTGACCATCTCTATAAAAGCCGAAGTTTTAGCAGTTTGCCGGTCTGGAGCATTCAGGTGTGTGTTAACATAATGCCAAGTAGGAAATACATCAGCAATGATCTTAGAGAAGCAATTGTTGCGGCCCATCAATCTGGGAAGGGTTATAGGGCCATTTCCAAATAATTTAAAGTCCATCATTCTACAGTGAGAAAGATTATTCAAAAGTGGAAAACATTCAAGACAATTGCCAATCTTCCCAGGAGTGGACGTCCCAGCAAATTAACCCCAAGGTCAGACCGTGCTATGCTCAGAGAAATTGCAAAACCCCCAAGAGTTACATCTCAGACTCTACAGGCCTCAGTTAGCATGTTAAATGTTAAAGTTCATGACAGTACAATTAGAAAAAGACTGAACAAGTATGGTTTGTTTGGAAGGGTTGCCAGGAGAAACCCTCTTCTCTCTAAAAAGAACATGGCAGCACGGCTTAGGTTTGCATAGTTGCATCTGAACAAACCACAAGACTTCTGGAACAATGTCCTTTGGACAGACGAGACTAAATTGGAGATGTTTGGCCATAATGCACAGCGCCACGTGTGGCGAAAACCAAACACAGCATATCAGCACAACCACCTCATACCAACTGCAAAGCACGGTGGTGGAGGGGTGATGATTTGGGCTTGTTTTGTAGCCACAGGACCTGGGAACCTTGCAGTCATTGAGCCGTCCATGAACTCCTCTGTATACCAAAGTATTCTAGAGTCAAATGTGAGGCCATCTGTCCGACAGCTTGGCCGAAATTGGGTCATGCAACAGGACAATGATCCCAAGCACACCAGCAAATCTACAACAGAATGGCTGAAAAAGAAAAGAATCAAGGTGTTGCAATGGCCCAGTCAAAGTCCAGACCTCAACCTGATTGAAATGCTGTGGCTGGACCTTAAGAGAGCTGTGCATAAACAAATGCCCACAAACCTCATTGAACTGAAGCAACGTTGTAAAGAACAGTGGGCCAAAATTCCTTCACAATGATGTGAGAGACTGATAAAGTCATACAGAAAATGATTACTTGAAGTTATTGCTGCTAAAGGTTCTACAAGCTCTTGAATCATAAGGTATATTTAGTTTTTCACACATGGCTTCTCCATTTTGGCTTTATTTTTGTTAAATAAATCGGTGTAATATGTCATGTGTTGTTGTTCATCTGAGGTTGTATTTACCTAATTTTAAGACCTGCTAAGGAACAGATAGTTATTATGTCCTGATATGTAAAACCATAGAATTCAAAGAGGGTGTACTTTCTTTTTCACACAACTGTACATACATACATACGTATGTATAGTACATGAACAAAAAGTTTGTGTGCAGTAAATATCGGAGGAAAATTTAGGACTACCTTTTAGGTTCAGGATTTGGATACAGCTTCACTGTTATACAAATATTTTTTGGTGGGATAAGATCTTTGATCTATCAAGGATTTTCAGTACTGTAAGTAAGGGGTGCACAAAATTTTTCCCCTGCCTGATCTCCGAACCTGCTCTAACACCCCCCCACCCTTCCTCCAGCGTTCTGATGTCATGTGACGTCATGTTGCCATGCAACGCTACATCATGTGACCCCGCAGCGTCATTTGACGTTGCCATGGTGACGCGTCGACAGAAGCCGCCGGAGACAAGGCAAGGGAACTTACAGAGTGCGGGCCCTCTATAAGTGCTGCGCCCCCCCCCCCTCAGAAAATCTCATGCCCCCCAGTTTGCACAGCCCGCATTCTACAGTCTACATTTTGCCACAAACTGGTGTCTGATAACATGTTACTTGTTAACTCGTATTTAAAGCAGCAATCAATCGTAAATGGGAGAACGATGCTCACTTCTGACAATGTAGTTTGAATTTGTAAAGATAATAAGTATGAAAACGTCTCTTTTGACAGAATCACTGTCATTTAAAGCCTCTGAAAATTAATACCATATCCCAACAGTAGAAGTTAATCTCCAGTGGTGAATGGAGATAGAAGAGATATCAGTAGAAACTTGCAGAGCGCATCATGACAATTTAGTCTCTGTTCTCTAAACATAAGGAGCGTCATAGTATCACGAATAGATTATATATTAAAATGTCCACCTTGAGTGACTGAATACTGCTTGGTGTTGGGGGAGAATTTTTCAATTTGTGTATTTGAGGTATGGGGAGGTAAAGTATCTCCTAAAATAAAGTTAAAAATGGAGCAGACCTGTCTGTCTGAAAGTTAAAAAGGGAGCCGACCTCTACACTGAAAAACATAAATTAACATTTTTAGATGTAGATAAGCAATATGAGAACCTCTTTTACCTGTGCATAGGAGAGTCATCGTTTGTGTTTAGTAGCAAAGGGAAGCCTTTTACCTGTTCCTAGTAGGACTTTCTGTGCATATGAGTACTGAGATCCTCTTCAATCTCTGACAGCAACGTTTGATAGGACCACTTCTGTCTTAGCATATGAATATTGAGAAAATCTCTATGTCTATGAGCTTTGGGGAACCTTTTCTGTCCATCATTAAGATATGTATTTATGTGCATCTGGGGGTCCTGAGGGACCTCTTCTGTCCGTCCATATTTAAGATGAGATGCCTATTTATGTGTGTACATAAAAGAGGAGGCACCTGTAAAAATGTGTGTGCATGAGCTGAAAGCTGACATTCTGTGTGCATGAGTAAGACCAAAAACATTAAATAAAAGCTTACCTTTGATATACCAAAAGCTTTATTAGTATACAAAAACTTCAAATGTTTCAGTTTTCCCCCCCGCTGTCCCTTCCCACATAGAATCCTCCACTTTATATTGTACAACATAGTGCCGAGATCCGAAAGTATTCCATAAAACATGCATATACAAGATTATTATACACTGACCAGCCTCCAAAACGACAAGAGGAGAGCCAGGTTATAGAAGGAAACAACAATATTTGGCGGGCTCCCTATGTGTGCTACTGTGTGATTCTCAGTACAAAAGTGGTCTTCCTATTGTACTCTGTGTGAATTGAATGCTTAAACACCCTGTGGCTTCCACAAACGCTTCAAAAGAACAGTGAGGTGACAGTGCAGTGACACCACAAATTACTCTGTTGTACTACTAAGTATTGTGCTGTGCATCATTTTTTGCATCTTTTTTTTTAACTTCAGACGCGTACTTGCAACACAACGATACACAAATACTCCCAGAACACATACCCCTCAATCATCACACATAGACATATAGAACACATATCTCATTACAATCAACAGAGGCTTCACGAATACATGCAAATTACAGAGACATCAAAAATACATGTCTGTTTAGAACCTTCACACATCAGGGACACATACCTCACGCCATTCCACAGAAATATCCCAAGCACATACAACTCAATCAATCCCACACATCAGGAATACATATATCACTGCCCAAGGACATCATTGGCACATAACATTACATATCCCAGAGACAATAAACATAACATATAAATACAGTATCAGCCTCACAAAAAGATATCAGGTATACCTGGCTCACATGTACCCCACAGAGAAATCAGGAATGTGTCCCTCTTTATCCCCTCATTGGAGACATGAAGGACACATACCTGTACCTCTCACCATTTCACACAAAGACATTATGGCCATGTAGCTCCCACACATAAACCGTCACTTCATCTCACCTTGGCACGTAGACATACAACACTCCCACAGGGAAGTCAGAGAAATCTCCTTATTCCCTCTCATAAATAATTCAAAACACATACCTCTCATCCTCTACTATAATAAGGGATAGAACTCTCTCACTGATTCTAATAACAACATCTCACTCGTTCATCCAAAGAAGACATCAGGGCACTTAACCCCACGCTGTGCACAAAGACTTGATTAAAACATGTCTCTGAAACATACAACAAAGATCCAAAAATAATCCCATCTTTAAAACAGGAAAGGTAAAAGCACAGCCAGGGTAAGGCTTCAAACTTATTCTTAAAAAGGGCTTTAAAAACCAAGGGAAAAAGCTGCGTTCTGGATAACAATGAAGATAATTCCAAATACTAATACTCTGTAGCAAAGACATCATTTTGCTCTGAGCAATCATAGAAATTGAGGAATTAGCATATCAAATTAAGGCCTTATTGACTACATTTATTAAACAGCAGCAGCAATTTAGTGTACATTACAATATTCAATTCAATGCCATTATCCCACACTAAATTGCTATTGAGGGTTAGTTAATGCGGTTAAAGCTCGAGACCTATTAACTAATTTTATGATATAGATTTCTTTAGATAGTAGCATTCATTTTCATCATCACCAACATGTAATCTAGCAATATGAATTGTATTTTGTAAACAAAATAGTATTTGTGGATCTACTGTAATTAAAGATGTATTGCCACTAACTCTGTGACTCTGAGATTTGCAGGAACCCAAACCCATGTAGTTACCAGATTTCTTGGATGTACTCCCTGAAAAATAGTATGATGCGGGTTGCGCACAATCAATATGCAATTGTATTAAAAGGAGTAAACCTAGCTTTGCAGTAGGCCAACCTGGTATGAATCCAAATTACAACTCTGTCATCCAGTTCATTTATTTAATAGTTGTTAAACTAACATCTTACACCAATGGTTTTCAACCTATTTTTGGCTAGAGAACCCCAACTCGCACCTAGGTCACCATAGGAGAGTTGTCCCAGCTTTCCCCCCCTGGCGGCCGCTGAACCCGAGGGGTGCTCGTGGAACCCCGGCTGAAAACCACTGTCTTGCACACTTCAGGAATATCTTTGTATGACAGAAGAATGGAGAGATGGCCACAAGTATTATGCGATTCCTGCAGTTTTGTTACACTACTGTGTATCTAAATGTATTTTAAGCACACAAATGTCATCAGATTTGTACATATACATACTGTAGTAAGTTTGACATGAGTCTGCCAGCTGTTCTAATTACTGTAGCTGGGTTAGAATGTTGTCCGCATAAACCATGAAAAAAGAATGTGGAACTCACACGTATGGACATTCTATGTTGATAGCCAGCATCAAAGTAGTTTTCATGAATGGTATATTTAATGATGAGCCATTGTATGAACAATTTCCTTTTCACTATACTGATCTCTGCAAGCCTTTTGTGGCATTTACAATTTATAGGTCAGTAGGAACGGGTGAAGATTCTCGAGTCAGGTTCCATTGTACACCCTAACCTAGGAAATTACCTTAGTTTGGGTTCCCACAATCCATACAGCTCAAAGTTGTGCTACTTACTCAGCAACCTTTAAAGTTGTCGTGAGTGGTAACGTAGATGTTGGGATGTTCAGCAGAGTACATTCACTGATTTTTCTTTTTCTTTACACCTCTACATCATTGGATACGCTGCAGTACTTTCCCTCTGTTACACACATAATCCTGGCTATAAAAGTATAGATTTCATGTTCCCTGCTATTTGGTATTCTGCTGTTTGAAATATGGCTTTTGGGACTCAATTTTAAAAGCTATTAAACACATCATAAATAAGGAAAGAAAATGTTTAAAATGGAGTAGCAGGTGTAATTATGACAAGTTTCACATTATTGCACTTCCAATACACTGAAACACACTCATGTCGCACGATTAAAGAAAGCTGAAGAACAGAGCAAAGTGTAAACAACAGGCTGCCCCTCCACCATAGTGTGACATTCAACACAAAGAGAGAAGGAACCTATGGTTCACTGAATATCACGTTTCTGTAGCATAGTAACAGTGAAGAGATCTGTGGTCCACCATATCTGCACTGTGCATTTCAAGCGGCAAACAGGCCTCTTAAGTGGGCCCTGTAGTGCATATTAGTATTTTCTCTAGTGACCTCTAGACACTCAAGATTCATTCATGGGTTATTTTGGAGACATGTCCACCTACAAGTTGTGAGAGGCAGACATGCAAAATGATTGTTTATAACACAGATCAACTTGCTGGGTTATTAGAACTGCTGCTTACGTTCTCTTTAGGCTGTGGCATTGTGTATATATATATCTCAAGACAAAGCTTATTTCTTCATTAAAAATATCGGCTCAAAATCCTTCCGTTCTCCTTCAAGTCACTTGGTTGTAGTTCCGAGAGGAATTGTAGAGTGAAAAGTGCCCATATCCAACAAATCATGGATGTTCATCAAGATTAGGATAAATAACCTCCAAGAATTCTGGTCCTAACTCAGGTTATCATCTAAACAAGTCCTTTTTTTTTCAAAAATAGATCAGTTCTTTAGGGTTCAAAAACACTTTGCTTTGCTGCCTTGCAGTTTCATCATGCACTGAATGGCTGAAACAATAGATTATGACACACATTTCACCCACATTGCACAATGAAAGAAAAAAGACCAAGTGAAAAATGCACGTCTTGAAACTGTATTCATCTTTGTTCTTTCAGTGACAATGTCTTACCTGATACCGTGACTTGTTTTAAAATGTAATCTGGGTAATTGTGGGAAATGACAATATTTTTGAAGTCTCATCTATTGGCCAGGTCTTCATCCTTCTATTATTATTGCCCCATTTCCACTATCATTTATGTAGTTCTGATATGTGATAGCGAGTACAAAGCTATGAAAATATATATAAATTACCTAATTTCAAGACACAAACTCCTCTCTCTCTATTTTTCAGAAGATAAAGTGGGTGAAATGTTTTACTTTGTTTCGCAGTCTTACTGTATATCAATCTTGGCATTAGCAAATACATTTTTTTAATTACCCATCCTTACTCAATGGAAAAACTGAACTTCCATTTTTGCTCCATTAGAGCATCTTCCTTCTGGCTCTCTAGTGTCATGTCTGGAACCAATCTTCGTAGTTATGAACTAATGACCATAGAGTGCTATGAAGTCACCCAAGTTGCATTTGGAATTGATAGGATAATTATAAGCAAGTCATCAAATAAATGTTGCTCAATAAAGAGCAAACTTCAAAGCATGTCACTGGAAGTCTATGAAATAAAATCAGATTGTTGGGTGTGGAAAGGCAAAAAGTTGAGTGTTTCTCTCATATATTTAGCACATTCCAAGAACAGGAGCATGAGCCTAGTCTCCTCAATGGTCTCAGACCAAAGTCAGATCCTGCACCTCTTTCTCCAGGAGTGGTTACAAAAGTAAATCCTGTACACGGGGCCAGAGTTCACAGTTCATCCTCATCCAGTTTGGCCAGCCTGGGAGTAGGTAGGCAGACTTCACCTGCGGGTGATACATAGCCGGGTAATTCACGGCCTGCGATGCTTAATTTCTGTGGAAGAGATATTAAAGTCGGTCTTAGAAACATAAGAACACACTTCTTAGTTATCCGGTTCTATCATTGCTACCTAAAAACTCAACACCACCACCACAATGGAAATGCAATCAATAGATTTGACTTAAAAGCAAAGAGCTGTGCTGCTTGTGTTTTTTTTAATTTATTTTTTAGTATTCGAACCCGGGGCTGAATTATGATCATCCAACCTTTGAGGATCCCAGGTTCATGTGATATGGGCCCTTGTATCCACCAGACAAGAATAGCTGTTTGGTGGATACGAGATGGCCACTAGGGCCAGCGTTGCTCTTGTGGCCCGTAAAAAGCCTTAACACCCTAATGGGTGACCCACTATGGCCATAATAAGTTTATTTTCTAACACATGACGCCACATAATACTAAAAACGCACACATTTTAGATGGCATTAATGGTTTAATCTAATTTTTAGCTTTGAAGACTTTTGGCCATAGTTAATAAGCAGTGCTATTCTATAAGAGCCATTCTTGTACAATGGGCAGTCATGTGTCTTTCAGCACCAGAAGAGGTCTTATGGAAAAGCACCATGCCTGATTTAATACCTGTTGAGAGTTCTTTGGAGATGATCCGCCATTCCCCAGTTCCCGATTATATAACTACAGTAGTTCCTCTACTGGGCAGAATACTACATTATTTTAGTACCCAGTGGACACAATATGGCTGCTAGTGTCATCCTTGCTCAGGCATTCAATAGAAAGCTGCAACATCATCAGAAGAAGACATTGCTCCTTTCTATTGGTGACCTGAAGCCATATTTTTTATTTATATATCACACTGGAACAGAAAATGGCAAAATCTCATGAATCAAGTTCCACGGAGGTTGGGAGGACCACAGTTCAGGTTTATAAAAAAATATATTTTTTTGAAACAGGGAATGATGCTTTAAATCCCTCTGCTGTAGGGGAACCTGGTTCAATTCCTGGTGTCAGCTCCTCGTGACCTTGGGCAAGTCACTTTATCTCCCTGTGCCTCAGGCACCAGAAAACATAGATTGTAAGCTCCACGGGGCAGGGACTGTGTCTGCAAAAATGTCTCTGTAAAGCGCTACGTAAGACTAGCAGCGCTATACAAGAACAAACTATTATTATTATGATATTGGGCAACTTTGACCCACCAGGAGTGAAAAAAACTGGGTGGGAGGTTATATGTATCGAGGCAATTCTAGGGGAAAATAAATTGTACCAGCCGTATCAAAGAAAAAATCTGATTGATTGATTCCAATAGGATTAAAAAATTTTTTTTATATATATATATATATATGCAAATATAACTGTATGCTCATCTGCATGTCTTAGGCAGGTCTGCAACCCCGCCTTTCCCCATTATCACCCAGCATACAGCACTTCCACTGCAGCAAGGGATTCTGGGAAATGACATGCAAATGAGCACACTGTGTCACTTTTTGCCTCAATAACCATTTTTAACATGGTTCCCTATAGGCTTAAGCTTGCTGCATGGTCACAGCTTTGAGCACAGCCAGGGTTAAGGTGCATACCCAGAAAACCACCCACAGACAGCTGTTTCGACCTTGATGGGTCTCATCAGTGTGGGGTTGATCTTACTGGGAATGCAAGAGAGGCTATGGGATAGGCTAAACCATAATACTGAGTTAAGTTATGGTGAGTAAAAAAAGTGACAAAAACCCTCCACAGGAAAGCAAATATGCAAATATAACTGTATGCTCATCTGCATGTCTTAGGCAGGTCTGCAACCCCGCCTTTCCCCATTATCACCCAGCATACACACTTCCACTGCAGCAAGGGATTCTGGGAAATGACATGCAAATGAGCACACTGTGTCACTTTTTGCTCAAAAAAAAAACCAGTTTTAAAAACATGGTTCCCTATAGGCTTAAGCTTGCTGCTTGCTAGGTATAATATACACCTAGCCCATACCTCTCATGCATATCCGTTTAAAATCAACCCCACACTGATGAGACCCACAAGGTCGAAACAGCTGTCTGTGGGTGGTTATCTGTGTATGCACCTTACCCTGGCTGTGCTCAAAGCTGTGACCATGCACCACTTAAGCCTATAGGGAACCATGTAAAAATGTTTTTTTGAGGCAAAAAGTGACACTGTGTGTCTCATTTGCATGTCATTCCCCAAATCCCTTGCTGCAGTGGAAGTGCTGTATGCGGGTGATAATGGGGAAAGGCGGGTTGCAGACCTGCCTAAGACATGCAGATGAGCATACAGTTGTATTTGCTATATATATATATATATATATATATATATTACACACACACACACACACACCCACCACACCACACACACACACACACTTTTGTGGGGGGGGGGGGTGGATTAATTTGTTGCCCCAGAATTGCACTATTATTTGCCTTGATACATATTCTCTTGGGAATCCTCTATTTATTTAAAAATTTCACCAATCAAGCAATTTGTGTCAATTTTAAATGTAAAAAATGTGAAGACTGAACTAAAATGGGTCAAGGGTCAAAAATAAGTCACCTTGAATCATGTGATTTGTGGCATGGTTATAGTGAAATTCAAAAGGTCTTGCTCCACAACGTGTATAAAAAAAATATAGAAAAAGAAGAATGGGGGATACAAACTAATGAAGAGAAGGTAACCCCCCGCCCCCCAAAACAGAGAGAAAAGCCTTCCTTTAACAATGTTAAAACATAACCTTTATTCCTTTGTAATAAGCGCGTTTCGCCAATCGGCTTCATCGGAGGCAGAGCCCGTTCTTTGCATGAGAGGGACGTTTATAGTGTATTTGTTGTCAGTCTCGCTCGTGCTATTACAGAGTTCTTACTGATATTTAATGAGAATTGTATGTATAGCGCTGTGTACACTAACAGCACTATAACATAAATAAATTATCATTTTCTTTTTATTCATATTATATGTAAGGGTATTGCTATCTATTGAAAAACTCAACAATGTCTTACAGAGCAGGAATGTGGAGAGATCAGGTCTTTTGCTGCTTTTCAAAGATTAGGGGACTAGTGGGGAAGCCTTGGGAATTACTTGGCAATAGCCCAGGCATATCTCCTCTGCAGTAGTGTGACATACTGTTTGTAGACCCTGGGGAATGGGACAGATTAATGCAGCTTCCATAAAAAGAAACTAAAGAGATTATTAAAAAATTCCAGCCCATGAGCGTCACTGACCCTTTTAGTATCTATCACCAATCCATTATACACTGTATATATAGCAAATAAAAAGATCACTTGTGAGCACATTCACATGTCTTAGACAGGTCTGCAACCCTGTCTTTCACCATTATCACCTAGAGGTGGAAGTGTATAGAAATACTCTGCATCATTATACAGCGCCGCACGTATATTATCAGGAGGTGGAAGTGTATAGAAATACTCCGCATCATTATACAGTGCAGCGTGTTCTTAATGCGGAGGATGAAATAAGACCTCCTCCAATACGATCACATCAGCGGGATGAAATAATGCTGAGTATTTTCACCTGTGCCCTCTTTATGCGAGCGGGTTAGTGGTGAGAAATTGCTAGACAAGTATGGGGGGCGTGGGGGGGGGGGGGGGGGTGGAGGACAGCTGCCGTTCCTTAACAGATCCTTCGGGGGTATTTTAGGAAAGTCTTACGACATTTCTCATACTTACGGGATCGGGTGTCTTAAAAAGGAGGAGACGGGTGTCTTGTATCTCCACCCCCCCCCATCCTTGCCAACGTCTATTTAGGGGGGGACGGGAAGTGAGCGAGGGGGTGGAAGATGGGGCTGGGATATAGGATATACCCAGGTCACTGCAGCGTAGGAATCTCTGCGGTATTTAGGGCCGATCCTTTCCCTGGCCACTAACGAGAGAAGCATGTGCTGTGTGCTCCATGGGATTTGTCATCTATGAACCTATGAAATACCTTGTGTTAGATAAGGGGTTATATGCTGGAGTGCTCTGCAAATCCTATGTACATATTGCATGAGGAAGGTTTTGACCACAGAGCAACATGCAACACTCCGTGTGTGAGTGTATATGTATATATACTAGATAAGTTATGGTGGGTGAAAAAGGTTATGAAAAACCCTCCACCGTATAGCATATAGCAAATAAAAAGATCACTTGTGAGCACATTCACATGTCTTAGACAGGTCTGCAACCCTGTTTTTCACCATTATCACCTAGCATACGGTGTTTCCCCTGCAGCAAGGGATTCTGGGAAATTAAATGCAAATGAGCACTGTCACCTTTTGCCTCAAATCCATTTGTGTGTGTCCGCTGTGTGCATGTCATTTCCCAGAATCCCTTGCTGCAGTGGAAGCACTGTATGCTGGGTCAGGGGTGCGCAAAGTTTCTGACATGCGCCCCCCCCCCCCCCCCGTCTCCACTCCCCTCAGGCTCGCGCTCCTCCCCCTCCCTGCACGGCCTCAAATGATGTAACCGTGTCATGTGACATCACGTTGCCATGGCACCGTGGCGCCACGTGACCCCGCAGTGTCATTGGACGCCGGGTAGCCACGGAGACGCGTCGCTGGAAGGGTACGTAAGTAATTGTTACAGAGGCCTCGCGCGATCCCCGGTATTTATTTTAAATGCTTTCGGGGAAGCGCAGGGCCTCTGCAACAGCCACGCCCCCCCACCCCCCGAAAATCTCGCGCCCCCCACTTTGCGCACCCCTGTGCTAGGTGAAATGGCGAAAAGCAGGGTTGTATTTGAGATAATATATATATATATATACACAAACAAACACAGTACAGGTTAGTGAACGGGAGTCTCTCTGCCAGTGAATAAGGTGGGAGGTGGACCCTTCTTTGTAGACCAATCGTAGTGTATGATTAAGCGTCACTGATCATATTGTTCCCGTGTGTGTTATACGCAGGTATCACAGAAACCGTCAAGATGGGGGAAGAGTGAGTGTTTTTCTGATTATCTGTCCGTCTATATTTGTATCCGTCTATCATCTGTCTACACCTGTTTCTATCCTCTATATTTATCTGTCATATATCTACACTACACCTGTATCCATCTATCTACATCTCCATCTCCTCCTGTGTATCTATCCATCTATCTACATCTCCATCTCCTCCTGTGTATCTATCCATCTATCTACATCTCCATCTCCTCCTGTATATCTATCCATCTATCTACATCTCTATCTCCCCCTGTATATCTATCCATCTATCTACATCTCCATCTCCCCCTGTATATCTATCCATCTATCTACATCTCTATCTCCCCCTGTATATCTATCCATCTATCTACATCTACATCTCCTCCTGCATATCTATCCATCTATCTACATCTCTATCTCCCCCTGTATATCTATCCATCTATCTACATCTCCATCTCCTCCTGTATATCTATCCATCTATCTACATCTCTATCTCCCCCTGCATATCTATCCATCTATCTACATCTCTATCTCCCCCTGTATATCTATCCATCTATCTCCATCTCCTCCTGTATATCTATCCATCTATCTACATCTCTATCTCCCCCTGCATATCTATCCATCTATCTACATCTCTATCTCCCCCTGTATATCTATCCATCTATCTACATCTCTATCTCCCCCTGTATATCTATCCATCTATCTACATCTCCATCTCCTCCTGTATATCTATCCATCTATCTACATCTCTATCTCCCACCGCACAGAGAGTTAATCTCCCTAGAGAAGCCATCAGCAGCTGCTGGCAAATTAAACAAGCTGACCTCCTGATTGCTCATGGAGTTTGAATGAACAAGGAAGTGTTTTAAGACAGACACAGAGCTGCAATGCTGAGAGAGACTGTTGTGTGGACAGAGATGAGTTCTCGCCAGCTGTGGAAGCTGGAACAGCACCCTAGGCTCGCTGGACGGTGATCGCGGAGCCTGTTGGGACTGCCTGGGTTGTTAATACCAGGAAGAAGGAAGGACGAGAGACCATGCTGAAGTGGGAATGTCCTGTCCTTAACATTGGACTTACAGAGGCGAGATTCTCTGAGCTCTCAAGGGGCTGAGCTCCCCTAGGAAGGAAGGATGCGAGACCGTGCTGAAGCGGGGATGTCTGCTCCAAACCCTGGAGTAACAGATAAGTGAAACACTTAAAAAACTGTTTTGAGGTGGTAACCAGCTTAGCTGTCCATCCAGGTAGTAAGGGTTAAAGCTGAATGTGTAGTTATCTCCTAAGAGGAGTAGGAGTTTATTTTATGATTTTGTTTTGACCTAAAGGTACGGTGGGCCTGTTAGTGTATTATTTATCCCTGTAAATAAACCCATCTAGGAGAAAAGAGAGAGAGAAAGAGAGAGATCTCCCTGAGGAAGGTCCTGTGTTTAGGACCGAAACATTGGACTAGATGTACCACTTTTCACCAAACAACTATGTTGACTACATATAGTCAATAGTGTATGGTGAAAAGTGGTACCTCTTAGTCCATGTTTTCGGTCCTAAACACAGGACCTTTCTCAGGGAGATCTCTCTCTTTCTCTATATAGGGTTTATTTACAGGATAAATATACACTAACAGGCCCACGTCCCTCTATATATATAGAGCAGTTTACTCCCACAGGCTATAGTAAGGTTGGTGTCAATCCCATAAGTATAGCATAAGTAATATTAACTGGATTGGAGTCCGGCAGAAAAGAGACAGCACATAAGCATGAGATATCCAAAAGAGTGTATTGTGGCGATTGGCACACACAGCCAACGTTTCAGTTCTCACAGAGGGACCTTTCTCACTGCCTTGAGAAAGGTCCCTCTGTGAGGACCGAAACGTCGGCTGTGTGTGCCACTTACCACAATACACTCGTTTGGATATCTCATGCTTGTGTGCTGTCTCCTTCCTGCCAGATTCCAATCCAGGTACTATTACACATACATATATATATATACACAGTATATATATATGTAGCCGGGTCCCCCTCGGCTCGGCGACCCCCCCCACAAGTTACCTCTGCGCCGAGAGCGATGGCGAGTGCTGCCGGCGCCAAGCGGCAGAAACGCCAGAGTTTTTGGAGGGTGGGGGCCGAGCAGTGAGCGCTCGTGTGCGCCGGAGACTCCGCGGCGGCCCGACAATGCAGGGCGTCGCCATATTGTCCTTTGCGCATGCGCAGTGCGGGAGATAGAGGCGGCAGCCACTAGAGTGCTTGCGCATGCGCAGTGATCGCGCGGGCAGCCTAGCCAACCAGAGGAGGGCTCAAAGCAGGGACTACAAGTCCCATGAGCCTTAGGGGACCCTACGTGACGCCAGGGAGACAATAGGGCTGTAGGATCTCCCTGCAGAGGGAATAGATACATTTCGCGGGGCTGAGAAGCACGTTCGTCGGTGCCAGGAGAGGCTAGGGGAAGGAGGTGAGGGTGCAGGAGTCAGTGACTCACTGCACTAGGCCAGCAGCTCCTCTAGGCCCCAGTTAGCCCTGAGCCACCCAGTAGGTTGTATTGTTTCATAGACAGGCCCCAGGTTAGGGACCCTGCCCCTTACTATTACAGTGCTAGTTAGGGACACAGCGGATGCTGCGGTTCCCATCCGGAGGCTTGGGATCAAGCCTACTCCTTAGAGAGAGGGGGACTGTACCAAGGGTGGACCGCCCTGACCGATCATCTCCCCGGAGGAACCGGACATCGCTAGGAAGGTCGTCGGATCCTTTGCGAAGACCCTTTAACGCCCAGGTGCCATCGCACTGGGCAGGTAACGTTACGCACATGCAAACACGAGTACTCGCACATAGTGGCAGCGCTGACCACGGGACAAGGGGGCTTATACTGTGGACACGGTGTGGGGGTACACGTGGTGGGTGTGGGGATTACGTTATATCCTAATGCAGTGCTAACATTGAATGTGATTGGTATAAGTTATGCGCATATATGTAGTAAAGCCTGTCCTGTTTTACAACTGTGTGCTTACCGTGATTGTTTCCTGTGAGGGCCTCCTCCCACTCCGTTGGGATCCCTCCCAGGTGGAGGCGTTGCACCACGAGATTGTTATATGTATGTACCCCAGGCTCCCCGAGCGGAAGCTGAGGCTCCTGAGAGCCATACAGGTATACACAGCAGTAGTAGCGTCTGTATTCACAGGGAGTACCCATTACACACATTATATATATATATATATATATAAACCTGTGCTTCAGAGCCTGAACCTCCCATATTGGGAGGCCTGGGGGTATACCTTTATCACTGTGGTGCAGCGCCTCCACTTACCCAGGATCCCATTATAGAGATTATACCCTGAGCAAGAACCTAACAACAGCAGTATGCAACAGCAACACCTTTTTATATCACACAATAACAAATGATATGCAGACTTATCATATAACATTTACATACACACACACAACGTGGCGCGCCACACCTCATTAGGGATAGTGTCCTGTACATAGGTGGCTCTGCCACTCTCCTTAGGAGTATGTCTCTAACCAGTAAAGTATGGTACCATATGCATTCTCTCAGGAAACCCAATTAGTTAGTGGGAGGCGGATCAGCGCCTGGTGACCGGTGTAGGTGCACTTGTAAATAAGGATACCTTCCGGTCACTACGATGACCTTGACACTCCACAGGGGTTCCTGGTGTTAATCCAGCCTTCGCCGTCTCTCCCTTCTGCAGCCCCGTCAGATGGAATCCAAGATGCGGCCGCAGCTCCGCCTCTCCGCAGATAACCCTCACTAAGAAACGTCCCTGACGACTATGGGCGTCCTTACAAATACAGCACCTACGATGGCAGGGGAAAGACTCCGGGGGCTGTGGGCATACCCTACCTAAGCAGGCGGGTCACTGACCCTCTGCTCTCGCACACGAGTTCCCCAACCTCCTCCTTCCCCTCCCTCCTGCTCTGACCCACCGCCCACACGCATCCGGTTCCTGCATACACAGTCTCGCATCCCCTTGGTCCTCAGCCTCAGCTGACCTTCCACGTCAGAGTTCATAGTTCAACCCCCCTCCAAGTCTCTCACTTATGATTACCCTTCGCGCGCTTCCCTCGCGCATGCGCAGCCCAACTGGTACGCAGTAACTTCGCTGGCAAACAGGACAATATCGCTGCCTATGTAATTGACCGCGGAACCTTTAATATATGCACATCCTTACATTCTCATCTCCCCCTCCAGAATCCGCGTCCCCGCTGGACTACCTAACCACTATATATAACTATGTACACAACCCTCTTTCCTAGATTAGGTTACACATCTCTTAAACAGTACCATAATAGCTTGCATCCTATGCCGAGCCCACTGCTGAGCCTCATAATGGGGTGCCCCAACTGGTCATATGACCATTCGCATGGAGGTTGACTGTTTTCTTTGACTTCGGCGGGGTTGATCCTCCTCTGCTTCCTCTGCAAGTGCTCAGTCTCAACTGGTATTTCCATCTCTACCCTTGAGGGGTGTTCAGCATTAGCACAGTCTCTTTGGGGTTATAAACATGGATTTGGTACTATGGGTCTAGAGCTGACTCGCTGGAGTCAAATGATCAATGTTCGGGCCAAAAGGCTCTTTACCCGTGTGCTCCTTCGGGAGATGCCTCCACGGCCGGAAGGCCCCTTTGAGAGGTTCCCTCCATTGTATCCTCAGAGGTGGCAATTTTTACAGTTCTGAGCCATCCCCTGTGTATTCAACTGCTCCATCTAGAGCAGTGGCTGGGGCTTCCATTCATCCGTCCCTACTTGAGGTATGAGAAGCAGATATCCTATGCCACACTTTTACCGCGGCCTTCAGAATCCTTGATCCGGTACACAGGAAGACCCCGGCATCTGTGACTCTCCACCTCATACACAACACCCTCCGCCACCGGTCTGTCCAATTTATGCTTCCAGGAACACCTAAGTGCGTAAAAGGACCGCATCTCCGGGTGAATTTCCTTGTAACGTACTTTTGTGGTCATAACGCCTTTTATTCCCCTCCTTCAATTGTGCGGGTCTTGGGGTGACACCTCAGCCAGTTTGTAGGCCAACTGTAACTGTCCTTTAGTCGCTGAACGTATCGGAAATGCGTCCTATTGGATACCCCATCGGTAGATATCCGTAGCGCACATCCACCGTACCGGGCTTCTCTTCAACATCAAGAAATAGCGGGGTATACCAGTGGACTCATGTCGGGTACATTATACGCATGTACCAATGCTTCGACGTGTTATACTCACTTCTCCTCGTCTTTGCGGGCATCGTCATGTACCCAACATATCAACAAGGTGCATTGAACCGTTCGGGCAAGGCATCCCCTTCGGGGTGTACGGGGTGGTACGCGACTTGGCAATGTTCATAGAGTGAGCAACTCCCGTTTAGTGTACTTTCAAACTCCCCCGCGCCCCTGATCGGAGTGAAGACGATTTGGTAACCATAGTGAATGAAATATTTTTCCCATAGTACTCGGGCTAACCGTTCGGCCTTCTGGTCTTTCGTAGGGAACGCTTGGGCGTACCTAGTGTAGTGTGTCAGTGATCACTAGAACATTACTAACTCCCCGACTGTCGGGTTCGATACAGAAAAATCCACACACCAAATCCATGGGACCCGAACTTTTCAAGTGTGCCATAGGAGCCCCCTGGTAGGCACGTCTTCCTTTTTAAACACGATTACACTTCGCTCCAATGTTCTGCATCTACTCCCTCATTCTCGGCCAATAGAACCTATCCTGCAGTAGTCCAAAGGTCTTGTCAATGCCCAGGTGACCATGGTCATCGTGAAGGGCCCGGAGGACTATTGTTCTCAAAACGTTCCGGTAAAAACAACTGACGTCGATCGGATGGTTATGATAGAGATCACACCGATATAACAAACAATTGTCCATTTCAAACTTCCCAAACTCATTTAACAGGAGCTTCAACCAAGTCTTTGGGGGCCCGCTTCAGTATAGACGGTTATCTTGCTGTACACTTGACGGGCTAGCTCCACTATGGGTTTCTTGTGTCTGATAATGCACTAGATCCTTCCACGCTATGATATTATCTTATTGATATTCATCCCGTCTCGACCTTGATAGGCCCGAGAACAGCCTGCGAATGACATCCCAACGAGTCAACCCCCGTAATTCCGAGAATGCTACGTTGTCATCGACTATCGCCGCTACTGAACAGAGAGCACCGAATCCCGGGCCCGGTATCTCCTCCCAGACTTCCTCCATCAGGGTGGATTGCAGCCAGGTCGACGAGACAGAGCTCGGGCACCCTATGTTGGTGGGTCCGTCGGGTTTGAATTTAGTTGAACCGGTAATTGGCTAGAGCAGCTAACCAACGATGTCCGGTGGCGTCCAATTTGGCACGTATTGATAGTGTCATGGATTGTTGTCCGTGCGTACTTCGAACGGTACTGCCCTATAGATAATCTTGCAGCTTGTCCACCACCGCCCTTTTAGCGCCAAAAATATCCAACTTATGGACCGCGGGTAATTCTGCTCGCTAGGGGTTACTCGGCTCGCGTAGGCCACTGGACGTAGCCCGTCTCATACTTCTGATGCAAAAACCCTCCTAGCCCGCTGAGGCTAGCATCGACATGTAGGACATAGTCTCGCTCAGGATCCGCGTAGCCAAGACGGGGGCCTGAGTGAGGCTGGTCTTTAAGTGTTTGAAGGCCTGTTCACATTCTGGAGTCCGTCTTCCCAAAGGGTGTCTGCGCCGAGCTCCCCTTCTCTCGGTCTCTCCCGGATACACCTTGAGAAGGTCATTCAGTCTCTCTTGGCCTTGCTGGAATACCCCTCCACGAAACCGCCGATAATAGCCACAAAACCCCAAGAAAGACCGCAAGCTCTTGAACATTTGAGGTCTGGGCCAGTTCACCACCGCCTCGATCTTCCCTGGGTCGGTGGAACCCCATCCAGCTGACACAATGTGGCCCACTACGTTACAGAGGCCCGACAAATCTTTGCACTTGTCTAGCGACAGTTTTAGAGGGCCCTCCCCCTCAAGCCTATCCAGCACCTTCATCAGTCTCTCGGAATGCTCCTCTAGAGTCCGCCCGAACCAGATAATGTCACCAGGTACACTAAGCAACTCTCGCGGGTTAAGGTCTCCGAGGTGTTTTTCCATTAGTCTCTGGCGTGGCCGGGGCAACCGCAGATCCCTTGAGGCATGCGGTAAACTGGTAAAACCCTAATGGACAGATGAAGGCCGTTTTTTCTTGGTCTTTTCGGGCCCATGGGCACTTGTAATACCCGGACCTGAGGTTCGAGCACAACTGAACCATTTACTCCCTGTTAACGCATTCAGGAGGTCCTCGATTCGGGGGCAGTGTATATGGTCGGGAATGGTACGGTTATTCAGCGTTCTGTAATCCACACATAGACGACCGTCCCGTTTCTTCTTGCGGACTACCACAATGGTGAGGCGTAAGGGCTCCGAGTTCCTGCACGATGCCAGCCGTTTCCATCTGTCGATTAATTCCCCTCACTTCGTCACAATCCCTGGGGCGAGCCGGCGGGAGCGCTCCCGAAAGGGGGTGGCGGCGCTCATATCGGATGGTATGGTGGGCACTGCGACTGCCCACCCCACATCCATCCCCAGTTGGAGAACACACCCCTTCGGTATCGTGTAGCTCATCCTGCAGCCTCTTCCTCCACTCATCCGGGAGGGGCGAGTCGCCAAAGTCAAATTCCAATGCCGGCGGCTATGGTAGTAGGCGAGCTCCTAGCTAGCCCCGTCGAGGCCTTCTCCCGAAGTTACCGGGTAATTTCTTCCTAGACGTCTGCCGCCGTTCAATAGTCATCGGTACGGGATTATATCTGCACATACACCAGGTTGCGCTTCGGATCTTCCCGGGCCATTCCTTGACCGAGGTTAGTATTTTCTTGTAGCCCAAACGTTGTTCGTCCTGGGCCACACTCTCCAAGGTGAAGAGCTGATCCTCCGACTGTCGACGGGGGTAATGGCAAGGCGGCGACCATCATTCGTCCTCTCCCCCGGGGGAATCTGGGTCAGTCCCCATTCTTGGCTGTAGAGGACGCCATGCTCTTCCTCTCTCGGCAATTTTACCACGCAGACCTCTTGGAGGGCGGGGCATGGCCCTAAGGCCACAGTGGGGGCTTCTCCCCCTCTTCTTGCAAAACTTGGCGAAACACCGTGCGTACTATGTCAGCGTTGGTCCCCAAGATGATTGGTGCGGCTGGGGCGGTCCTGAGGTTCGCGGGCACACTAAGGCCTCCACTTCCATGGGGTGTTTTCCCGTATTCAGCTGGAGAATACTAGCTGCACCTTTATACTTCTGACTACCCGTCTATGGGGTAATCTTCTGACTCAATACCCCGAGCCGCAGGGCATCCGCCGATAGCAAACGGTAGTTGATGTTAGGTGTTGGTCGTGAGAAGGGCCGGTATAACGATCGTTACTTGGGATCCCGTGTCCAACAATGGCGGCGGCGTAGATGCCTTCGATAACTACGCGAATAATGGAGGCGGGGCCGATTCGGGAGGCCCTGAGGAGGCGGTAATAGCCTGTTCATCCTTCAGGGGTTGGCACGGTCATTCAATGCGCCGGTCGGACTAAACTACGTTCTCCGTGAGTGGGGGGCAGTGGGCCCGCAAGTGTCCATCTTTCCACATGCATAACCCTGTATTGGTGAGGTAAGCCCGTTCTCCTGGTGGTGTGGGGTCCGCCCGGTCGGGGGACGAGGTCCGGGTCACGACGGGGGGGCATCTCAGGGGTCAGGGTCCCCAGATTCAGGCGCATCGGTTTTGGGTTCCACTTTCTGGGCCTCCTTACCCTCCGAGCTGGGGCTTCTTCCGGTGGCTAGTTCACGGCCCGCAGCTCAACGCGTCTCATGCGCATTGAACCACCCGGTCCATTAGTGGTCGTGAAACGACAACGCTTGTTCCGAGCGTTAGGCATCACTTGACCCGGCACCGACACGGGGTGTAGGGGTAAGAGGGCCCCGCATCATCTGAGTGGTGCGTATCCGTTAGCTTCTATCCTTGGTAATACCGCTTTCCTCACCAGATTCCAGAGGTCCAGGTGCAATCGTCGAGAAAATCGGACACCATTTCCTTTTCTCCTCTTTCTGGGTTAACGCATGAAATTTGGACATCAAACGTGTACGTGTCCACCGGGCTCCATAGGCCTTGGTCAGGCAGTAGAGATAAGATCGGCCGCGTCAGCTTCCGGCATTGTCATCTCGGTGTAGTGCACCAGTGGGACGCGGGGGGCCGTTAAGCACTCAACTATGCGTTGTCTGCGGACCGCGTCCTGCAGGTCCATGCAGGCATACCTGTTCGTATGATCCAAACCAGTCCTCTATCCCTACTTCCCCTTGAGGCGTGGTTTCCTTGCCGAGAGGCTTTTAAACTTCCTGTACTGAGCGACTGGGTGGTGTTGTGGATAGCGGCGGCTATGGGGGAATAGAGGTGTCTCCTGGTAAGCTGTCCCCGACTGCAGGGTAAGCGTCCAATCTTGATACGCTACTAAGGCGGTTGAGGCCAGCCCGCAGGCCGACGGGGTGGACGACGAGCCTATCCGGGTGGCTGCGAACGAGGGTGTAGCCACGGTCAGGGAGTGGCGGGGCCTCCCGTCGCGGCCACCTGCGGTGGGAGGCATATTCTCTCCTAGGTGTAGAGGTGGCCAGGGGCGCAGGGGTGTGCGCGCCTGGACTAGGGGGCAGCGCACCCCGGGGCCGCAGCCAGCAACAGTACACGGGGCAAGGCCTCGGGGCATATGCCTGTTCAGTGGCGTCCAAGACCCGGCCGGCGCCCAGGTCTGGTCGCGGTCATAGAAGTGGTCTTGTACTGTGGGCGTTGTCCAAGGGAGCGGAGCTTGCGGACCTGCTCGGTCACTGTGCCTAGCGAGATCGGGGCGGGGACATGGCCAGCGGGAAGACACGTTCAGGGGAATCCCGTTGCCGTTGGCCCACTTGCGCACCTCGAGCCCGAGGGCACCGACATGATTGGGTTGGTTGGCACAATAAGACACAAAAAAAAAATGTGGGGGCACCCCAGGTCTAAGATCTCAGCAGCCGCCTCCAAATTAGCCCTTTTGTGAACGCCTGCCTAAGGGACTACGGTGCATAAACCTGTGGCTTCAGGAGCTCTGAACCTCCGCATATTGGGAGCCTGGGGGTATACCTTTATCACTTGTGGTGCAGCGCCTCCACTTACCCCAGGATCCCCATTATAGAGATTATCCCTGACAAGAACCTAACACCAGCAGTATGGCAACAGCAACCTTTTTATCACACAATAACAAATGATATGCAGACTTATCATATACATTTACATACACACACACAACGTGGCCGGCCACACCTCATTAGGGATAGTGTCCTGTACATAGGTGGCTCTGCCACTCTCCTTAGGAGTATGTCTCATAAACCAGTAAGTATGGTCCATATGCATTCTCTCAGAAACCCAATTAGTTAGTGGGAGGCGGGATCAGCGCCTGGTGACGGTGTAGGTGCACTTGTAAATAAGGATACCTTCCGGTCACTACGATGACCTTGACACTCCACAGGGGTCCTGGGTGTTAATCCAGCCTTGCGCCGTCTCTCCCTTCTCAGCCCCGTCAGATGGAATCAAGATGGCGGCCGCAGCTCCGCACTCCGTCGAGATAACCCTCACTAAAGGGAAACTCCCTGACGACTATGGGCGTCCTTACAAATACAGCACCCTACGATGGCAGGGGAAAGACTCCTGGGGCTGTGGCATACCCTACCTAAGCATGCGGGTCACTGACCCTCTGCTCTCCGCACACGAGGTTCCGCCAACCTCCTCCTTCACCTCCCTCGCTGCTTGCCCACCCGCCCACACCGCATCCGGTTCCTGCATACACATTCTCGCATCCCATTGGTCCTCAGCCTCAGCTGACCTTCTCACAGTCAGAGTTCATAGTTCAAACCCCCTCCAAGTCTCTACTTATGATTACCCTTCGCGCGCTTCCCTCCCGCCAGTATGGCGTCTAAGCCCCAACTGGGTACGCAGTAATACTTCGCTGGCAAAACAGGGACAATATGGCGCTGCCTATGTTATGACAGGCGCGGAAACCTTTAATATATATGCACATCCTTACACTCATAAAGCAAGAGTAGGGTAAAGGTGAAGGTAGCCCTAATAGCGGTAGCTAGATGAGTCTACTACTCAGTGGGGTGATTATGTGCTGTGCGCAATGCTTGTGTAGGTATATGTGTTCTCACCATAACAGCGGTTTGTCTCATGATCCACAGAAAAACCTGTGAATAAGCAGAATCTGCCAGGTTTAACACAGAACATTGATTGTGCGGAATACCACTGCAGTTACTATGATCTCAAGAACGAGATCTGCAGACTGTGTTGTCAAAATATACCCCAACAGGCGTTATAAAGCCACCAATTTAACACAGATTGTTTCATTACATATCTTGTAAGGCTGCGCGTGGTTCCGAGACAGAACCAGCAAGCGGGTGGTGTCATCCCAGATTAAAGGCCGCGGATATAGTAAGCGCTTAGGTGCTGCTGCTCGCTCTCGCTTCTCGCTGCCCGCTCGCGCTACAAGGAGCTTTTTTTGCTGTCCTGACAGAGGAGACAGCAAGCGCGCAGTGGTAGGCGGTACACTGTGTGATGTGTCACTTGGTTAGCTGTCAGTGGTGTGTGTGTGTGTGCACTTTGAAGTGTCGTGTGTTCACTGGGGGAACCTGTGTGTGTATATGTGTATGTATATTATATATTTTCAAAAATTAAAAAAAAAAGACATGTTGTGGTAATTAAATTATTTATGTAAAATTGTGCAACTTTGATAATATATTCACTGCGCGCACGCACGCACGCAAACACACACAACATACACATACACACACATGCATACACACACACACACACATATAATATACACACACATTATAGCTATACACACCACACACATTACAATACACCACATTTATATACACACACACCACACACACACACATTACACATCACACCAACACTAATCTACTGTAACGGCTCCGCCTCTGATACACCCACCCCATACATATATAATACTTATAATATATACCACACACAATGCACACCTTACACCACACACACACACACACACACAGAACAACACACCCAACAAAAACACACTACACACACACACACACACATGGCACACATGACACACACACATATTTATATACACACACACATATACAACCACACATACACACACACACACACACACACATATATACACACCACACACACAACACAATAATACCACACACATATAATATACACACACTACAACGCACACACACACAGCACACACACACACACATGTTTTTTTATACTATATACAACACATACACATTATATACACATATATATACACACACACACACACACACACACACACACACACACACACGAGACAGGGATCGGGGCAAAGGGGGAGAGGGACCGAGCAGAAGGAGGACAGCGATCGGGCAGAAGGGGGAGAGGGACCCGGAGCAGAAGGAGAGACAGCGATGGGGGCAGAAGGAGAGGGACCGGAGCAGAAGGGGGACAGCGATCGGGGCAGAAGGGGGAGAGGGACCGGAGCAGAAGGGAGACTGCGATCGGGGGCAGACGGAGAGGGACCAGAGCAGAAGGGGGACAGCGATCGGGGCAGAAGTGTGAGGCGACCGAGGGGCAGAAGGAGACAGCGATCGGGGCAGAGGGACCGAAGCAGAAGGGGGGGGGGGGGGGAGACAGCATCTTGGCGAAGGGGGGAGAGGGGGAGAGGACCCTAAGCAGAAGGGAGACCCATCGGGGCAGAAAGGGAGAGGGACCGGAGCAGAAGGGGGACAAGGATGAGACAAAGAGGGACCGGAGCAAGAAGGAGGACAGGGACCGGAGCATCACCCTCTCTCCCCCCCCCCCCCTCCTACACACACACACACCCACCAGACCTCTGTGTTGCCGTGTGAAGGACCGCTGCAGCCCCATTGGATGGAGTGGTCACGTGACGCGCTCCGCGTCTTCCTCCCCGAGCGGCAAATTTCAGTTTGCCGCTCTCGAAGAGTTTCTTCCCTCCTCAGCGCGCATCAGCGCCCATGAGGAGGGAGAAGAACTATAGCCGCGGGTGATAAAGATGCGAGGGCTTTCTGCATCTGTTCAGCGGCGGCTCAGCCCCTCAGCGACGCTGAGTGCACTATGTCCTGGGCCTACCACCGCAATTTTGCTGTTGTATGTGGTGCCTTGCAGGTTTTGTAGTATCTATAGCAATATCTGCAGGGCTATGCGGATCACAGGTATATCCGGCAAATTACACAAATTACTAATCAGTTGCCTGGTATCAGCCAAAACCAGACCTCTGTAGGGGAGGGCAGATGAAAACAGTGTATCCTGTTAGGAGGCTTGCCTAGGCCTCATTAAGTGAGGATGCCTAGTAGCGACCAAATAGTATTAAATTCCCTACATACATAACCCTACATCAAAAGAGGTAGGGGTAGGGAAAAAGTGAAGGTAACCCTACCAGTGTGGCCAAGCTGATAAAAATACATTTGCATAAGACATCTGTAACACGGGTTTATCCCTGTTTAAATAAAAGTCTCTAGTTGGGTCAAGAAATCAATCAGTGATCTGGTTAATTGCAGCTTGTCAATTAACCAGCTCCACCGGTAAAACCCACCTGCTGGGGACAGACCAAGAGAGACTGCTTAGACACACAACTGTGTCTGACAGTGGAGAGAGTCTTAAGCACACACCAGGGCTGTGTTGCTGACAACAGACTTCCTGGAGGGCAGCAGACTGCAACGCTGCATCTGAAGATAACTCTGTAATGTAATTGACAGCGCGGAACCTTTAATATATATGCACATCCTTACACTCATAAAGAGCAAGAGTAGGGTAAAGGTGAAGGTAGCCCTAATAGCGGTAGCTAGATGAGTCTACTCTCAGTGGGGTGATTATGTGCTGTGCGCAATGCTTTGTAGGTAATGTGTTCTCTACGCAATAACAGCGGGTCTGCATGATCCACAGAAAAACCTGTGAATAAGCAGTAAGTCTGCCAGGTTTAACACAGAATCACTGATTGTGCGGAATACCCTGCAGTTACTATGATCTCAAGAACGAGATCTGCAGAGCTGTGTTGTCCAGAAATATACCCGCAGACAGGCGGTATAGCCACCAATTTAACACAGATTGTTCATTACATATCTTGTAAGGCTGCGTGGTTCCGAGACAGAACCGCAAGCGGGTGGTGTCATCACCAGATTAAGGCCGCGGATATAGTAAGCGCTTAGGTGCTGCTGCTCGCTCTCGCTTGCTCACGCTCGCGCTACAAGGAGCTTTTTGCTGTCCTGACAGAGGAGACAGCAAGCGCGCTTGGGAGGCGGGTAGCACTGTGTGAGTGTGTCACTTGGTAGCTGTCAGTGTGTGTGTGTGTGTGTCACTTTGAAGTGGTCTGTGTGTCACTGGGGAACCTGTGTGTGTATATGTGTATGTATATTATATAATATTTCAAAAATTAAAAAAAAAAAAGACATGTTGTGGGAATAAATTATTTATTAAAATTGTGCAACTTTGATAAATATATTCACGCGCGCACGCACGCACGCAAACACACACATACATACACATACACACACATGCATACACACACACACACACATTATATATACACACACATTATATATATACACACACACACACATTATATATACACACACATTATATATACACACACACACACACACACATTACACACACACACACACACACTAATCTACTGTAACTGCTCCGCCATCTGTATACACACACACACATATATAATAACTTATAATATAATATACACACAACAATGCACCACACACATATAACATGCATACACAAACACACACACACCACAACACACCACACACACACCACACACCACACACACACCACACACAGCGCACACACCACATATTATATACACACACATACACACACACATACACACACACACAACACCACATTATATACTACACACAACCACACAACTACACATATATATACACACACAATATATATACACACACACAACACACAAACACACACCACACACACACACATATTATATACACACCATACACATTATTACACATATATATACAAACACACACACACACACACACACACCACCACAACACGAGACAGGATCGGGGCAAAGGGGGAGAGGGACCGGAGCAGAAGGAGGACAGCGATCGGGCAGGAGAAGGGGGAGGGGACCGGAGAGCAGAAGGAGACAGCGATCGGGGCAGAAGGAGGAGAGGGACCGGAGCAGAAGGGGGACAGCGATCGGGGAGAAGGGGGAGAGGGGGACCGGAGCAGAAGGAGGACAGCGATCGGGGCAGAAGGAGGAAGAGGGACCATAGCGAGAAGGGGGACAGCGATCGGGGCAGAAGGGTGAGGGGACCGGAGCAGAAGGAGGACAGCGATCGGGGCAGAGGGACCGGAGCAGAAGGGAGACAGCGATCGGGGCAGAAGGGGGAGAGGGGGGAGAGGGACCGGAGCAGAAGGGAGACAGCGATCGGGGCAGAAGGGGGAGAGGGACCGGAGCAGAAGGGGGACAGCGATCGGGGCAGAAGGGGGAGAGGGACCGGAGCAGAAGGAGGACAGGGACCGGAGCATCACCCTCTCCTCCCCCCCCCCCTCCTACACACACACACAGACACACACAGACCTCTGTGTTGCCGGTGAAGGACCGGCTGCAGCCCCATTGGATGGGAGCGGTCACGTGACCGCTCCTCCGCTTCCCCGAGCGGCAAATTTCAGTTTGCCGCTCTCGGAAGAGTTTCTCCTCCTCAGCGCGCATCAGCGCGCATGAGGAGGGAGAAACTATAGCCGCGCTGATAACAGATGCAGGGGCTTTCTGCATCTGTTCAGCGCGGCTCAGCCCGCCTCAGCGACGCTGAGTGCACTATGTCCTGGGCCTACCACCAATTGCTGTTGTATGTGGTGCCTTGCAGGTTTTGTAGTATCTATAGCAATATCTGCAGGGCTATGCGGATCACAGGTATATCCGGCAAATTACCAACAAATTACTAATCAGTTGCCTGGTATCAGCCAAAACCAGACCTCTGTAGGGGAGGGGCAGATGAAAACAAGTGTAGTCCTGTTAGTGAGGCTTGCCTAGGCCTCATTAAGTGAGATGCCTAGTAGCGACCAAATAGTATTAAATTCCCTACATACATAACCCTACAATCAAAGGAGGGTAGGGGTAGGGAAAAAGTGAAGGTAACCCTATCAGTGTGGCCAAGCTGATAAAAATACATTTGCATAAGACATCTGTAACAGGGATTTATCCCTGTTTAAATAAAAGTCTCTAGTGGTCAGAGAAATCAATCAGTGATCTGGTTAATTGCAGCTTGTCAATTAACCAGCTCCACCTGTAAAACCCCCTGCTGGGGACAGACCAAGAGAGACTGCTTAGCACACAACTGTGCTGACAGTGGAGAGAGTCTTAAGCACACACCAGGGCTGTGTGCTGACAACAGACTTCCTGGGAGCAGCAGGACTGCAACGCCTGCATCTGAAGAGAACCTGGAGAAACCGGAGATGCCGGACCAGCACAGTCAGATAAGACTTTCATATATATCTTGTTCCCTGGTAATTTGTTATATGTTTAGGGCTGGGAACTGGCCTATCCAGCCAGTCAGATAGTTAGGGCATATACTGTTTATTTAGTCTCCAAAGTGGAGTAGGCTTTCTTTTTATGTTTTGTATGCTGAACATTGTTTAAAGGGACAGGCTACATAAAGCCATGTTTTAATTTCCCCAAAACTGTCTCCATGTGTGTGTACCTTTGCACATGCCTCTTACAACACCTAAAATATAAATGCTCATGGGACACACTAATAAACAAAAAACATGTCAAACGGAATGCACTGATAGTCCACAGAATAAACAAACCTCCTACCTTATATTTTGACATATATGACTTGATTGATCTCCAGCATGACTACTACTCACCATTGAGGAAGTTGCGTTGACTATCCAGGATCTGCCCAATGTCTCTAACCCAAGCCATTCTGATCTCTGGAGAGGACGCCTGCAATACAAATCGGACCAAGCTCCTGTCCGTACCTCGTGATGTCAGTAAAAATTTACAGGGGTCATTATCCACAGGTTCTTCAATACCAAGGCCGCTGACCTGTAGTGTGCAATAAGAGCACAAATTCAAAATCTGCACCTATTCTACCGGATCCCCAACTCGAACCCCCCATCTCTTTGTACCAAATAAACCAGAGGATTTTCCAACATACACGGCTGCTAAAAGAATGGCTAATCTAAAGTAACTTGTCATGAATTGTCTTAATTGTCCTCAAGGACAGCATCCCTACTGAGTGCTGAGTAACCGGAACCGGCATTTTTACATCACTAGCTCTAGCGAGAGTTCGACTGGGACTCCAGTGAGGCAGTCAATAGGACGCTGGTAGGATCGAGACGAGGAAGCTTAGGACTCCGGCAACGAGTGTAGAACCCACGCGCACCAGCTGGTCTTGAGAAGACACCTCGGGGACTCCAGGAGTATCAGAAGAAAGGCAGCCGCCTATAAATCAAGTCCTTGGTACATGTGTATTACCTACCTATGGCCTGAAAGTAGGATTCTGATTTTTGCCAGGCGTGTGGAGTGGATTTTATCAAAATGTCACACGTGATTGTTTTTTAATGTTTATTAAATGTATTATTTTTTTCATTTTACTTTCTTGCTTTATTCCTACCTCTGAAGATTTCATTATCAGTTCATTATTTGGTTAATTATCTTTATCGCATGCAATATCACACTATGTATGGCATGTTTTTCTCTTTACATATACTGAGATTCACCTAGTTGAATCTACATCATCGGAGTGACTGCACACTACAATTAAGGACAGTATACATGGTTATACTATTCGGACAATTTGTATGTATATGTGTTTTGTTTTCATCTCGGGTTGCATTGGCAAAATTTGCTTTCATTGCTTTCATTGCATTATATAGTTATTAGCATTAGGCGCCGCACAGTATGTTTTTCTATGAGTTGTCTTAGTGCAATAACAACACACAACAAATCATTCTCGGAGGCTTTTTCCTGTCTCTTTAATATGCTTATGCATGTCACCTAACAGTCTGCCAAATAACCTATAAATAATTGCATCAAGCTTCTTCATGATGACCCAAATCCTAAAAATATTATTTGTTCTCTCCACAGTCTCAAAGACCCAGCAGCAGCAGCACTGCGATCACTCTTTAGTGCAGGGCTGCGCAAACTGGTGGGGGGCGCAAGATTTTCTAGGGGGGGTGTGACGGTTACAGAGGCCCCGCGCTCTTCCCCAAGGCATTTAAATTAAATGCCAGGGGATGCGTGATGCCTCTGAAACTCCCTTACCTGCACTCTGCCGGCGCTGCAACGACGCGTCGCCATGGCAACGCGACGCCAAATTATTCAGCCGGGTCATGTGACGTGTCGCCATCGCAACGCGCGTCAATTGATGCTGCGGAGTCATGATCTGCTGGGTCATTTGACGCTGAGTCCTAGGACAGGGGGGGCGCGAGTGCTGGGGCTGTCAGGCAGGGGGGGCGCAGCTCGGGAACTTTGAGCACTCCTGCTCTAGTGTATGAGGCTAAATCAGACACAGGACATGGTGCTGGGCGCAGTTTACGAACCGGCTACGAGTACAAACTCACCGCATCCATCCAAAAATTAACAGCTGTGGAAAAGCTACTGCTCTGTGGAGACAATGGAGTAATCTCAGTGCGAAATCCATTAGCTGTGTGGGAGACCTGTAATGGAGTCTGAGTGCTGCACTAGTCTGCTGTGCACCCAATGCATAGTCATTGTCTCTGAATCAATCTGCATGGGTGATGAGCCTGTGATGTCACCCAATACTGCGTTTAGCTGTCAAGCTTCATCAGGGACTTGACTATGGCTGTTCATTTTTGGTCGTATTAGGTGAGCTTGTTCTGGTAACCGGTTCGTAAGCTCAGACAAGCACCATGTTCTGCGAGTCAGATTTTGCCTAATACGCAAGACAGTGATTATAGTGCTGCTGCTACTGTTGGGACTTTGCGACTTTTTTAAGTTGCAGTCCCAGTAGCTTGTACAACTGGTATGGGGATCACTTTCACCTTACATTGCAGCGTTGTGGTGGAACATACATGCATGGATACACTTACGGTAGAGCAGTTTATTGATATTTGTAGCTGAGTGATATCATTATCTCTTCCCCTTTCCCCTATGGCTCTGTGTTGGCACATTTATTATTTATTTATAAAATGTTTTTAGGAAGTAATGTCCTGGGCACATAGTTATAATGACAAATACATGGTTCCAAATACATAGTTAACATTAAGTGAAAAGGGTTATACTGTACATTATATACAAGACATCGCACGCACAGTTGAAGATTATATATTATAGGCGTATACAACAGTTACGGACCAGATTAAAATGTGAGACAGCCTTAGTTTTGAAGGAATTTAGACTGGTGTGCTAATAGTACCCGGGTACAGCTTCTCATACCTCCTGAGGGGACATTACATTTACCCCTCATGATCTATGGTTCTCCGAGTCATACTGATTATCCATATCCTGGTTTATTGTTGGAGTATTGCTGGGTAATATGTCTGTGATGTATATGTTTTAGAGTTTTATTTGTCTGGATCACCGCAGATACCCCTTGGTAATACATTTTTTTATATTTTTGCATTATGCGCGAGTACCCAATTTCTGGAGATTTCTGGAGATTCCGGGACCCCGTCTCTTGGGGTTACCTTTTTTAGTTTAGATGTTAGGTCAGCGTAATGTGATGTTGGCCTAGCTACGTCTTTTGCTTGGACACTCACTTTGATGTTGTTTTTAAAGATGTACCCAGGCAGCGAGAATCCTTTCTTTTTGTCGATAGGTTCACTAAAGATGATGATCTGTTCAAAGAGGAAGACCCTGCGCTCCTTGCTGCGTGTCAGGAAGTTGCTTTCCTGCTCTGCCACTACAAATGTGTCTTGTTGCAGCAGCTTCCCCTGAGCGGTAATCTTTCCCTACAGTAAGTAGAAAAGTAGAGTTGAGTTCTATCCAGTCTTACTACATATACTTGACTTGGAAAGTATAAATGTATCCATTACATACAGTAATCAGGGCTCATTCCATACAGTCATAGCTCCTACACCTTCCCAGGGAAACATCAAAGAAACACATTTCTCACCATATATCACAAATACCTCAGGGACACATAGTTCCTGTGCTCTCCTTCAGAGATGTCATGCCCACTCTGGTAGAAAATGTGATGATAGGTAGAAAGATCCTTCTACCTCCAACAGAGACATCATAGAGGGGGAGCACTATCTCTGCCCACAGACAGCATAGATACAGAACTCATGTCCCCTCCGACAAAGAGCCATAGTTCACAATTTATTCAGACACACACAGTCATTAACCCTCTCACAAAGACATCAGAAATGCATGCGTTACTGCTCAATCTCACCTATTGTTCCCACAGATATATCAGAAATTGTATATTCTCCAGTCAGACAACACAACTTTTACCTCTCTCAAATGGATGTGAATGACACCAACATCAATAGCATCCACTCATCAGTTTCCCCCTATCTATGAAGATTCATAGACAGAAATACTATGACATGACTCTTTTAATGAAATAACACTAGGGAACTAATTTATTCCTCCCACATTGAAGGCGAAACACATATCTCTTAACCCATCTAATTAAAATATCAAGGACACATATTTGCATTCATCACATACTGTATGGACATCAGGTATCTCTTCATACCTCCTCCCATAGAAGTATTAGGATAGGGGAACAGACACCACTCTTCATTAACTCCGCCCCGTATAGCGATAATGACACATACAAATCCCCAACTATGAAGAGGCCTCAGGGACAGATCCCCTCTTTGTCCCTCTCTCACGGATATCAGGCACATACCTCAAGCAAAAAGACAAAGATGCCAAAAGCTACTTCCAATGTGACAAAAATACACAGTGCAATACTTATACACCTATATATTCTCTTGAAAAAAAGGTAATTTAGTTTAACCCTTTGGCCAAAGCGTCTTAAGCCTGCTGCCACTTTCAAGGCAAGTCAAGAGAATATATAGGTATTGCACTGTGTATTTTTGTCACATTGAAAGTAGCTTTGGGCATCTTTGTCTGTTTTTTGTTGAATACATTTAGCCACGCCCACTAGCACTCCTTTTGACACTTATATATACATATATATATTATGTGGTAGGTAATGGTAGGGGTTTCTCAGAGCTTGCTGGGTATCTGTGTGTTCATTAACATACCTCAAACCCCTGCAGCCGGCCAAGGTTCATCATGTCATTACAACGTTTGGGTACAAAACACATCACTTCCACTGCTTTCTACAAAACAAAGAGATGTGTTCAGAAAGTAACCCAGGAAAATCATCTTATTGTGTCGGATTTGTTTGACACCTTTTGCATTTGGATGGACAATCAATGCCTTTATTTTAAATTGATGCTGCTCTTCTTACAGGAAACATGATAATGCACTAAACAAGAGGGCAGACCACTTTATTAATCAATAAAGCAGCCCCCACACATACACACTTAGAAATATCACCTACATTCTCTCCATATTTAATGCATTTGACCTACCTCTAGTTCTGCTGTATCTTGTCCAGCTTTGCTGTAATATTTGAAAAAATCCTAATTTGGACGAAACAAACACAGTTTATGAAGCAATAGGACAACACTATCTAAAAAGTAACAGTCAGTTTACCCCAAAAAATATATATTCTGAATTAGTACCAAACTCCGAGACTATGTAAATCAGTGTGACAAGAAATGTGTACCGAGAGTGGTACACCAAAAAGGATCCCCTTTAAATAGGCGCACTGCAGACCTGAATATAAAGACGGTCAGGGGTTGGATGTGTTGTATAAAAATAAACTTTATTAAATATCCATGTAATTAGTGCGCTGATCTGTGTCAAAGCTACTTTACATTTGTTACACCCAATTAAAGAGGTGTCAGTGCTGCCACAGGGCAGCACTCGCTACTCACTACCAAGACAGCGTACTTGTTTTAAATACAACTGATACCACCGTGCATATATATCTATGCTGTCTTGTATAGATACAGCTGCTCTGACTATCTTGGTCCCGCATGGTATGCTATATTTCCTCACTGCAGCAGTGTACGAGCAAGCAGCTCTGCGGCCACACGGGCATTACTTTACCCGATTCAATATCACCAATCAGCCCAGTACTACGCTTACTACCTTCACTACTCTTGTAACTATAGGTGCACAGCACCCTCGTACCTGCGCCCAGACTTAGACGCATACTATACCAGTGGACATATTACTAGAGCAAATACATTTTTTTGACACATGCACGCACTGATATACTACGCATACACATCCCGCAATACACTGGGTTCTTACTAAAAGGTGATCCGTAGTGATCCATAGGCACAGCACACTGTGTGTCACTATGTTCAATCACTACTAAACGTTTTTATCACATACCCAGTACTCCCTTTGCCCGTTATCCACCTAAAACGGGCCGTCCAGACAGTTACCTTCTCGCACTGTTCCGGCGCATGCGCAATGCGTACACAAACAGATACGTAATTATTTAACTTACATGACGCATGCGCAGTCTGCACATCGCGTGGATATGCTGCATGGATGTATTGCAAGTCTCGGTATAGCCTAAACCTACGAATTTGTCACAGGGTTAACATACCCATCTAGACTTCTGATAACAAAAGCATCCATTGAAACCAGAAAGGGAGACAGAATTAGTGGGAGCACATTGAGACGCCAGACGCAGTTTAGATAGACCAACAGTAGTCTACTATCATTCAGTGTATAGCACAGCACTATATACAGTTTTATATATACCATTACATGGATATTTAATAAAGTTTATTTTTATACAACACATCCAACCCCTGACCGTCTTTACAGTATATTCAGGTCTGCAGTGCGCCTATTTAAAGGGGATCCTTTTTGGTGTACCACTCTCGGTACACATTTCTTGTCTATCTAGCCTATCCCCAGGCAGCACGCCTCTACCAACTAGGGGTCTGAGCGAGGTCTCTCTCTATAGTTTTTTATGTAAATCAGTGTGCTGAATCTGTTATATCCCATTTGTCCCACGTTTTAAATAAACCTTATCCTTTTTGTCAGGTTTTCACCTGTTTTTGATTGATTGAGAGTTGGAAACACTGTTCGCATAATGTGATTGTCTAAACATTAGCCTCCAGGCCACTGGTAGTCAGTGATATCTTCCTGAAGCCCCCTCTGATTCATTAGTTCACCTCCAAGTCCAATACCGCCAGAAAAGAAAAAAAGCTGTCCCCCTGCAGAATCATTGCCAGTAAATAAAGGGAAAAGGTAGTATGACAAACAATGTCCCTTTTGCACTGGTCTTCAGGCAGGACTTTAAAGACAAACATCTCCTGGACAGCGGATCCAGATGGTAAGACTTGTACATGACCCCAAAGCCCGCAATGCTGCTCCCCCAACCACTCCCCAAAACATCCCGCAAATAAAGCACGCACACAAAGGTCTGGAGGTACAATGGCCGCGGCTTTTATTCAAATACAAGGTTAATGACGCTTAAATCACGGCCCGCCAGGTAAGGTCAATGATGCTTAAATCACGGCCCGCCAGGTAAGGTCAATGATGCTTAAATCATGGCCCGCTAGCCAAGACTGCCCAAAGTTCCAGCCGCTCAGCGGACCCGATGTCAGCTGTGAGGTGGGCCCCAGGTACTCAAAGCACAATGATCCTTGCCCACTCGCCAACCATGCCACCACCAGGCATTAGCTTAACTGAGCCCCATCAGGCAAGGTTACCCTGCACTTAACCCCGCTGGTGGTGACTGGTTAGAGGGTATTTAACCCCTTAAAGTAACCCGGACTGCCAGACCCACTGAAACCTTCCAAACCAATCTGAAGGAAGATTAACTAAGTCAAACCGTGTCATAATCACCAGCACAAACGGGTCTACATTAATGCCAATGGACTGCTGATGCATGTCTAAGCATCCTTAACCTAAAGCTAGGCACCGCACCGGCCGTTAAGCTAAGGCAGGGGCCATTGGGCCTTTGCGGGTGCATATTCGGCCATGGTACGCGCGCCGTCCGTCGGCGTGTCTAGGTGCGTGCCAGTGACGTCACGGAGCTGGTTCACCCACATTGGGCGAACCGCTCACGTGACCGGCCTGTCGCACCAAGAAATCAGTCTGAACTGATTTCTTTCGCAACGCGCGGCCGCTTCCGCGCGCACACGCCGCATGGACGCGAACACTGCATTAAGGCAGTCTGTTCGCTCAGCGTCAGGCACGTCCGCACGGTCTGCGGTACCATGCGGTACCATGGCTCCAGCCTAACTCGTCAGCTACAAGATGGGCCCCATGCAGTCAAAACACAATGAGCCCAGCCCACTGAAGCCAACATCAGAAACACTCCCAACTTCAGCCGTGACAACCATAGGGGTGGGAGGAGCAAACACTGCCTCCCTTCCCCCCTAAAGCGGCCGCACCCCTGATGTTGTATCCAGCCCAACAGGGCAAGGATTGAACCCCACCTGCTTAGGTGGTGCCCCTTCCCATGCTGCTGCACATAAGGCTCAATGCTTTCTTCCTCGCACTCTGAGCACCGGATGGGTGGGCAGTTACTGCTGATAAAGTGAAGTCACTCATACTGTAGCTGCATTTACTGGAGCAAAGTGAAAGTGTTCAGACATGTGACTGCCTTGTTAAGTTGCTTTAATATAGCCTTTCAAACTTCCAAATAAGCACAGCAGCAAGTCTTGCAGAACAAAGTTTATATTGCCTTTTTTTAAAGCTAGTTAATAACAACAACAACTTTATTTCATTGCTCTCCCAATAGGACTCAAGTGCTTCACAATTACAGTATAGTGCACGGTAAGTAGTATTGTAACTGGGATTTTAAACAGACACAGTCGCTATGAGCTTACAATCTGTTTTTGGTGCCTGAGGCACAGGGAAATAAAGTGAGTTGACCAAGGTCACAAAGAGCTGACACTGGGAATTGAACCAGGTTCCCCTAATTAAAACTCAGCGTCATATTTTTTCACTAAAAAAGCCTACTGCGATTCAGTAAGCCCCGATAAGTCGGCGATAAAATCTCTTTTCGGCAAACGAGCGGCGAGAAGCCACTTATCAGCAGGTTTTTAAACTCGTGCAATTCTAGTAGGCCCGATTAGCTTATCGAGATTAATCGCGACTCTAGAATAGAGATTTCCTCTCAGAATACCCCCGCCAGGAAAAGTTGTCAGGAAGGTGGTGAGAAGATGCCGATAAGCGGCGAGAGAGGGACTTTGAAAAAAAAATGCATTTTTCCTGCATCGGATTGATGTCGGGGGTCTCCGCAGCTGATACCCATTAATATCATCACCGGAGACCCCCGGCATGAATCCCAAGCAATAAAAATGCATTTACAAGCAACTTCATTACCTTAGCGGCTAACCGCTAAGGCAATTAAGGGGTTAAGGAACAGCAGCAGCTTTAATAGGGGCAGAGGGGGTGAGTGAAGTGGACACTTGGCCCTTCACTCACCCCCTCTGCCCCCAATAAACATTACAATATGTACTAACCACCCACAAACCACCCTCCCCTTGTACCCCCACATTTTTATGCACAGGATTGATGCCAGATGCCGGCGGGGGTCCTTGCAAATGTCCGTGGGTCTCCAGGTGGTTACCGCGGGTGTCTGTGGGCCCTCGGGTGGTCCCCACACGTGTATAGGGGCCCTCGGGTGGACCCTCTGGTTGTCTGTGGGCCCTCGGGTGGTCCCCGTGGGTGTCCGAGGGTCGTTGCAGGTATCCGGGGGTCCCCGCTGCGGTACCTATCATGTGCCTAAAATATATGCATACATTCAAATAAATACATCTCCCCCCAATACATACAGTACAGTAATGGGCAAAATTACTATTATCCATAATTTGACCCTTATAAAATAAAACATTAGCCAGCCAGCATAAATAAACCTTTTTACTTACCCCTGCCATCATGAAGGGTGTCCTCATCAGCATACTTCAGGTCCATGTCCTCTGATGCCAGAAAGAATACAATCTAATGGCCCATAACCCCTTAATCACCTTAGCGGTTAATAACCGCTGTAGTAATTAAGGGGTTAACCAATGTCCCACGCTACCCACCCGGGAGGCCTAAGCACCAGCCCCACTATACCCACCCTGTACCCATTGACTGGCACAGTGGTATATCATACCCATATAATATGGGCATGATAAGCCACTATAACACTCAATGGTCAACCTAATAAAAATAATTCATGCCAAAAATACACAATAATTACATAAATAAAGAAGCACCTAAACACCCCAAAAAATAAAAGAACAAAATAGCTTAATAGTACACATCACAAATAATTATCTATCACCAAAATAGCTCAATTATAACAATTATGATATTCCAAAATACAATTAAATAAACAACTATCCAAGCAAACTATATAACAAATAACCACTAGCCAACAAAAGAATTAATTAATTAAAATCAGTAGCCAACAATCCAAATAAATAATTAAAAACGCTAACCAATCCTAAAATGTACTAAAAACAAGCCATCCAAATGAATCCAAAAAATAAACAGAAATCAAAAAATAACAATCAATAGAAAACAAGCATTTGCCAAAAAATGCATTGTCTAAACGGGCACAGGTTAAAACATTATCAGTCAATGAGCAATGCAAAACATTAAAAGAAACAAATACAATCAAAAAACCTGTAAAAATAAAATTACATACTGTACATTCAATATTTTTCTTACCTTTACAAGCGTTGGCCCTCCGAAACCCGGCGATTCTGCAAGCTCTCGTACTGCGACGTCATCAAAGTCAATCCAAAGCCATCTACCTTGAAGATCCGGAACAGGTAACAAAATTCTTCTTTCTTTTATCTTCTATCACCATCTTCGTTCTTCATCTGTCATTATTTCTTTCTTTTCTTCAATCTTCTATCTTCATCTGTCAATCCAAAACCCAATGGTAAATCCAGAACAGGATGTTCTCTCGTCGTCTTCTTCCTGTTAAATAAGGCGTCCAGGCCTTATATAGGGCCTTTGACGTCACATTTGCAGGTCAGATGGTACAGCTCTAATCTGATTGGATGCTGTATCATGTGCTCGCCTCTTTTTTTTTTTTATTTAAGGATGTGACGTCATCTTCAAGGGAGGTACATCACATCCTTAAAACCACATGGCTATATCACATGGTATTACAGCCAATGGGATTGAAGACACATTGTACCATGTGATAGGTTACATTAGTTCAAAAGGATGTGACATCACTTTAAGGGATGACATACCTCCCTTGGAGATGAACCGCTTTGATTTCTGCCTCTGGGACCCCCTGCTTCTCGAGTTACAGGCCTCGGTATGGGGCATTGGGTGCCGGTATCGTCACCATTTTTAAATCGTCCGCGTCACGTGACCGTGGGATTTAAATACTGGAGGAGATACCGGCACACCATACCAGGGCCTGTAACTCGGGAAACAGGGGGTCCCCGAGGCTGAAATCAATGCGGTTCATCTCATGAGACCCCCTGATCCTGCACACTATTAATAAAAATGACATTAAAGCAGCTTCATTACCATAGCAGATAGCCGCTACGGTAACAAATTAGTTTAAAAAAAATTATTTGCGTTTTAATACTAGTGTATTGTAGCATTTTCTATTAAACATTTTTGATCTCTGGTGAGATTTATGCAGGGAGAGGCGTCTCTCTCTCTCTCTCTGCAACAGATACAAATGGCCAGGTGAGCCCTTTTCAGAGGGGCGATGATCCCGTCGCCGGCTACTCGCCAGTTTTGCAAATGTTGCTATCACAGGTATTCTGGGCTTTATACATACCGTGATAGCAAGGCTGTCAAAACTGATCATTTAAATAGCCCTGCGATTTATTTATTTTTTCTGCGCTTTTCTGTATAGGCCCCAGTGTCTTTACTCACTGAGCCCTTCAGCCCAGCTTACATCTTACTGTGCAAAACACGCAGCAGTCATTACAGTGTTGCACTAATCAATGCAAAGGTAGAAATGATTGCTATTTTGGTTTTCTAAAAAAAAAATTATAAGCGTCCCCACAACTAAAGAATTTCTCAATGAATTATGTGATCAGTAAAATAAGCAGAATTTGTACAAAACAATGGGACAGCGTAAGGGAAGAGCACCTTTAGCAGCAGCTGGTACTTCATGATCCTCTGCACTGGTTTGATTAGTAGGTCGTTGAGCTGGAGGCGATGTGACAGCTGTTGCCTCAACTCCTGCAGCAGGACAGGCAAACAAACAGGACATGATCTCAAGCCCAAAATGGAACAGTTCTTTTATTTTGTTTTTAGGAATAATACTTGGGAATTTCTTAACCTCTGACCTTGTGACTGAAATACATACAATCTACATTTTTATCTTGATTGACCCTTTCAGTGAAAATAGGTGTATTAATATCATACTATTACTATAGTGACATAAAGTACTGAATAAAGAGTTAGTGAGCAAAGTAAAGTAAATAATAAATCCTTACTTCGAAGTAGGTGTCAATATATTCGGACACAATGTGTTCGGACTTGGGTTTGTTCTGACAATATACCACGTACATGTGCAGCCGGCGCTCCTATACACAGAAACCAGAGGCAACATAATGACACAGGGCCAATACTGCTAGCACTAACTTAATAGCCCCTTTACTGCTAGGAGACACTAACATACTGTACGTACAAGCACAGCAGCTATCAAGTCTGGGGGTTAACGCCTTCTTTTGTTTCATTATTTATTATTTTTTCCCCACGTGCAGTACTTTTAAAGAAGGATTTCTATTAATAAAACAATATTTTTCAAAGACATGTTTTAGTGAGGGAGAAGATGTAAGGAGAAGCCAGATCAAATATGGATGTACATGCCACAATGAGAGTGCATAATTCAGAGTAACTCACATGTTTTATAAAGAGAAGTGCTAATCTGTTAGGCTCCTGAAGGCACTTCTGAAGTTCACCTAGAAAATAGCTGGAACAACACAGGTAATTAAGAACCAACATAGTAGACACATATATGTATTATAAATCCACTAACCCTGAAGCCCTCTGAAATGATAAGGTAAAACCTGATGAACCCTGTTGTTAAACAGTGGTCCTCGATCGAGAAAGGCAACCTTTTTGAGCAACTTGCAAGTTGCTGAAAGCATTACATCTCTAACAGTATTACGTATTTCCTCATGTCATGAGCATTTTGCGGCTTTGCCCATGCTAGCGATTGAAACTGATTTTTATTGTTCCATACATATCAAAAATTGTAGCTCTGTTTGACTTCTTAATCTGCTTACTCTTTGTGCCAGTCAAAAATCTGGTGTATGTTCCCAAAAACAATCTTGTCCTTTCCCTTCATGTCTTCTGGAACTCCTCGTGTGTTCATGGTGGCTATGTAACCCTGCAGGAGGAGGAGGAGATTTTCAATCACACAAACATATATTTTACCACTGAAGTTCCTCTAAGCCAGCTACCATTGGCAAACAATACACTCAGATAGATTCTTATTCCTAGCTAAGTCATGAGCAGCTGAAGCTTTTGGTGCCTGCCAGTCGGAATAACACAATGTGTATAGTCTACACCGGTGGTTCTCAGATCTCTCGTCATGGACTACCTGCCACACCAGGTGTTAAAGGTAACCAATACAGCTGCAATAAGGTGAATGCATCTCCTTAGCATATTCATTGTCGGTCTCAAAAAAATTATCTCTCTCAGTCTCTGAGGAGAGGTTTGAGAACCACTGGAGTATAGTGAATACAAAACTACTTATTTATCCAATTATATGAAGTGCCCAGCGAGTTGCCAGTATTAGTGTGTTAAGTTTAACGAGGGTATGAAAATACCCAATACTGTATGATCGTTAAGTCCCGTGTTGTGGAAATCTGAAACGGTGATGATTTCTAAAGGATGAACTGGCCTTGACACTGCAGTGTGGGGGCATTGCTTTGTGCTGTCCCACGTTATGACAGACCTCGTTTGTTGCAAGCATGGCCCAGGAACAAAGTAACACAAACATCACCCTCACTGCATGAGGTTACAAACATCCCAATGGGCTCATGTTGGAAACTTCATGCTGTAGGGTCTCCCCCTCCATGTTCCCACTTCCTCCCTGCTGCAACGGCCCAGTTTCCTGCCTGTGTTATATCAGCTGGGGTTTTGTTTATCTCTGTTCCTAAATTTTTATGTGAAGAGTTAGCTGGAGTCCACATATTAAACTTTTTAAAGAGTGAAGTTTTCGGAATTAGATGGGTCCCAAAACAATTGCTAAATGGAGTGTGGCATTCATTGGGATTATGGACACATCACATCAATCCCACCACAGAATCCTCATATGACTGACTTGGTAGTGATCCTGTTTTATAGAGCATAAACTGGCAATAATAAGTAAAGTCCTGATAACAATGCATGTACTGAAAATACATCACCAATGATACTTACACAGTTAGTCCCTATATTGCTGGGGTCCTGACAGTGTATGCTGATTTTAATGGGGCAATCCGTCCAATGACCTAAGTGTACTAACACCAGTGACCTGTTTTAGGGGGTTACATCTGGGGGATTGGTTTACCAAAATCTAACACATATAAAAGTATTTTTCCAATATATATATATATTTTAAACTAGTTTGTAAACATTGTGAGCGGAGACTTGGGAGGAGTTTGATTTCCTCTGGCTAATCTCTTATGTGTAATATCACTGGGTGGTCAGCACGTGCTAGGACAGCCAGCCTCCCTTTCCGCAACCTCTTGATATTCTTACTGGCTCATTGATGAGGACAGGGTGGGCTACGTGTAAAGAAAGCTTTCAGAGGCCCCTAAAAAATTCAACTTGTAATTCATTTTCCAAAAAATGAAAGCAGAAAAATCTATGCTATTAGGGAAGTCAAATTAGCTGTACAAAATGTAGTTTTCTGGACAGCTGTGTGGGATTGCACTTTTAAGTAATCAGAAATTGTATTATCCAATTGCTGGGTTTAAATGATTATAGGAGAACAGAAGGCATAAAACCAGACCCACAGTAGCATATTCTTTGCAGCTTTGTGCCCTTCGGTCATCCATTATGGCTTTCATATGTGTATGTATAATTATATTTATATAGCGCTAACAGTGAACGCAGTGCAGTACAAAATTACAATACAGGGTAAATAAAGTAGGCACAACGGTGATAAGAGCAGTAAGTAAGTGGCACCATATGACAAAGGGAGGCCCTGCCCCAAAGAGCTTACAATCTGACTTACAGATACAGTAGGAGAACAAGTACAGTCAGGGAGGTCAAGTGAATCTGGACTAGGTAGTATTGTCATGGATAAGTTAAAGAGATGCTTCTTTTAAGATATTAATTTGCAGCTGTGTTTTGCAAACGGAAAGGGAAGGTTCTTGGCATAGAGAGAGTTTTATAGGTAGCAAGAAAAAATAATGAATGGGCGAGATGGGCGGGGAAGTAAAAGTGCAATGAGCAGACATTCTTGGGTGGAGCATAAGAGGTCAGATATATGGACATGCAGAGGCTTAAAGGAAAGGGGAAAACATTTATAATCTATATGCAGATTAATATGAAGCCAGCGAGAGTATGGAACCTAAAACAAAGCCTTGAGGTACACCAACAGGGAGACCCATAGAGGTAGTGAAGGAGTTGGCAAAAGAATCCCTGATGGGACGGGAGGGGAGAGGTATGAAGAGAACCATGAAAGGGCAGTGACATGGATGCCACGAGAATGAAGAATGTGCCGGAAAAGAGTGCGGACAACAGTATCATAAGCTGAGGAGAAATCCATAAGAATCAGAATGGAGCAGTTACCTTGAAATTCGGCAATATCGAGGTCATTAGCTACTGTACTTTGATGAGTACATTTTCAGTATCAGAATGGAGTACGCTGTGCGGGTGCCCAATTGGAGAAGGTGAAGTTATGGGAGTTGAGAAAATGAAATATCCATAAAGAAAAAAGGTGTTGTAGAAGTTTATAGGCAAATGGCCAGAGAGAGACAGGGCGATAGAAGAGGAGGTAGGGTCAAGGAACTCTTGAGAATAGGTCGGACAATAGCATGCTTAAAAAAAAGAGAAGGAAAAGTGCCATAGCGAAGAGATGCGTTAAACATGAGTGAGAATAGGGATGAAGGTAGAAGCAGTGTGTTTAAGGAGATGGTAGGGAATGGGGTCGGGCTGCATGGGGATGGATGTTAAGGAGAAGAGCAGCTGGGACACTTCTTCCTCTGTAACTGGAGAAAATATGAGTCAAAGGTAGGAGGAGGATTAAGAAGGAAGATGTGGAAGGGACATGGGATTTCTCTGCAGATAGCTTCCTCCTTGCCTTTGAATGAATCAACAAAAGTCTTGTGGTGTAATGAAAAGAGTGGAGCATGATGTAGAGGGTGGCTAAAAAAGTGAATCAAAGAGACAAGAGATGTGTTGGATTTGTGTCTGGTTATTAAAGAGCTAAAGTATCTCTGATTGGCAAAAAAAAGCAGCCTTAAAGCAGGACAATATCAATTTGTGGTGAAGAAAAACTGTTAGACTTTCTCTAGGGGCATTCAGCAGAATGAGTGTAAGAGCATAGAAAGCGTGTCTGCATGCTTAGCCAAGGTTCTGGGTTGGAGAGCTGCAGCATACAGGAGGACTATACTGGCCCAGTGAGAAGGTATAGTGTAACAGGGACTTATCCCTGTTTAAGAGAAATTGCCTCTAGTGTTCTGAAAATACAACAGAGAGCTGGTTAATTGCAGCTAGTCAATTAACCAGCTCCACCTGGGTAATCCAAGTATGATAAAAAAAAACAAATATAAGGGAAGGAAAGGGGGCTGGGGAAGGGGGAGGGGACCCTCGCTACTGCTATGGAATATTGAATGGGAGTGGCGGTGCTGCAATCAGAGGTAATATGGAGGTAGAACAACAAGAGAAAAAGCACCCCAAGGAGAGCACTCGTCCACTCTAGATCACAGAGACACTAGTGGATGAACAATAATGTATGTAGTGGGTGACAAATGACTAATTTAAAACACACTTTATTGAAGAGTAAATAACTCAAATAAAATAAAATTGGAGCGCTCAAGAATCAGGAAGTGTGATTCAAGTAGGATAAAAAAAACCCTGCTGGGGACAGAGAGGGAGATTTTCCTCGGCACACAACGGTGCTGACGTGAGGAGAGGGTCTTGAATACACAGGAGGACAGTATATTGACAGCAAGACACAAGGTGTCCAGACCTCTTTTCCTGGACGCAGAGGACCCAGTAACCTGCCAGAGGCTGGACTCTCAAGCACACCAAGACCCTTGGACACCACTGACCTGAAAGGCCAACTGCTTTAAGGTACCGCTGAGACTTTGGGGTGGTAGGCTGGAAAGGGGCTTATCCTCCCAGTCTTGTAAGAGAGCGACTGGGGGAAGTAAGTTAGCCCTTACAAAGGGATAAGTGTTTGTTGTTTTTGTATACAGGCAGTCCTCGTTTTACAACGCTTCGTTTGTAAATGGCTTATCCAACGCTATGCAATGCATACCTATATTCATTTTTACAACGCCAAAATGGCTTATCCAACGCTCTTACGATGCTTTGCAAAGTTGTTTATGTGTATATAATATATATATATATATATATTATACTATATTATATTTTTATATTATATTATATATTATGTTATATTATATATATAATACAGTATATGCACTATATAATTTGTGTGTGCTGCATATCTTATTTTCTGCGTAAAATCTTTGCTGTATTTTAGTGTTAAAAATGCCTTTAGGAACGGAAACTTTCATTTAAACAGTGTTCCTATGGGAAAACGTGTTTCGCTTTACAGCGTTTCGCTATCCAACGCCATTTTGAGTAACGCATTGTGTCGGATAACCGAGGACTGCCTGTATTTTTGTTTGTTGTGCTGTTTAAAAGGGACAGGCTCAATAAAGCCATACCAATAGAAAAAATGTGTGATGCTCCAAAGACAAATCTGTAGTATGTAGCAATGAGCAATTGATAGGAAAACAACCTGTAAATATACAAATGTCCTGTTGGATCAGGTAATAAGCTATCCCACAATGCGCTGAGGTAAGGATAGTTACCAATTGTTGATCCCTGAAATGTGATTGAGGTAAAGCTGGAACGGACTCACTTGGGAAAGCAGATTCCACGATGAGCAGTAAGTCCCTTTGGATGATCCAGCACCTCCAGGTTGAATGTGCATGGTGTGTTTTGTAATCGATTTTTGATCCATTAAATAGCTTTATTATTGGGAACGTACACCCTGTGGTTTCATTGGCTGTTTTTTACAGCACTGGACATAGTGCTTCGTTCATTTTCCTCTCCCCTCTCTGTGGGTGTGTTTTGTAATCGATTTTTGATCCATTAAATAGCTTTATTATTGGGAACGTACACCCTGTGGTTTCATTGGCTGTTTTTTACAGCACTGGACATAGTGCTTCGTTCATTTCCCTCTCCCCTCTCAATAAAGCCATATGTTAATTTCACCCTAAACGGTCTCCATTTGCCTACCTCTGCACACATCTCTTACATATGGCCAACGTTCTAAATTGTGACAAGGCTGTTTGGGTCAGACGAGGGTGATATGGAAGAAGGAAAAAATAATGAATGGCTGAGTCCTTGAAAGCCAAGTGTCTACATTTTCTAATTGCCTTTTCTTATGGCTGATAAGTGAATAAGCTGTAAGGTGACTTCCAGTGTCTTATGGCTGTGCAGCACTTAGTAAATATGCCTCAAAATATCTGGGGGAAATATTAGCATTGAACCAAATGCTATGATTAGAGGAAGAAAGGGCGGGAGGAAGGAAGGAAATGAAGGGAGGAAGGATGGAAGGGAGGGAGGAAGGAAATGAAGGAAGGAAGGGCGGGAGGAAGGAAATGAAGAAAGGAAGGAGGGAGGAAGGATGGAAGGGCGGGAGGAAGGATGGAAGGGCAGGAGGAAGGAAGGATGGAAGGAAAGGCGGGAGGATGGAAGGAAGGGCGGGAGGAAGGATGGAAGGGCGGGAGGAAGGAAGGAAGGGCGGGAGGATGGAAGGAAGGGCGGGAGGAAGGAAGGATGGAAGGGCGGGAGGATGGAAGGGCGCGAGGATGGAAGGAAGGGCGGGAGGAAGGAAGGATGGAAGGAAGGGCGCGAGGATGGAAGGAAGGGCGGGAGGAAGGAAGGATGGAAGGAAGGGCGGGAGGATGGAAGGGCGCGAGGATGGAAGGAAGGGCGGGAGGAAGGATGGAAGGAGGGGCGGATGAAGGGGGGATGGAGGGGGCGGAGAGGAAGGAGGATGGAGAGGGCGGAGGATGGAAGGAAGGGCGGGAGGAAGGAGGAAGGGCGGGAGGAAGGAAGGATGGAAGGGTGCGGAGGAAGATGGAAGGAAGGGGCGGTAGAGGATGTATAGTAAGTGCTTGGATGAAAGGATTGACTCGTGCGGGAGAGGATGTACGGGCGGGAGTAAGGATTTCAGGTCGGTATTATTGAAAGGATGACGGAAGTTCTTTATTACGTATTTAATTTCTCCTAGTCTGTAAATTAATTTCGGGATCAGAAGGAATGGAATGATCGGGGAGGAGGAGATATTTCATGAATAATGATGATGCGCTAGGCTTTGGCACTATATAATGCCAAGTTACAGAACTAAGGTCAAGCATTGTACCAGACCTCACCTCCACTATTTGTCCCAAGTCTTCAACATACATCTTCTCTGTTTCTACCAGCTCCATTAGGACATACCTACATAAAGGACGGGAATTGAAGTGGTTTTTAGGACCAGAATAGACATTCACATTTGTTTTGCAAATCAGTGCGGGCTATTAAGTCAGTTGGCGGCAGCAGCAGCAGAGAGATCCCTTCCTGTGTCATTCATCCAAATGAATGAGGAGACATACATGTTAAAAAAATATATATATTTCTGCACATTGATTCGAAATTGAACTTTGGCATGTAATATGATTCAGTATATAAATATTTGCATACTGGTTTGTTTCTATCTTTATTTTTGCAAACAAATCCAACTTTTAACGGACGAGCAAGTTATTAAAGATATTAAATGTCAATGCTAAAAACTTTGATATCACTATTTCTTCAACCACATCCCAATTTGTTTAGCTTTAACTGCAACTAAATGTGTATGTAACAGAAAACCCGAGACTCTGGGTCATTGGCTCTGACAATCAATGTAAAGCAAAGATGTAATCTCTCTGCCATACGAGGATTGATAGGGAAAACAATTCTCATGTGGTAGCACCAACCATTAAACATAAATAAAGAACCCAAAAATTACTAGAACTAAATTAAAGTCATGTTTTGATTAAAAGCCAGAGACTCAAAGATTAGGAAGTAAGCACTGATTGGATGGACATTCCCAAGAACGTGCTTCTATTGTCATGTGGCAGGAAAAACCCCCTCAACCTTCCTTGTTTCTCTTCCTCCCCCACTTATCAGCAGCACAGTGCTTCCCTCCTTAAACTTAGTCAGTAAGATCTGATCTATAGCTAAGCCAAACCTCCATGGCCTGGATTTTTTTTCAGTCGTAACCCAATGTTCCCTGGGGAAACCTGATGCTTCTCTTCAAATGTAGCTTTAACTGTGATTTGTGGGGATGTCACACATATTGGCCCCACTGAAGCAGGAATGAACCCAAGAAAATTGCTGCGGACATTTGACCTATTAATGTTTGGTAAAAACTATCAAATAAAAAAAATACTGCTATTTTAAGGGGTAAATGTAAAAAGAAGTAGCAAGGCTTCATTAGCCATCCCTCATCCACCCAAAGAGGACTCACTTACATACTCTTTTCCAAGGCACTCTTTCTTTCTTCTTCTGTTTCTGCTGGGGGGAAGGAGGAAGTCACAGATAACTCTAAAGCAGGAGAATCTTGGGAGTCTGAGAGGTAGGATATGTGGGGATCCTGTAAAGCAAAGAATATAACTAAACATCCACTCTATAAACCAACAATGGAACGCATTGGATAGTCCTTTTTGGGTTACTATATGTTCCTCTAATGGAGTGGGAAACACGGGGAAAATAAGTATCAAGAAAATGTGCTTGGGATAAGCACAACAAAACCCTGCAGAAAAATACTTAAAGCAGCAATCCCTGCACTTTTTGCTTTTTAACTTCCCGAATAGGAACCAGAGCACTATTGTGAACTTGAGGGTCCCCTGGTTCCTGAGATATTTAAAGTAAAACCAAAGATGTTTGACGGGGTCGTTTGTTGCCTGTGGGGATGAGACTTGAAGGTGGACATTTTCTTTTCCCGAAAAGGGAACACAATCACATAAAAAAAAAAAATCATCTCTCAGGTACCCGGGGTCCCTCAAGCTAGGAATAGAGCAGTTCAGCACCAGAGGACATCAGCAGTTCCATTTCTGTGAAAACAATAACAATAGGTTGATGGCTGTTTTTAATCTGCTAATGTGCTTTGTGCCAACTCAATTTCCCACACAGCACCTTCTACTGTCCAGGAAGAGAACAGCACCATCTGCAATCTAGATAGAAAACAATGTCCCCTAATTATGTAAGGTTCAGGCTAGTTGCCTTTTTGCTCCTTTCTCATCCTTGTAAGAAAATTATCTGCTATCAATTGCGTAATACAGTATCTGCATTTACAGTCATAAGAATAGTTATCTTGCTAATGTGACATGTATCTGTTTTGAAGATCTGGGTGGATAGGCGCTAGAAAATATTAGTTCAAATCTCCATGGATGAAGGACCCGTTTTTACCCTTGACAACACAATAACATAAAGGCTGTTGTCACATAGGGACAGCAGGGTTCCAGCACGACATAAGATATATTCTAAACCTTTCCATATCTCCTTATACAGTACCTTATCAAATGGATTATTAGACTTTCTGGAAAGACATATGCTGTGTATATAAATTATATTATTTAGTGTTTTGAGTGCATTACCATATCAGAATAACATTGTATATTAAGGAAATAATTCCATTTCTAGTCTACTGTACACCGCGCTGATCACCCCACCCTACATATACACTCACAGAAACACACACTTACGCAAGCAAGAACTAATGCTTAATTGCTTCTCTGTTCCATACATTATTGATCAGCCCATGAAATGTTGGCAGTATAGACATTCTGTTAAAAAGGATCTGTCAGTGCTGAAACAACCTTCGCCAAGCAAGCGTGGGTTGAAGGCTCAGGGGATTGGCTTAAAGAAGCATACTTGCTTACTCAAAGAATTCTATGCATCAAACTCCCAGCCCTGATGGGTGCCTAATACATAAAAGTGTTTTGTCCTTTTGGAATAACTGGTCTCTATGGGCCATGTCAAAAGTGCAGTTCTGCAATTTGCTAGACACATGGGCACATATTTGCCAAACGGTGCTATTCAATAAAACACCATCTAGTGCCAAATTAACGTCCATTCAAGTGGAATTGTACGGTTTAGAAAATATGCCCTATGGTCTATTTTAAGGGGCTTTATAAGATCAGGAGCCGTACTTCCATTTGTCAGCTGTGCTTTAATGCAGTATCTAAGCAGGTTACGCTTCTTCTTTGGGTAACTACTCTGTTAGTTATTTAGCCCAGTCTGTAGGGTGGACTGAGAGATAGCCTATCTGTTCCGAACATGCAGTGAAACCTTTTGGCCTTGGACCTACACTCTGAATTATTAATGTGTAAGAACCATTTCCGAAAAATAACAGTGGAAACAGTCATGTCAGCCCAACATAGTACTTTCAATTTTACTATGAAATCCCCCAAATCTACAAGATCAATGAATATAAAGATCTGCAATATGAAAATGATTAACAATGGAAATGCTATACATCATTCTCCAGTTCAACATACATGATAATTGTATATTATTTCTGATGAATGATGATGCTATTGCTCTGAACCATATACTCAGGGGAATCCAGCCAGATAAAGTCTTGGGTACAATTTTTGTGTTAAACTGTGTGGTTTGTCACTTTTATTAGAAGCGGTTTATAAGAAGTGATTTGCAATACAGAATACAGTTTTTTGTCATATTTCATTACAGTTCTTGTGAACATGCCAACTTCGGAGCTACTAGAATAAGCCTCACAGTCTTTTTTCCCCCATTAGTCATGTATCATGCAATCACTCTTTATAATGAATAATAGTGTATGCCAGAGGAGCGCAAACTTTTTCTGCTGCGCCCCGTCTTCCCTGCCTTGATGCTCGCGCCCCCTCCCTACCTTAGGTCATGACACGGCAGGTCATGTGACGTTACGTGACCCACGGCATCAGTTGACGCAGCGCTGCCATGGGGTCGTGTCACAGGGCGCCTGAACCTCAGTAAGTATAGCGTTGCAGAGGCCTCACGTGATCCCCCGGCATTTAATTTAAATGCCTTGGGGAAGAGAGCGGGGCCTCTGCAATCGCCCGCGCCCCCCCCCCCCCCAGAAAAATCTCCCGCCCCCCAGTTTGCGCACCGCTGATGTATGCAAACGAGTTACAGACACATAATTTACCATTTTCATACCAAACTAAAAAAAATTGTTTTTAAAAATGTGTTTTCTTTTTTGGTGAGGTGAAATTGATATCAATATATAAAATGTAGCTAAAGAAAATGTAATGTGGAGGTAAACACATTAAAATAGCATCCAAAAGACAGTGCTAGAAGGTTCAACATCAGATAATGTCGCCAGCATATTCCAGAAATGAGCCAGCACACAATAATAAATACATAAAGCATATTTTAATTAGCCAACAAAACATACTGTACACCATACTTGTATGCCCCCCTGGGAACCACATGCTGAGTACTATAATATAATATTATATATATATAGAATATATATATATATATATATATATATATGTAGCCAAGTGCCCCTGGCTATAGCTTTCCACTGGCTCAACACTATAAGTCTTGATAGGAACAGATAGTGTTGGGGTTAAACTCCTGCACAGGGCCTAGCCTGCAGTTGCAGTCTAGATGGGTACTATGTTGCCATATCCAGGGTCAGGCCTAAAATGGCAGTTGGAGTATCATACCTGGGGTGGGTACTGACTAGGTCACATGTATATGGTGTGATGCCTGTCAGTACCTGGACCTGCCCTGTTATGGGGCGGGGTTACAAGCCCTTCCCCCCAGATATAGAAGCTGACACTCCATCAAATTGAATAGGACTGTGCTATGATTAAGATGTGTGGTATGTTGTGATACCCTTTTTCCTGCAAGAGGGTAAAGGAGCCGAGGATGGACTCTTTGGGCCTCAAGCCCTGGGGTCTGCTCCAGGGAATGGAGATGATGCCATGCTGTCTACCCAATAAACATGCCATTGTACCAGCTACAATGTGTGGTCATTGTGAAGGAGAATTGCCTGTGGGGACCATCCTGCTTCCAGCAGGATCCTCATGGGATGGAGGCGCTGCACCCTGAGAAGAAAAAGCCTGCCCTGTTGCTGCTCCCACATAACATTCGCAGAGCAACTCAGACCTCCTGTCCAGCAGGTGAGCTACAGTACCAAGGCCATGTAGTGGTCAGATCTTCCGTGGTATGGGGGGAACAGGTGCTACATATATGTAATGTTTTCCGTCAAATAAAGTAATTTCCGCACTCTTCAGTGTTATGAGTGCCCTCCCTATGGACCTGTCTCCTCTGTATGGAGACCCCCAGCTCAACAGCAACATCATTCTTCTTAACCTTCATCTGCTGGTAAATTCTTTTTACAAATTCAAAGCTGGCTTTGGTGTCATTCCAATAACAACCTGCAAAGCCATCTTTTAATGACATCAAGGTTTCCTATGCAATGGGAGACAAGTATCTGGACTACTGTGAAGCGCTATGTACATTAATGGCGCTATATAAATAAAGACGTACATACATACACCTAAGTGTTGTGCAAGGTCTGATTTGAAGTCTTTTTGCAGCCTCTTGGATATGCATTATTTTACTCAAAGTAGATCGCTCAGCGCAATTCTAGTTAGAAAGCCATGCTCTCACTATGTACTGGTTTGCACTGGTCCAGCTATTGCATGCACTTTTGACCTTTGGCAGCCTCTAGCATGTTTGGGCTTCACTGGTTCTGCTTCTCATGAAGACCAAGAAGGCTGATTTTCACCTCTCATAGCACTTGTATCTACTTTTTCTATCTTTTATAGAAATGTCATTGATCTTTAGTATCTCTTCTACTAGGTTAAAGTTCTTAAAAACTTTTAACATTTCACATTGAACTTTCTATAGTGGAAAACTCTCAATTTCTGGTTAAAATCTATTTAGAAAAAGCCCAGTATATATTCGCACTGGCTCATCTCACTTGCTTCTCAATTGTTCAGGGGAAAGGGAAGGTTAAGCTACTTGCCATTAAGTTGGGAGATCCCTAAAGCAAAATCGATTTCATCTTTAGCAATTTACATTATGTTCTAGTGTCTTTAGTATTCAATTTTATCTTGTAAGTTCTTTAAAGAAGATAGATTTTCTTTCATTTTTTTAAATTAAACATGATTAGAACCGGGAGGTATTAGGGAGCCAAACTGTACTACTTCAAGCTCTAGGGACCCGTCCCCCCCCCACCCCACCCACCCAAGCCCAAAAACTTACCTGTGAACTTACCAGTGCTACTTCCGGGTATTTAAATTACTATTCAACAGGAAGCCGCAAAGTCGTACAAAAAAAGAATAGGTAAAAAAAAAAAACACAGAGTAGCCGGGATTGCTGCTTTAAAACACTGGTACCACAAATGAAACAAAGTGGGAAAGATATGCATATACTGTACAAATGGTGATACATACCTGATTGTTGGGTTCCGTGGTTACCCCTTGAAGCAGGTCACTCAGCAAAGAAAGGTTAGGCAGCGGATGTGTATCAGGGTGATCATGCTCTTTCCATTCCTACACAAGAGAAAAATGAGAAAGTCAGCGGTAAGCCCTTCATTACTATATACCGTATACACCTTAGTATTCAATTGAATCATTCCACATTAACGGAAGCTATACAGACACTGTGTATGTGTTTTTACACCGATTCATAAATGGAGGGTTGGGTTGGTTGATGGAGTTTTGTGAGTGCTGGGGAGTTTTGAACAACTTCCTAACGTAGCTTTTCTGTATATAAATAGTTCATTGGTATGGCAATGTGTTTGATTATAACTAAGAAACAATTACACTGTTTGTTGCTCTGTGTCTGTTCACTCTAGTAAAACATAAATTAGCTTCCACTGGAGTCCGGTAGAAGTCACTATGAATTGCACTCTCACCTTTTTAGGAAATTTGAGGATGGTCACACCAAAGACATTGTGCCACAAAAGATTTTATAGCTGTAAACCAGTAAATCCCACTTCCACAACAAATACCTTTCAACCATCTTTAATCCCCCTATCTTTCACTTCTACAAACCTCACTTACCCACTGACAATAACAAGATACGTTTGCAATCATTTGCCAAGCAGGAAAAAAATGCCCAGGAGTCCAGAGTGAATCAGAGGTGTTCAGGTATTCAGAGTAAATCAATCATGTGTTTATCGCGCACAGTATCCAGCATTCCATTCACAAAGTACTGACTGCTAGTGTGTGCAGATAAACAAGTGTGACTCAGATTAGAAAGACTCCTGGATGAAAATATTACAGCCCTGTAATGCTGCAGGTTTTATTCTCAGCAAGCCATTAATTACTCTTTTAAAGGTGCAATTCCACAAAGTCGGCCAGCTGAATTTCTTAGGAGCCTCTGAATGGGGAAGTGTTTGTCAATCAAGTTTTTATTTTCTTTCTGTAACCCTTATCCCCCCTGTCCTTATCACAGGAACCAAATAACGTTGGTGGGGGGGGGGGGGGGGGGGGTGTTGTTTGACTCTGGCTGCACAAGCACTCGCTGATCCCACAGTGACATCACATAAAATATTTATAGGTGTCAGATTTGTATCAAATTGCCCCATTAACCCTGTGTGTGCCCCAGGACATAGTAGCTGCATTACAATCTGCGACTCTGTTTTGTAATAAGATCGCGTTCGGAGCCCCTGTGGAGAACACAGACCGCACATTTACAGAAAGACAAACGGAAGAGGACGACTTCGGAAAAGTGGTCACGTGATCGCATGTGCCGGAGGGGCCGTGACTCCTTCGGCACTCAAAGGGTTAAAGGCATGTATTTATTCTGGAGGACAGTTCTAGTATAGTAGTATAGCTACAGTATATGTGTACATCGAAATCTTGCCATGGGCTGACATTTTTTTTTTAATAAGATCTTAGAGCCATTCGTAGCTAAACATATTGGTGTTAATAGTAATTCTGACTGATAGTTGCAGCTCATTGTGTGCTTTCAGTTTACGGATGGTGCTTAGGTTTGGTTAGATTTTGTTTGAAATTGCTCTGTAACCAGCCACGTGAAAGCCCACTGAAATAGTCTTACTTAAATCCCTTGATTTCCTTCCCTGCTTTGTTTCAATATTAGGCTACGGCCCCAGTGTTCACTGCAGCACGCACGGATGAAAGCCACGATGTGCGGTCTAGGGGGAGCGATGGGAGGCACGGCCATGACGGGGGGGGGGGGGGGGGGGGGCACTGCTCTACACTACCTGCACTCTCATTGGTCTACACTATCTGCCCTTCCATTGGCTGCCCGCCGACCATGTGATCATCTCGTGGCAAGGCAATACAAAATTCTCGTCTTCCCTGTCATTGCTCTTTGTGCGCCCACACGCGCGCGCAGCATCGGCCACTGGGGACCTGGCCAGCTGCTGTTTCTTCAGTTGCAGTTTGAGCTGAAGCACTGTGGTTTTGCCATCACTCCCTTTGCAACAAATTGGCTCGCCACCAATAACCACAAACGTCAAAGCCAATAATATGTGCCTGGCTTCAGCTTGCTGCCTTCTCTTCCCATACATGAATATATCAAAGCTTCTGCTTAACCCTCCCTCTATTCCTTGGCCAATATCAAGGTTGCTTCCATTCACCATCCTATTTCAGCCACTTAGGACTCTTTCCCTATATATTATAGTTTATGCCAAGCTACCTTTTTTTTTTTTATCAGATTAATGACTCTCAGACACCCTCCCACAACATTTTGCTGAATTGTTTTCCCTTGTATTGTCCAGTGTCTCATGTGGCAAGACTAATGCAATCCAGGCATGGTTAGCATCCTTTTTCATCCTGATCCAAAGCACCCTCCCTCTTTAGAGTGTTCGTCTTCTGAATTTCAAACGTTTTATTTTTGCCTTTAAAAAAAAAAAAGACTACCTGTCCCAAATCAGACAGACATATCTGGGTAACCTTTTCCTTATCCTTTGTCAGAGGTACAGTATGCTTAGCATAGTGGCCCTTTGTTCAAAACTAACTACTGCAGTATGCTGTGTATATATATATATATATATATATATATATATATATATATATATATATGTATCTCAAAACGAATAGTCGATACCGTTCTGTGGCTAACAAATGCTTTTATTTGTGCAAGCTTTCGAGATACACTGATATCTTCTTCCGACGATGTTACAATGAATAAAGCAAGGGTTTACTTAAAAACAGTGTCTCTTGGAATGTAGCATTTCGTTAGCCACAGAAAGGTATCATCTATTCATTTTGATTATTAAAGTTCGGCTAACACGGTACAGATACCTCTACATATATATATATACTAGCTGAGAGACCGGCGTTGCCCGGGATGTAATGTTCCCGCTCCTCTCTCTCTCCTCTCTCCTCCCCCCTCTCTCTGTTTGTCCCCCATTCACATAAATCCAGTCCCCCCCCCTCCCTCCTTTACAGCTCTGTTTGTCCACCTTTACAGCTTCATGCAGTGTGTGTGTGCGTCAGTCATTGTGTGTGCGTCAGTCAGTCACTGTGTGAGTGAGTCTGACGCAGAAACACAAACACACACACAGACTGACTGACGCACACACACACACAGTCAGTGTGTGCCTCAGTCAGTCTGTGCGTGCGTGTGCGCCTCAGTCAGTGTGTGTGCAGCAGTCAGTCACTGTGTGTGTGTGTGTGGGGGGGGGGGGTGCTCGCGTGTCAGTCAGTGTGTGTGTCAGTCAGTGTGTGTGTCAGTCAGTGTGTGTGTGTCAGTCAGTGTGTGTGTGTGTGTGTGTGTGAGTCAATCAGTCAGTGTCAGTCAGTGTGTGTGTGTGTGTGTGTGCGAGCGTCAGGGTGTGTGTGCGTGTGGCTGTCAAGGGTTGTGTGTGTGCGGCTGTCAGGGGTTGTGTGCGTGTGCCAGTCAGTGTATGCATGCGTCAGTCAGTGTGTGTGTGCGTGCGTCAGTCAGTGTGTGTGTGCGTGCGCCAGTCAAGGTTTGTGTGCGTGCGTCAGTCAGGGTGTGTGCGTGCGTCAGTCAGGGTGTGTGCGTGCATCAGTCAGGGTGTGTCTGCGTGCGCCTGTCAGGGTTTGTGTGCGTGTGTCAGTCAAGGGCAGACGCGGGGGGGGGTGTGAAGGGGCAAGCAAACAAAGGGCGTGGGGGGGGGGGTGAAGGGCAGGGGGGGGGGTGAAGTGAGGCCGGGGGGGGTGAAGGGCAGGCGGGGGTGAAGGGCAGTGGTGGGGGGGGGGTGCGCAGGGGTAGGGGTGGGTGAAGGCAGGGTAGGGCGGGTGAAGGGCAGGGGTAGGTGGGTGAAGGGCAAGGGGTAGGGTGAGGGCAAGGGGGTGTGGGGGGTTGAAGGCAGGGGTGGGGGGGGTGAACTGGAGGGGGGGGGGGGTGAAGGCAGGGGGGGGGGTGAGGGCAGGGGTGAAGGGCAGGGTGTGGGGGGGGTTGAAGAGGGCATTGAAGGGCAGGGGTGGGTGGTTGAGGCAGGGGGGGGGGTGAGGGACTGGGTTAGGGGGGTGAAGGGCGGGTAGGGGGGGTGAAGGGCAGGGGTAGGGGGGTGAAGTGGCAGGGGTGAAGGGGGGGGGGTGAAGGGCAGGGGGTAGGGGGGGGGTAAGGGCAGGGTAGGGGGGGGGTGAGGGCAGGGGTAGGGCGGGTGTGGGCCGGGAGGGTTTGAGGGCAGGGGTAGGGGGTTGGAAGGGCAGGGGTAGGGGGGGTGAGGGCAGGGTAGGGGGGGTGAAGGGCAGGGGTATGGGGGAGGGTGAAGGAGGGGTAGGGGGGGTTAGGGCAGGGGTAGGAGAGGGTGAAGGGCAGGGGGTGAAGGCAGGGGGGGTGAAGCAGGGGTAAGGGGGTAAAGGGCGGGGGGGGGTGAAGGGCAGGGGGGGAAGGGCAGGGGGGTGAAGGGCAGAAGGGTTGTTAGAGGGGTGGAAGGCAAGGGTAGGGGGGGTGAAGGGCAAGTGGTAGGGGTGAAGGGGCATGGTAGGGGGGGTGGGGAAGGGCAGGGGTAGGGCATGAAAGTGAGGCACAAATTGTTGGCAGGAGTAAAATGTCCACACACACACACAGATCCGAGGAGGCTGCTTGGCCCCCCCAACGGGCGGGGAGTTAAGGTAGCGCCGGGGAGTTAAGGTAGCGCCGGGAGTTAAGGGAGCGCCGGGGAGTTAAGGTAGCGCCGGGGAGATAAGGGAGCGCCGGGGAGTTAAGGGAGCGGCGGGGAGTTAAGGTAGCGCCGGGGAGTTAAGGTAGCGCCGGGGAGATATGGGAGCGTTGGCGACTGGGGTAGGAGGGCCGTGCCGGGCTTACCCTCCGTGTTTCCGGGAGCCGGTTGAGAGCGAGGGGGGAGGAACCTGCAGTTGGCGGCAGGGGCAGGAGGGCCGCGCTTCCCCTCCGTCCGGGAGCCGGTGCAGGGCAGCGCACGTGATGGGGGAGGGGGGACAGAGGAGGGGGTGGGTGTGTGTGTGTGTCCCCTTTGGCCCGTCACTCCGCCTCAGGCCAATGAGAGGTGTGCGGGGGCGGGCGGCCCAAGGGAGCAATCTCATTGGCCTTGCCCAAGGTCCAATGGGATTGCCGCTAGGGACACAGGGAGACACATACAGACATAGCCACATAGGACGCTTTCAGAAATATATAGTAGATATATATATATATACAGCTCAACCCCGTTATAGCGTGATCCGCTATAACGCGGTTTGAGCGTGGACCCCGAATTAAAAAAAAAATTAATTTTTTTTTTTGCACACACACTGCACACATTCACAGCACACTGCATACACTCACAGCACACTGCATACATTCACAGCACACTGCACACACTCACAGCACACTGCATACACTCACAGCACACTGCATACACTCACAGCACACTGCACACACACACACACACACTCCACACACACACACACACACACACACTGACACACTAATAGCACACACTCACAGCACACTGCATACATTCACAGCACACTGCATACACTCACAGCACACTGCACACACTCACAGCACACACTCACAACACACTGCATACACTCACAGCCCACTGCACACACACACAGCACACACACACACTGACACACACAGTCAAATACACACACACACAGAGACACACTGTCTCTTTAAGGGAGCTTGCTCTCGCAAGACGGAAGCAGAAGCAGGAAGCAGAGACAGGGAGAAGAGTTGCCAGATGCCGGGTAAGTGCTGTGTACTGTTGCCGCTGCCCCACCGGGTCTGGGAACGCTGGGAGAGTTCTCAGCTTTCCCCCTCCGGGGGACACGGTCATTTTTTTTCCGCGACCCCGTTTATAACGCGGTGGTCGTGGGTAGCCCCCGAGGACTGTGCTATAACGGAGTTAAGAGATATATATATATATATACACACACACACACACACACACACACAGTTAGGTCCGGACATTATTGGCCACTGATACAAGTTTTGTTATTTCGGCTGTGTACTAAAATAAATTAAAGTTACAGTTAAATAATGAATATGGGCTTAAAGTGCAGTCTATCAGCTTTAATTTGAGGGGTATTCACATACAAATTGGAGGAAGGGTTTAGGAATTACATCTCTTTAAAATGTAGCCCCCTCTTTTTCAAGGGACCAAAAGTAATTGGACAATTGACTCAAAAGCTGTTTCATGGACAGGTGTGGGCTATTCCTTCGTTATTTCATCATCAATTAAGCAGGTAAAAGGTCTGGAGTTGATTCCAGGTGTGGCATTCGCATTTGGAAGCTGTTGCTGTGAACCCAAAACATGTGGTCAAAGGAGCTCTCAATGCAAGTGAAACAGGGCATCCTTAGGCTGTAAAAAAAAAGAAAATCCATCAGAGAGATAGCAGGAACATTAGGAGTGGCCAAATCAACCGTTTGGTACATTATGAGAAAAAAAGAACGCACTGGTGAGCCTGGACGTCCACGGAAGACAACAGTGGTGGATGATCGTAGGATTCTTTCCATGGAAAAGAAAAACCCCTTTACAACATCCAGCCAAGTGAAGAACACTCACCAGGAGGTACTGTAGGCATATCATTATCCAAGTCTACCATAAAGAGAAGACTTCACGAGAGCAAATACAGAGGGTTCACCACAGTGTGCAAACCATTCATAAGTCTCAAGAATAGAAAGGCCAGATTAGACTTTGCCAAACAATATCTAAAAAAGGCCAGCCCAGTTCTGGAACAGCATTCTTTGGACAGATGAAACTAAGATCAACCTGTACCAGAATGATGGGAATGATGGGAAGAAAAAAGTATGTAGAAGGCTTGAAACGGCTCATGATCCGAAGCATACCACATCATCTGTAAAACACGGTAGAGGCAGTGTGGTGGCATGGCATGCATGGCTTACAATGGCACTGGGTCACTAGTGTTTATTGATGATGTGACAGAAGACAGAAGCAGCCGGATGAATGCTGAAGTGTATATGGATATATTGTCTGCTCAGATTCAGCAAATTCAGCGAAGTTGATTGGACGGCGCTTCACTTTACAGATGGACAATGACCCAAAACATACTGCGAAAGCAACCCAGGAGTTTTTTAAGGCAAAGAAGTGGAATATTCTGCAATGGCCGAGTCAATCACCTGATCTCAACCCGATCAAGCATGCATTTCACTTGCTGAAGACAAAACTGAAGGCAGAAAGACCCACGAACAAACAACAACTGAAGACAGCTGCAGTAAAGGCCTGGCAAAGCATCACAAAGGAGGCAACCCAGCGTTTGGTGTTGTTCATGCGTTCCAGACTTGTGCGTATGTATGTATATATTTATTATTTGGTTACCTTAATTCGTGTTTCTACCATGTCCTCCTTGCTCTCTTTTTATGAGTTGAAGGAGATAGCGGTTCTAAACAAGAACCTGCGTTTCATATACCATTTGGGCCATTTAGATTGTCAACTCTGCAGTGCTAAAACAAAAAGAATGATTCCTGCGCTCCTACCAATAAGGCTAAGATAAAATCATATTCTCATGAAAAAGGGTATTTGGTTAAACCCTTTGGCCAAAGCATTTGTAAGCCTGCATGCCACGTCAAGGCAACCCGTTTAATGCAGGTGCCTACACTATACTGTAGATATATGTAATAATTGTCCCATGGACTAGTGAAAAAAGTGTTAAATCCCTGAAGGGGTTAAATAAAGCATGAGCTTATGTGAGTAGTGCAATTAAAATCTGGCTAAATCCAGTATCATACTTAACTTTGCTATAAAGGTAATCAGGGTGCACAAATTCCCTGGTGTGAATATAATACAACTTACACATATACATCTCTCTGTCAGCCTTACACATTGACCTACCATTCAATGGAGGGTGATGTCCAGACTGACACTGGGGTGTAATATACCTGCACTAATTGGAAAATTGGTAGGGGCTCAGCAACTGCTATGTAAAGCAGATGAGCCAATAAACCTACCCCTATGACGTTTCAGAGATACTAAATTTAAAATGCCCTATGGGAGTATGCAGCAAGGAAAAGGATTGCCTAATATTAGTGAGAAACTGTACATAATACCGCGCTCCTCCCTATAGAAGTTTGCTGCAGGTAAAAAGATAGGCCTTACATATAGAAAAACAAAAAGAACGATTCCTGCGCTCCTACCAATTAGGCTAAGATAAACTAATATTCTCATGAAAAAACTCTGCAGTGCTGGCACTATCTAACAGAATGGGATGTTTAGCCGCGGTCAAATTGCCGCAGGTGCTCCGTCGCAATGCAAATCGTCACCGGGACCACGCGGGACTGTGCCGCTGAACATCTCGCTGCCAATCGGATCTCCCCGCCCGCTGGCCCCATCTTTAAAGATTTTCCACCGATCTCCCTGCCAACCGCCGCCATCTTTAAAGGTACTCAGCACCCGCCCCTCTGAAGGCATTTGTGAGCGGACACTCAGCACTCCCGTCAGCAGCCAGAACAGAGGCCGCGCTCACAAATGGCGTCAGAGTGGTGGCCACGCGAGGTGCCCTGTTGCTGACCAGAAAGGCGCTACCATGTATTTGCTCAAATTAAAATCCTCTCTGAGTATATGGACACACACATCTAAAGGCTGTAGTCTGTATTTATTGTGTGGGAAATAGTTTCTCTCCTGCTCAGTCCACGCTACATCTCTTCAGTTTTTTTCACCAACAAAGCATGAACAGTGTTGTTCCATCCCATTAAGGTGTTTGGGTGCAAGTAACAGTGCACATCTACTACAGTTCACCTGCTGATACGGCTAATAGTTTGCAGCTGTAGCTGTGACACAGCTGTATATACCTGGCTCTCGTCATTTTCACTGATTGTAATATATAGAGAAAAAAAATCTACCACTTTCTCCTCCTTCTCTGTCACTCAGGTCTAATAAGCAAGTACAGTACATTTAAGAAAGGTCAAGCCAGTTACTGTGAAACAGTACTTTCGTTCTGGCTTTAGCTATATACAATAAGTAATATAATGTCTGCATAAAGAGTGCTATATCAGTACAGGTCAATTTAGCATAATGGATAGTGCATTGGCTGTTCAATAAGGAGCTTCTTACTTAGATCCCTCAGTCAGGCAAAGTGATTTAAAATATGGCAATGGAATTGAAAAATGCATAAACTACAGTAGGTAGGAAGGAGGCCCTTGGGGTTAGCAAGAGGGAATAGATCTGGAGACCAAGAACCCCCCATAAAATAGTAAATATGGAAAATATTTGCTTTCATGTGCCATGGAAACATTTACTGTACACCTTTCGTGTCTAGTAAAAAAAAAAAACACGATTTGGGGAATCACATGGATGAGAAATACACTAGCGCAATATTGCCGTTAACGGTTATGGTGACAGGACAGTGGAGAGATGCTTTGCAAGGGAGGATAACAGAAGTTTTTTTGCTCTGCAGATAAATTATGCATCATGGAAGCAGTAGGGAACTCTGCATCCTGAGACCCAGCCTCCCCCGAGCTGTGAGTCATTACACTGCAGAACATCACTTGGTATAGCATTCAAAACAACTACAGATTGTTCTCAAATATCAAAGATATTATTAACTGCGTCTTTCCTTTGCTGTGCTTCACAAACGGTGAGTAACATGATTGCTTTAGGTGCCAATCCAACATTGTGACCACACTGTCTATCCATTGTTACAGCGCAATAATTGGGTTACAATTATATAATTAGATAACTGTATTTTCTTAATGTAATTTAATTCCATCAGAATCTGTTTTTTTTTTTAACATCTTAACCACTATTTTTCCTTCCTTTGCTGTTTTGTAAATTGGCTAACTTAATTTAAAGAAAAAATCCAATCTGCATTTATACATTTTGCATTATGAGAAACAAAGGGTCTCCCAGTACAAATACCGCATTCCTGTATATTCTTAAAAAATGTTTTTATTATATCACGGGTGCGCAAACTGGGGTTCTGTAGTCTTCTGGACACGTCGCCATAGCTTCGCGGCGTCATGTGACATGCGTCATCATGGTGACGCGCGTCAAACGACATTGCAGGCCACGTGACGTCACATGACCCGCGTTGTCATTTTACGCCGGGTCACAGAGAAGGGGGGCCGCGAGCGCTGGTGCTGTCACACGGGGGGGTGCAGCTCCAAAAATTTGTGCACCCCTGTATTATATAACTCCTTTCCAGCATTAACATGACTTCCAGTTGCCTAGTCAATGAATGACCGCATTGCCATTAAAATGTGTCAGTATTTAGAATTCATATGCATTACCGACACTTGATGAATTCTGATCCATCAGTATTTCAATATAAGATATATATCGAACTGGCTTCATACCGAACATACACAAGAAGGCCTTCAAAATCCTCCATTTATGAGCCTAGACGTCTACGTATCACTGCATTTTTAGAGCAAAACTGGGGCATTTGATCCTGCACCTGTTTCAAAGTACAGTACTGTGCTCCAATTTTGACCCATCTGCCCTAGCTTGCGACATGGGAAGTGTTAATATTATCTTTGCATCATGTAACACCTCTCCAACTCCTCCATCTGAAATGTTTCTTGAGGGGCCTTCTCCTGCAGTTCTGGCTGCACTTTCCCGCTCGCCTATTTTTTTTTCAGGTGCTCAGTGTACCAGAACAACAAGCCTAGGGACTCTTTGCCAACCTACTCCTGGCTTTGGCTGAGATAGCCATGTATAAGACCAGAAATTAGCATTTGGAAGGGGAGGAACCAATGAATATCGTGGCCATGTTCCCGGCGCTGGTGAATTCCTGTAGCGAGGCAGAGTTTACGTACGCTGAGTTCAGTGGGATGGTTTCAGAATTTGCCACCCAGTAGGCGTCAGGTGGGGTGATCTTCTCGGTATCCACTACTTTGGATTATTTTATATTAACCCTTCATTTTTAGTACATTTTCTTTTCTTTTACAGTCCACTTGTTATTGGTTTAATTTGAGGTTTGTTTGTCTTGTTTTTTCTTAGTTCTACTTGGTTCTAATCAAGAGAATTGCAGTTCAACTGATTGCAGCAAGATCAGAACAAAATAGACCTACTGAGATGTATCCCACATTCTGTGTCTCTTTGTGTCATGCCTTATCAATTTTACTTGCGCCAAAAAGTCTGCCAGATCTTAAATTGTACAGGTCTAATATTCTACCCTAGATGTAAGAAATTGTTCTTCCATATGCCACAACTCTGATCTAAAAAACAGAGCAGTGATCCAAAACAATCTGTGTTCATACATAGACCCCAGAGTCTGGGGGTCACTGGTATATACTTCCCTCCAGGGTACAGTAGGGGCACTGCTATTGCATGTTATTTTACACATGCACTGCCCAGGCAAACATTCAATTTATAGGTGAAACAGTTAGGGAGCCTAGGCAGCTTTCTCCGAAACACACCATTTATATTTGTATGAGGGGCTGTTTTTGTCTCCTTGTCTTTTCACAAAAGAATTGAAACCAAATATCCCTCACCAAGCTCTTGTCCTCTGGTTGGGTCAAGTCCTCCATCTTCCTCAAAACACCAAGATCGAAGCTCCTTCTGCCCCCATCATCCGCGCTTCTCCTTCGGCCAGGGACACCTCTCTTCGGTCTGCTTTCAACTTTTTTAGCCTGACGCTGATCCAGACGGCTGCCACTGCTCAGCTTCCTCACAGGATTGGTCAGCCATTTCTTCAAGGTGCTGACTGACCTCCTGGATCCAGGAGAACTAGGAGCCGAGCTAGTCGAAGGTTGCGGTTGGATGGAAGCCACTGATGCTGATATACTCCCATCGCTGCCGGCGATAGAGTAGGATTCTAGCAAAAGAGAAAAACAAAGGTGTGAGAATAAACCAACACTATCGGTAACACAACAGTTGGGAGTGTAACAGACATTTGGCACCTGTTTTAAGGTGGACCAGAGTGATTGTTAGACAGACTATTCAATAGAAATAAAGCAATATAATTATTTTTTACTAAGGGACTGTGGTCCGTATTAACTAATCAGTATTCTACCATAATACACCTTCTACCACTGGCAAGAAATCTTAAACCCCATTGACTTGAAACCCTTTTGCAATGGATTGCAGGGCTCTGTGAGAGCGGAAGAAGTTTTATTTTGTTGTTGCAATGATTTATATCCTGTTGCTTTCTTTTCAACTAAACTAACATAAAACACTTGAATCGGGACTTCCAATTGTAATCTGTAATTGAGGAAAAAACATTTGGACCCATTGTTGTACGTTTTACCCAGTCGGAAGAGCATTAAACCATATCACACTGTTTATACTAGTAGCACACCAACTAGATTGAAAATATAAATCATATAGTGACAGTATAGTGGGTTTGACTTGTAGAAGGATGCTCGCTCTATCTGGTTACAGAAGTACATGTGATTACTATAGTCAATTAAGGGGTTAATGGACCCTAGAGAGGTTAACTGTATGAGTAACTACAATGTAACGGTTTCTCAACACATGCAGGGAGTTACTGGAGAGAAAAACCTAGCTACACCCCCTTTCTGGAAGGTGTTTAGCCTGCCACTTGGGGTAAGGGATTAAATATCATTGGAGCCACTTGCACAGTATGCATGGTGAGCTGTGATGTCATGAGGGAACTCCCTTTAAGGATTCCATACCACTAGACAAGTGTCTCAAGATTACTCTAACCCCTTAACCTGTGCTGTGGATTAAATCTGATGATTATAATCGTATGTATTACACGGATCCGGCGCTAGAGCGCACGTACCACATACATTTTTTTCTTATATGTACAAATGAAACAGACTACGGTAATATGTAATGTACCACAGTGAGAAGACCCCATGCATCCAGGGGCTAATAAAGTGTGTTGTTGTACTATAAAAGTTCCTGACGCCCAATCATTTCCATCATTGCTACCAACGCCCATCCGTACGACTCCTGCACCCTGAACAAGGTAAATGCACCCTCACTAGATATAATACAGACACTGGTGTACACTCTCTAGGAGCCGGACACGGAGGGTTACACATGAATGGAACAAAACGCGGGGTTCAAAGTCAGTGTGCCAGGTCTGGGTCATACCATGACTGACTCATGTGTGGGCAGAATTCCTCCACAGTTCAAATCACCATGGTAACCAGTGACTACAAAAAACAACCTCATTTTCCTCAATGGTGAGAGTGACAGGAGATGTTAAAACACTGCGCACAGCATGTCGCTGCCATGTAATATTAATTTAATCCAGGCTAGATAGAAGAGGCACAGACAGGAGGGTAACAGAGATGCTAATAAGCTCAGGCAGAAGGAAAATGCTAATACAGGAGAGAATAATGGAGGACTTGGAAGAAGTACTGTATTGACAGTGAAATGGAAACAGAAAGGTTAAAGAAGCTATGGCAGGGAAAGGGAATACATTCCACAGAGAAGCATGTACTGAGAGCTACGCAGAGAAGCATAATAATAATAACTTTATTTATATAGCGCCTTTCTCCCAATGGGACTCAAAGTATTTCACAGTTACAAAAAGGGAAAAAGAAGAAAACATTTCAGGTTATAAACGAGACCAAACACAAGGAAAGATACAATACAAGATAGAACGGTACTGTAGCTATGAAATGCTGGACAGGTTGTGGTTCTATAATTAAAAGCCTGGGCAAACAGGTAGGTTTTGAGCTTGATTTTATAGACTTCCAGCGAGGAGGTCTCTCGACCTATAAGAGGCAGATTGTTCCAGAGAGTGGGAGCAGCGTGGCTAAAAGATCGGGCCCCAAAAGGAAGTCAAGGAGATACTGGGAACTGTTAGAAGTCCTTCATCTACAGATCAAAGTGAGCGAGTGGGAGTGTAAGGCACTAGAAGCTCTTTAGGAGAGCTGGGACCCTGGTCATATAGTGCTTTGACTGTCAACAAGCCAATCTTGAAATAAATTCGCCATTTTACAGGCAGCCAGTGCAGAGAATGGAGAACAGGTGTCATGTGGCAAGAACGGGTCTGGTTAGTTAACAACCTCCACTCAGAGTTATGCAGAGAAGCATGTACCCAGAGCTATGCAGATTAGCATGTACTCAGAGCTATGCAGAGAAGCATGTACCCAGAGCTATGCAGAGAAGCATGTACTCAGAGCTATGCAGAGAAACATGTACTCAGAGCTATGCAGATTAGCATGTACTCAGAGCTATGCAGAGAAGCATGTACTCTGAGCAATGCAGAGAAGCATGTACTCTGAGCTATGCAGAGAAGCATATACTCTGAGCAATGCAGAGAAGCATGTACTCTGAGCTATGCAGAGAAACATGTACTCAGAGCTATGCAGATTAGCATGTACTCAGAGCTATGCAGAGAGGCATGTACTCTGAGCAATGCAGAGAAGCATGTACTCTGAGCTATGCAGAGAAGCATGTACTCTGAGCTATGCAGAGAAACATGTACTCAGAGCTATGCAGAGAAGCATGTACTCTGAGCTATGCAGAGAAACATGTACTCTGAGCAATGCAGAGAAGCATGTACTCTGAGCAATGCAGAGATAAATTGGAAAAACAATTACAGAGAATAAGAAGAGGGAGAAAGGCTAAAAGAAGAGCAGACACAGAAGCAGCCGCATAAGAAAATGAAGATCCCGTTTTAAAGCTCCAAATGTCAATGTTTTCCCAGGACTGTGTGACTTAGTACAGGTCTGCAGAACAGCAATACCGGGTCAAGATTAACTGGGTAAACAGCATAAAAGTCGCGTTAAGATAACCAATGTTTTATTTTAAATAAAATATAGCAGGCTCTATTTTAGAGCTGCCTCTACTGCCCTTATATATTGCTGGCTCAAACAGAGAGTCTGCCCCGAAATTTTTTAATAGAAAAATACTGATTTTTATCAGTGAGACTCTATTGAAATCTATGAAACTTTTGATATTTGAAATCATTGTAGCAGACGCCGAACGAGTGCGACACAGAAAATCAGTAGCGTTGACGGGTCGGTGGTGGGTTCTTTAAAAGAAAGTGGGAGTATCTTTAGTCATGGGATTCTCGAACTTTCACTTATCACTCACTCACCACTTGAATGTTAATGCCTTTCAGTAGGACCACCATTTCTAGCTGTGATTACCAATACAGTAGAAACAGATCCATAAATACATATATTAAGATTATTGGGCCAGTGCCTGAAAAACAGCATGTCACAAACCACCTTCCAACACTGATCTCCCAACCGTAATAGAAACGCTTCCAGGCTACAAGAGGAAGCTTTTGTCCGGAATCACCAGGGAACAGTTTGAGAATGGCTTTCAAAGTAGCAATCAATACATTGTCATAATTGCAGCTTCTTTAGAGTTTTGCAATGTAAAACAACATCTACCAACAGAAGATATGAGAACATTCAACTATTAAATGAGCTATTCCTACTGGTTTTAATTTTTTTAACACAAGGTTGAAACAGAGGTTCTATGGAGCTGCACGGGGATACTTACCTCCATTGGTGCCGGTAGCCGCTCCGGCTGAGCTTGCTGGGGTTTAAAGTTTAACGCTCCAGCGTCAATATGGGCCGATAGGAAGCCGAACAGGATGACGTCATAGGTTTCTACTGGCTCGCAGGGAGCTTTGAACCTCTGTCATAACGTGAACCCCGAGCAGCTACCGGCACCTACTACGGAGATAAATATCTCCGGAAGCACGGGCCCACAGAGCTGAAATTAATGGGTTTCAGATCCAGAGACCCCTTGCTTTAAACCGGTATATAAAAATATACAACAAAACAGCTTGGATTGCTGATTTTAGTGATTCAGTGCCCATTCTACTTATCCTCTAAACCTCTTCTGTGAAGTGAGTAGAGTTGGTAAATATATAGATATGCGTCAATAAAAAATGACAATAAGTTGATATTTAATTTTTTTTTATTATCACGTTACTACGGTCAGTCAACCATGGGTGTCATTGGCATTTCAGGGACAGTTCATGGCAGGCAGTTTAAGATGCAGCAGCCTCATAGAAAGCAGATCTGCACAATGTAAAAGGAATCCCGGTGCCCATCCTTCACTCTCTATAACGATCTCCAAGATGGATGCCCCTTGACTTCGCTGCCTTTACCAACATGGAAACCGAGGTAGGATCTCAGCCACTGCTTGAGCTGGATTGCTCACACCTGCCTTCTCCCTTTATAAGGCTTTTATTCCCCTCTCTAGTTGCCTGTGCAAGGTGCTCCTTAACTTGTCTCCTGTTGGAAGCCCTGTTGCTGTTTCGCATGCCTCAGACCCCTGCCTGCCGCAGGACTATTCTGCCTTTCTCCATCCCTGACCCTGGAACTGTGACCTTGACCATAGTGCCTCTCTCCAGCCCTGACCCCGGAACGGTGACCACAACTATTTTGCCTCTCTCCGACCCTGGAACCGTACCCCACTATTCTACTGATTCAGGGTTTAAAACCCAGGTACGGTTGGTGTATACTCTCCACCTCTGCCTAGCAGATATCTGTCTCCTTGACAGTACAAAGCAACGTACACAAACCTAACACTCTCCATCCCCAATGATAGCAACATCCTCATTTCCCAAAATGTAGGCTTTTGACAAGTCTTTATAATCCCTTCCCCATCTCCGATGTTCAGCGAACTTAGCGCTGTTTTTTGTCTAAAAATATAATTTTATTTCGAAACACTTGTAATAAAAATGGTGGGGAATATTATGTATTTTAATCAATCTGGTGCTTCAGGGGTTAATGTGGTTACCGGTTGTTTTAAAAATACAATATATTGGGTTTATGACAGGTCAACACTTCCTGGGTCTGTCCAGAGCTTCAAAGAGGACTTCATTGGTGGGTTATCCCTTATGGCCCTCTAAAAGTACAAGATGTGTTGCATGGGGCTGAGGAGATAAGCGCAGTGGTTTTGTCATAGATGAGATTAAAATATGGCTCTCTTGATATTTTTATAAACAGGATCCTTTTAATATTACTTTCAAAGCATTATCTGGAGAATTCTACAAGTTTCAGGGACGTGGCTAAAAAAATATTCACACAAGCGTGTGAATTTATTAAAAATAAGACTATCTGGTGATAGCCTCGATTCTAAAGTATAATGTTCAGATATGTGTAATCATTAAAAAAATGATTGCAACGGCGCTTACTTATAGCAATGTCCTAAAAAAGTGAACTGTGTATAACAATGTGTTTGAAGCAAATAACAGAAATAATATCTATAAAATAAATTACAACGTGAACTGTGATCTATTAGTAAATCATGTGATAAATCCACCACCCAGTGTAAAAGGTGCTAATAGAAAAGCTACTCAAAACCCTTGTAAAGACTGTTCTCTTAGTCTTTTTGATTGCAGAATTCCTCAAAGATTCAGGGGAGCGCCAATGTTCACGTGATTATATGCAAAAGAAAAATAAAGGCAACATAGTGTAATACAGTCTCAACTCTTTCTTTCTAGTGAAAAGGTAATCCACTCACAATTTTCCTTTTAAAAATCAGGCATTACAGAGACACTCCTCTCTCTGATTAGAGCAATGAACATGGATATCCACAGGTGTAGACCTCTTTCACTTGCGCTATTTTGGAATTTCTTATTATTTCTGGGTATTCGTGCGGTGGTGGAGAGGAAGTGAAAGGGGTCTACATCATGTTCATTGCTCTAATCAGAGAGAGGAGTGTCTCTGTAATGCCTGATTTTTAAAAGGAAAATTGTGAGTGGATTACCTTTTCACTAGAAAGAAAGAGTTGAGACTGTATTACACTATGTTGCCTTTATTTTTCTTTTGCATATAATCACGTGAACATTGGCGCTCCCCTGAATCTTTGAGAAATGTGTAATCGTTGCAAGAAGACGCATGCAGTGAGACCAGGCACGTGGGGTCTAGAAGGTAGCCAGGGACAGATATCCATGTGTCACTCAAATTTAGGAGCAAGTCGGGCATAATTAGTCTCGTTACATCCGTCATAATCACCTGAACCCATTGGTATGGCTCACGTGTGTCTAAGTATTAGAAAAAGGAAGTTATGAGTGTGTTTATATATCTAGGCACCTTTTAAAAGTCTTTTTAGAGCAAGTTTTTTCTATGTCGTAAAACCTTCAACCAACCTGCTGATTTACGACAGGGGTGGGGTTATGTTGTCTCAATGGTGAAAAAATAGTACATAAGTTTTAGCAGGTTATTATGAAAATGAGAATTCAACAGAGGTGTGTTTTGGACCAAAAAACATGATTTTTTAAGTGAAACTTCTTTATTGGCACCTACAGAGTTTTGAAATCTCTGCTTCCGTCTCTGCAAACCCTACCGTCTGACATCGTTGGATTGCAACCCGACAGTTGCAATCTGATGCCCCTCTGCCGCTTCTGCTGTGCCACTTGCTGAAGGGGTAGAATCCACCGTCTGAGTCCTCTGCTGGACGTTCTGGACGGCTGCCCGTTGCTCCTCTGTGTGTCCCAGTCACATGGCAGTGACTGGTTTCGCAGCTGGAGTGTGTTTCCCCTGATGGGGGTTACCAGACTTCAGCCGGTCCGGACAGTCTAGCTTGATATGCCCAGTCCGGTTACATTGATAGCACCGCTTCTCGTGCCTGAACTCTGCACTCTTGGGTGTACCACCCTCAGCAGCTGGTTTTGACTTCCAGTGTGGAGTGCTGTTGGTTGCCCGAGCCGGGTTGGCTCCATTCTGGGCAGACAATTTCTTGTGGGACAGGGCACGACTGATGATATACTCATCAGCCAGGTTGGCTGCACCCCGGCAAGTGGATGGCTATCGATCAAAGGCCCAATCCCATACCTCAGGTGGGCACTGCTGTAAAAATTGTTCCTTGAACATCAAGTCCAGTAAACTGTGGTACTTGGTGGCATCACATCCCTCCACCCACTGAGTGCCATACTGGATAAGTCTTGAAGCAAAATGCATGTATGTTTCCCGGCTGGTCTCTTCCCAGACCTGAACATGCCACGGTATGCCTTTGGAGTTAGGCAATACTGGGTCAGTAATAAAGCCTTCACATGCAGGTAGTCGTTGTCCATTGACGGGATCGCATGGAAGGTCTCCAGTGCTATCCTAGTTAATAGCGACGACAACCGCAAAACCCAGTCCCGCTCTGGCACACAGAACCGGCGACATTGATCTTCAAACACTTTAAGGAATCCATCGATCTTGTCCATGCCATCTACAAACTTGCCAAAGCTGTAGTGTGACACCTTTGGCAGGGTTCCGCCGGGGTCTTGGGGGCTGCACACCTGCAATCAACTGCAACCTCTGCTCGAAGGTGACCCCCTCTCTCATTGTGGTGAGGAGAGAGGCAAGTCCTGCTGCAGGGAGACCAGTAGCAATTGGGGCTACTACGGATGCACTCCCGGGGTCAGGCTCACCCTGTGGTTCCTCTTCTTCTCCGCTGTCCTCTTCCTCCTCCTCTGCCCCGACTTCCCCCAGGGCTGGACGATCCTCCGGTACCCTGGCGGGGTTTGTGACCTATCTATCCACAGGTGAAGCTATGCCTGCTTCAGGTGAAGCTATGCCTGCTTCATGTCTTTCGAGATCCTCCTCCAGCACTGTCTTTGTCTGACCGGCGGTCGATAGTCCATATCCCTTACACCGGGTTATGATTCAGGGACTGTCTGAGTTCCGATAGCGACTTGACCATCTGTCCATCTTCGCCTGGTGGCACTAAACTAAGTGACAGAGAGAACCTGCGCTTTTCCTGCTTTGTGTAACGGGTGTAAGTCACAACTTGTTTTGAGAGCTCGCAATCTACAAGTTGCTCTTTATGTTATATGACCCCACAGGATTTTAAAAAGATAAAGCTTAATGATCCCACCTCTGCCACCAGTAAATAACCTGTCATGGGAGACCAGGCAATTTACACCTTTTTAACCAGGATCATTCACTGAGTAAAACTAGGTAATGAAATAAATTGTAATTTATTCGCATAAATTCGCTTGCACACTGTGGAACAAAAAATACAGACAAAAAGACACACTTACTGGGGGTCTGAGGTAAAAATTAGACTTTCCTAGGTACAGGGAACTCCAAAAAAGCATTTTACCCTGGCCGGGACTTAGCCCGGAATCTCCTGGTTCCCAAATCGGTGTGAAGTTCCACACACCTCCGCTCCCTTCTCTTCTGAGAACTTGAACTTTTCTTGACCACGAGCTATCACCGATCCTCTGGAATCGAAATCGGCATCAAATCCCAGTCACATCCGCTACGTTTGATTTTGAGAACTTGGCCGCCAAAGTCGGGACTTAGAAACTGTCAGGCAGGCTTTTCTGGCTTGAAATCGAAGACGGATGCTCTGCTATTCGCGCAAGAGCAACTTTGAAAAGCCCGCGCTCTTAGTACTGGGAATCTCAAACCTCATTGGCTCAGACATTTCTTTTAGTATTCTGAGTTTCATTCATGAAACTCATCAGCCAATCATCGCGTGGGAACTTTCCTAGTAGCCAATCAGAGTGAAGCCGGTATTGAAAGCCGGGTTAGCGGGAAATATGAAATTGCCAAGGGACATGCGCAAGTTTGCCACCTCCGTCCCTGGCTAACTCAATGCCACCCGCTGGGTCAGGCTTCACTAGGTCTGGCAGAGCAAATGGCAGCCGGATGACTGCCATTGTTCCCCGGACCTGGGTACTTGAGCCCTTCCCTGCCACCCAAATGGTTTTCACACCTTTGGTATGTCTGGCTACTTTGAAATCCGATGTCAAGCAGACTTACTGGTGCCTATGGCTTAGTCCGGGCAGTCTGTATGAACATCGATTCCGAAAGTCCCTGCACATTACAGTATTAATAAAATATAGTTTTAATACATTCCTAAGTCGCTGGGTATGGGGAATAGAATAGAAAGATGTACTTTTATTCCCCACACACTATCTCCTGGACTTAGCCTGGACTCAGAGTCCCCCCACAACCTTATCTACTGTTGGAGCACCTCACAAACCCAATACAGGTTCTGGGTTACCTGGGCACTAGCTGGGGTACCCCCCTTAACCTAGGGATCCCCTCAGCTACAGGGACACTTATTCATCCCTGTGCCCCATTCACCTTTCTGGGCTATGCTAAAGCAGGGTACCCAAGTGGTGAATCGTGCTTGCGTTTTCAAGGGGAGATATTGCCGGGACACTAAAACTTAAACTAAGCTCTTACACAACCTAAAAGGGCCGAAGAAATATCAAAATCTTAGTGCCAATGGCTGTAAAAGTTCTTAGAAGATACAAAATGGTAGACTTTATGCAAACCTATTCACTGCCCATGGATCAATGTTTTGCAATGTGTCTCCAGCAGAAAAAAGTTAAAAATTCCACAAAAATACTATTTTAAATTAATATGTCGCTCTGACAAGGTAGTTTCCCTGCCTAATTACTTTACATGTATAGCTGCCGAGTCCAGTGCTGAGCTGGCTAAATCTCAGCCTGAGATAATTAGCCAGCCCTCAGCTAGATCATTAGCTGGGCTTAAAAGCCTGGAACATCCTGCAGTCTTGGTCTAACCCTGGACCAGGGAACTTCATGAAGGACCATGCTACTTTGGGACTCACAGACCCACTTTGCTTGCTAAAGACTGAGCTCTGTTGATCTCTGACAATGGACTATGGTACATCGGAATTGGACGTCTGTCCACGACCAAAACACCACCAGTCCCCCGGCGGGATCTACAGGACAATTAACGATGGCTTGTCGGGCTTTGTGTTGGAGCGGGCGGTCGGACCCTGGACATTTTTGGAGCACGGCGTAATGTGAAGTGGCAAGGTGTCCTGCTGCAGACAGGTGTCCCACCAGTGACTTGCCTGGTGGAGCGCTGACGGTGTTTTGGTTGTGGCCAAATGTCCTAAACCGATGGTAAATGGCTGTAAATAAGCTTAATTTTGTTTTGTTTGTGACATGCTGAATGCTAAAGCTTTTTTAGTGTTCCACATTTTTTAGGCTAAAATAAAAGCCTATATTCAGACAGACCAATGTGTCGTAACCTTCACAGTGCAATAGTCTCCCAAAAAACATTTCCTTTTACTGTTAAGTACATGAATTATGTGATCAGGATGAACATTTTAATGGAAACTCAACTGGCATAAGAAAAATAAATTGTTGTACTGAATATGTTGGACTCCATTAATATAGGATATGATCTTTCACTTGCCTGCACATGGAATAAATTCTACACACTAGTGTTCCCACTTTTGAGTATAAAACAAGATATGTATTCACAATCTGAATGTAAAACAGATGGAACATTGTATTTGGGAGGGATCATAATATCTTCGGTATTACTGTGCCAACTTTCTAATCAAGAGGCATGCATCCCTTCTGCCTGTGTGGGACTACATATTTATCCAGAGGATTATACCCAAGGAGCCATTATTATTATTATTTCCACTATTAATTATTTTTTCCTTTTTCTAACATCAATTAAAGTGTCAACCCCCCCCACCCACCCCCCACCCCCCAAAAAAGAAAAACTGTAACATAACCTGATGTTTAATATTGTGCTCATCTATTTCTAACCTAATTTTTTTTTTTTCAACTATTTTTTTGTGGGAGTTTTCAGCCAATTATTATTTCACTTGCATCTTCTGTTACCATGGCTCCCTCTGTCCTAACCTGTGTGAGTAGCAGCAGCCATATTAATATCCGAAGGAGACACCTTTGTAGCAACTGATATCTCCAGAATAAAACAACAGCATTTAAAAAGTGAGGCATTGCTGAAAACAGCCACTTTACAAGATAAGATGAGAAAGGAGACATGTATTTGTTATACTACACAGAGTAGATTGCTTTAAGACAGCAAAACGCTTTTTTCACTATTGATTTTGTTTTTTGTTTTCTTTACAGAAATTGAATCAGGAGTCCCCTGGAGTTAAACTGCTCTATTTATTGCTATTGGGTACTCTTTGGTTCCTGAATGATATACTATCTGGTTTAGTTGCAGTTTTAGTACCAGTCCCGTACACCAAAAAGGATGTCAAATTCCACGGGTCTTGTGGGCCAATAGGAAGCCGCAACATCATCAGGGGACGACATTGCAGCTTCCTTTTGGATGACGGCGGATGCCATCTTTGAGGATTCAGTAAAGGACATGATGGTACTCAGGTTGAAAAAAAGACTGGTTAATAGTCATTCTCAGAGCAAATTTTAAAGGCCTGTTTGTAGCCAAGAACTCCTCGGCACAGAGACTGCACCCAACCTTTACATGCCCCTCCATATGGTGGAAGTCAGGGCAGGCATGGATGGTTGCGGGGCTTGGTGCAGGGGGGCGAGCGCCGGGGCCTCTGTAAGCGCGGGGGCTGGTGCACAGGCACCGATGGCACCACCATCAAACCGGCCCTGAATCTGCCATCATCAATTCATTACCAGTGTGCATTATATTCCTATAAATAATTTGCCTCTGTACAGTATGTTTTCATACGTTTACTACCACCCTAATCATCTGGTTTGGACAGCTCTGAGGAATAAGATACGTGGCTTAATTCACGACAAGCTAATCACAATTTTTTTTCTGAATCTCTTGACATCAAAAGATGTGAATTTAGCCTTGACTGTTTCGATAAGTGGAGACACGCTGCATGGAATTATCACTGTCTCCAGCTTGTTTTACAAACCCGCCAGAAAGGTTTTAACAGATCTCTTTTCTTCCTGTGAATGAAGTGCACCACTACAATTAACTTTTTCCCTCCTGGATACATCATGCGAGCCACCAGAATCACTTCTAGACTTTTTTTTCTAGTGAATTGACAAAAGAATTAAAGGTACAATGCTTCCAAAACATACATCGATTAGAATAACAGACAGAAAAAAAATAGTCGTTGCTCTTTATATTTCTTTCTTGTCTCTCCTTCTAAATTGATCTATTTTTCAGTATTACTGGTGTTGTTGCAGCTGCGACTCTGCTTTCTAGTGTCTGTATTGGTTCTACTACTAAAAGCGTGTGAAATATATCTGCGTCTCGCTGGGGATATCTTAAAAACAGCATCTGGTTTTGGAAAGATAGTATAAAACCTGGACTTAAGGTGGAGAGTCAAATCATGTACAGTATGCAGTTTTAAGGGATTTAAAATAAGAACTTGTTACTACAGTAACCAGAAAGAGAATGAAGAAGAAGTTTAGTGATAAGAATATTGCCTTTGAGCAGGTGAAACCCATTGTCAGCTTTCCGTTGTGGCCTTGGGTAAGTGGATTGTGCCTCAAGCACCAAAATGACATTACAGTACGAGCTCTTTGGAGACAGGGACTTCTTATTTGATATGCATGTCGCAGAGTCCCCCTCCTTACCTCCGGTGAGGGTGAACTGCTCAATTGTCCAGCCTTTCGGCGGAGCTCCGCACGATTGGGGAGTTGTTGGGTTGGCAATTTTGATAAAGGGCGCGCATGCGCAGCGCGGCGACCATCTTGGAATAGCTCCGCATGGACTGAAGCAGGACTACGATTCCCAGAATCCTCAGGGGGCGGGGGGGGGGGGGGGGGAGGTATATGATCACATTGACTGGTCCAGCAAATGAGAGGCACGCAGCTTTTTTGAAGCAAGATATCCTCCTTGGGCAGAGAGCCCGCGAACAAGTGCTGACGGAGGTGCCAAGGAGGAAGGTAGTGTCCAGGGAGCAGTAGCTTCCTGGACTAGGCCCAGAATTTACCCCCTAGCAACCAGTTAGGCCCTGAGCCAGCCATACAGTATTGTAGGGAAGGCCCCAGATAGGGATCCTTCCCCTTAGAACTATAGCAGCACTACTACGCCAATGGACGTACGCCCACGCAGCGACCGGCAGCCTTGGACAAGAGCTGCACGTGGCAGCAGAAACGTGGAACCCTTCGGTTGGAGATTGCACCGCGGACCGCGCCCTGGATAAGGAGTGAGGGGAGTTCTGCTAGAGGCCCCGCTGTGTGGGACCTGATCTAGCCTCCTCCTCTCATTATTCCCTGGTCAGGCTGTGACCAGGAAGGTACCACCGTGCACCTACACATAACAGGGGGATTAGCGCTACCTCACACTTGGGTGGGATTGCTTGTTCCGACACTGGTGTTATAGGTGCCCAAGGCACCCTCAGTACTTTGGGGTAACCTCTCAGGGTATTGGACTATTGCACTGTATTATTGCTGCCTTGCATTGAATGTAGTATATGCTATATACTGTTGCAGTAAAACTAAGATATATATATCTGGTGTGATGTTGTTATTATTGTATTGTGTCCTATGAGGAGTAATCCTGCCAACGCTGGGAACCCTCATGGGTGGAGGCGCTGCACTAAGAGAGATAGCTCACGCTCGGCTCCCAGGAGTAGAGGCACAGGCCTCCTTTGAGCGTACAGGTACTAGCAGCACGCATAATCACCCACGGTTTCCCTTAAGAATAGGGAGAGGGGTTTACATACATTTTTGTTATTATGAATAATTCTACTACCCTGGTCTAAATTAGAAAATGTATCTTAAATTATTAACCACAAAAAATAGTACAACATGGCAGAGTGTTTCTACTTTATTGTAAATCTGTGCAGCTATTGCCAAGTAGGAAACATTTTAAAATAGCCCTTCTGCCAGACAAGTCCCAAAGTCCATTCCCAGCCCCCAACTACCACCACTTTGAATGTGACTTACCACCCACCAATCTGAATCCTCCCTCTTTACAAGAGCACAATTGGATTCCAATTTTATGGAGAGATGGAAAAGCAGAGCCACCCCTATTCAAACATGTCAAAACTAGTTACTGTTATTTCTGTTGTTTTTGACAATCCATTCTGAAAATTCATCCTGGTGACCCACCTCATTGACCTTTCAATGTTTTTATGGTTGCCCAGCCATTATTTCCTCTTGTTTTCTCTCTCCCACACATATGCTTCTTATTACAGTATCTCAAAATATATCTCTTTGTGCCTTTCTCATTGTTACACAGTCTGTTTTTGCATTCTCTTATCTGTTTCCAATTTAACAGTCTGCACATTCCCAATCATTCACCACCTTTGCTCCTCTTCCCACCATTAAGGCTAAGTCCCCAGTGGTGGCTGCTGCACTCGCGCCTGGCATCCTGGCGCCGCGTGCACAGCTTCAAACCGTGATCTGCGGTCTGTAGGGAGCGATGGGAGGTGTGGGGGCGTGGCCAAAAGAGAGGGGGGGAGGGCAGCCCAGCAGCTCAAAGCACTGAGCTCCCATTGGTCCAAGCTATCTGCCCTCGTATTGGCTCCCAGCGCTCGGGAACACAATCGTGTTGTCCCCCATGCTGGCTGACGAGTCAACATGCAAGAAGACACTGGGGCCTGCCTAATAGAAGTTAGTGACTGGTGACCGGGGACCTAGCCTATTTGTCCATATGCAACCTCCCAAGTGTAACTCTTTCATGATTTTCTCTCTCTTTTCTTTCCTTATTTTTAAGATGCATTGTCCCATTAATCTCATTTCTGTTGATACGTACAGTATTCTCTCTGCTCTCCTCCCTCTTCAGACTTGCTACTTACTTCACTTTCTATTCCACTATCTTTTTGTGAATGTTAAAGCTCCCTTCTTCTCCTCTATAATTTTTGAATTTCTCATTAATTATTTCCCATCATCACTGATTAATTGTTCTTACGGTGTCCCCCATCATTTCGCTTCCTTACCCCTTTCATTAAGTCTCAACAGTAACTAAATTCTCTCCACTCGCTATTATCTACAAGTCAAGATACATTGGAGGCACAGGAAATGTTACACTGCATATGGATGTGTTGATAAGAGCCTGGGAAGCTGCAATGCAGAGATAAAAGGAAAACAGGCAATTAGCTCAAGGGAAGAGGTGGGTGCCCTAATTAGCTTCTTTCATTAACATGCCACAGCATTTATCCAAAACATATAAACACACTGGCTTTGTTTTAACTTCTTTCCCTTCCTCTTCATGAAACGCAGATTTGTTTTATACCATCTACAGTATCTATAATATTTTGTCCATCTTTTTGCTCGTCACATTTGATACCCGTTGACCTTCCTCCAAACACTTCCAAAAAACTCCATTGTATGTAACCCTCCATACCCATCTTCCTAGGGAGATTACATCAGTGTGATTTGTATATGGCTACTCCGTATGGTTTAGCTTAACTCAGGGTGCTGGAATTGAGGCGGCTGGATGATGAGGTAGCAAGGTTGTATAATAATAGGCGTCAGGAACTTTTATAGTACAACTGTCCTTGATTCGCGTCCCTAAGCACTGGCAAAGCTCATTCCTATATTGACAACGTTGCACTGTATTTTACATCAGACATACATGAATACGGTTCTTCCATCAGTTCAGTGCCCACTCTTAACACTTGAATGGAGGTACATATATTATTTCTTCACTGTGCTAAGATCCAGGCCCCCTTCTTTGTTGGTTTGGGACATCCCTCCTCATTATCTAGGTCAGGGGTGCACAAACTCTTCTCCCTGCGCCCCCCTGCCTGCACACCCCATGCTCGGTTTCAGCATCACCTGATGCGTCGCTGTTAAGGTAAGTAAAGTTACAGAGGCCTCTCGCGATTCCCAGGCATTTCATTTAAATGCCTTCAGGGAAGCGCAAGGCCTCTGCACCGCCGCAGCCCCATCAGAAAATCTGAGCCCCCCAGTTTGTGCATCATGGTAATACTAGGCCCATTGGGGATCCTAGTGGGCCTGTATACGTAACCCAATACCTTGGCCTTCATCTTAACTTGAGGCAAAGAGGGATCAGGTAACATGGGTGTCTACTTGGGATGCACCTAAACCAGGGGACTAGATGAAACAAGGAGTGAAACAAAGGGTGCTAAAGGCAAAACTCCTTGTCAGGGAACAGCATAGCAAAAGTGAGAGCCAAGCACACCAAACAAATGGAAGGTCAAATTAATGCATTAAATGATCCTTTTGCATTAATTTGACCTTCGTGTTTCCTTCAGCCCGAGAGGAATGTCCATGCAGATAATAATAATAATAATAATAGTTTGTTCTTGTATAGCGCTGCTAGTTTTACATAGCGCTTTACAGAGACATTTTGCAGACACAGCCCCTGCCCCGTGGAGCTTACAATCTATGTTTTTGGTGCCTGAGTAACAGGGAGATAAAGTGACTTGCCCAAATTCACAAGGAGCCAATACAAGGAATTGAACCAGGTTTCCCTGCTTCAAACTCAGTGCCAGAGTCAGTGTCTTTACTCACTGAGCCACTCCTTCAGATCCACAGTTAGAGCTGATCCGCCGGCATCCAAGAATCTTCATTACTGAGGCCCTCTGTTACATAGTTACATAGTTGCATGCTGTTTCACTTATCAACTACACTGGACTCCCTTAGCCTTCTCTAGGGATCCAAAACTAACAAGGTTACTATCCCTGTCTATAATATAATAACCTGGTCTATACTATTACCTTAAGAACATGGGTGTCTACTCTCCCAGAGGATCCTCTCCTCCTGGAACCTAACCTTCCAGAACCGTTCCTTCTTTAAATACCCTTGCGGGACGTCTGGATCCCCATAGCAACTCAGGGTAGGGCCTAGCAAATATTACCACTGCTAGTAACCCTATAGGAAGCGGCTGTGAGGGGGTTATATATACAACACGTGGAGAGATAATAATAATAACAACTTTATTTCATGTAGCACTTTTCTCCCAATGGGACTCAAAGCGCTTCCCAATTACAATATAGTATGCAGTAAGCAGCATAGGATTTGTACACACAGTCCCTGCCCAGATGAGCTTACAATCTATGTTTTTGGTGCCTGATACCTGTGAACCCACCTTAAATACATTCATTTAAATATGCAACTAAGCCACTTTAAATGTTGCTATACTCTCAAGTCAAAATCATGTTTGCAATTATCAGCATCTTTCTTACTTTAATTATATCAAACTAGATGTGTCCCCTAAAACCACCTCAGGTAATAATGAGTTGATGACCAGTTTAATGGAACTGCCAATGACCATCTATCCTGGTATATTGAGTGTATCATGTGAAGACACCACAACCTCTCCACTTTCAATTGTTCAAGTTCCCCAAGGATCACCTCCTTTGAAAACAGACCAGTGTCCACCGCCATCCCATTTATACTGGTGTTGGTTTTTTGGTGGTAACCCGTCTTTGCCTTTCTCTGTGCAAGTTGAGTAAAATTATCTTTCACAAGCTATAACAATCCACGGCAAAAATATTCATTAAAAGTGTACACTATTATTGCCCCCAAATCAATCAATCAATTACATCCCAAATCAATTGGCCTTCTAATTTGTACATGTTAGTCCATTTGCCTACATGGTTTTCCCAAGACACAGCAAACTAGCACTGCACAGTTTTGTACGTTGCATGGTCTGTTTTCTCGAACACACCTGATGGAGCTGGATCAAGATTCCCCCTCATTACTTAGTGTTTATAAATGGCTCAGGCAAAAAAAAAAAAGAAGTTGATTTTATTATTACATAAACAGTCTACTTTTAGAAGGAAAAAAAAAATTGATTTGAAAAGTTCCACACGGGCCGGAGGCCCAACTGAGCGGATAAGAAAGGGATTTAAGACTTAAGGTAATGTGCCAGGACAGTAAGGATTCACTGAGTCAGATTTATTTCATTTACTGATTGTTATGTACTTTTAATTGGCACAGTCTGAGACATAACAATACATTGTAAATGTAGCCGTGCCATAAGAGCTTAGAATCTCAATTTAAACGTCCTCAATTTCTGAATACATGAATTAACTTACCCGAAGACACAGTGACCCACGCTGAGCATGTTTTAGGTGTGTGAAGGTTAGAGGGAAGGAGTGATGACTCAGTGTGTGGAGGGGATGGAAGCGAGTGCTTTGTCTGCAGTGTAAGTGAGTGGGGGGATAAATGTGGAGTGTGTATTGAATAAAAGGGTGAATATGTTGAGTGAGGGTGAGTGTAGAGTGTGTAAGGGGGAGTCTAGTGGGCATGTGCATGTGAGTGAGGAGACTATCAGTGAAGTCTGCTAAACACCCCCTGATCCAGTGCAAGAAACTACTACTGTATCTACCCTTTGCCCACCTATCTTCCAAAGTATAAAAAAATATCCCCCCATAAAGTTGACTTTAATAGTAAAACAGGACTGCTTAGATTGTAAGCTCTTCGGAGCAGGGACTCCTTTTCCTAAATGTTACTTTATGTCTGAAGCACTTTTTCCCATTATGTGTTATTTGTTATTTATATGATTGTTACGTGTATTAATGCTGTGAAGCGCTATGTACATTAATGGCGCTATATAAATAAAGACATACATACATACATAAACATGGGCGCCCCGAGATTTTACAAATCCTTTAGGGGGGCCCTTGGTCAAAAAAGTGCGTGAAACATCAAATCCAGAAAAGAGTATGCAAAAATAGTGATACAAAATGTACCATATTATGTTCAATGTGCTATTTTATGTTACCACAGGGTAATTTTTACTATAGCACAATTCTGTTGAAATACAGTAAAAAAATATCCACGAAACATTGTTTTTACCATTTGTAACATTTTGATAAAAAATGTACAGTAATTTTTTTTTAATGTATTTATAACATTTACACTTGAAAATGCTAATTCCCTACAATAACCAACACACACCCAGGCCCATAAAGTATAGTGCATTCTTATATAAGTTGTTTTACTGAAGTGGATTCAATTGCTTGAGAATGCACCAAAGTAACCAGTAAAACACCTGCTGTAGGACATGCTACCTAGAAGGGACACAGAATTGGATACATTACCAGTATGTCCAATAACTCCTCCCCACCCCCACCCATAAACTCTAATTTCTCCAGATCACACATCACCACATTGCTTATTGAAGCAGCATTAGATCAAAGTGCCTTGTTATGCTGATGCCATGAGGCATGTAGCATTTCAATCTGAGTATACAGAACACCAAAAAAGACTCCTATGTATTTTTGGTTATCCCTTTTCAGATTGTACCCCATGTTCTTTATTTATTCAGTTCTATTTCTTTGCATGCCACTTGCTGCTGCCATACACGGGGTGATATATGTTATCAGCGCCAGTGGCATTGGTTGTGCTCCCATCTAATTGAATTACAACACTAGTCAGCATCATCCTGGTACATTGCACCCCTCCAGGATCTGACCAACTCCTCACATACAGTACACTCCAATAGAGATTGTTTCGAACCTCTGGGCTTTAACTCTGAGTACAAAATAAATACTTTGTAAGTAACGCATTCTTACATACATTCTTACATACATATATCTATATAAGTCCCCGCTCACACGGTGCGCATGCACACACGCTCACCGGTGCTCGGCGCTTATGTAAACAAAAAAATCTAACTTTCCAGCGTGCTCAATGCCCCCCCGTGCGCACGTGCGTAAATGACAGGACACCCGGCGCTCATGCTTGGAGCACTCTCCAAGCATGAGCGCGCTCAGCGCCAGCAGGGACTCAGCCTAAGGCCTCGGACATGGTCAAAAAGACCGCGCTGAGGCGAAACATTATCCCTATCATCACGGCTTTAGACGGCGCTTCCGCACGCTTCCGCAGGCGTGCGGAGGCGTGTGGAATTTCAGCCGACAGATCAATTTTACTTTTCCCGCTGAGGGAAGCGCAGAGCCGGTCACGTGACTGCCAGAAGCCAATGGCAGTCTGTTACGTCGGCGCCGTGACGTGGCGCCCTAGCCTCGCCTCCCGGCCTGCCTCCCACCCGGCACACAAGCGCACTCTCTGACGCTCATGCAGGGACACGAAAAATCTCCTGCTTGAGCAGGACAGCATGAGCGTCAGCGATGCCCAGCGCTCTTCATATCACCATGTCCCAGGCCTAAGGCATTCATTCCATCAGCACACCACCATAACTCATAGGTGCTCAACTCCAGTCATCAATCCCCCACAACAGGTCAGGTTTTCAGGATATCCCAGCTTCAGCACAGGTGGCTCAATTACATGCTCAGTCTTTGACTGAGCCTCTTATTGAGCCACCTGCGCTGAAGCAGGAACTGATTGAGCCACCTGTGCTGAAGCAGAAACATTCTGAAGACCTGACCTGTTTGGCAGGGGGAGGCTTGAGGACTGAAGTTGAGCACCCCTGGCATAACCCACCATTAAGTGGTTAAAAGACAAGGCTCTCAAACACAGAAATTACCTGCAGCCATTATTTTTCAATCAGTGAGGAAAGGCAAAAATGAAACTATACTAATTTTACGATATACATGAAACAAAATAATATTAATGTAATAATATATATTTCTGCAACCAGGAGTTCTAGAAGTATTAATCAGTATGGACATACAACAGAAGACACCCTGGTCCTGATCTGATAGAAATAAATACATTAAACCCCTTCACTGCTAAAGGAAACCGTTATACACTATGGCACCTACGTGCTAAGACCACATTTGATTTGTTTTGTGCGTCAACATTTTTGTGCTAAAAATCTTCAAACCTTCATATGGTTCATAAGGTTTGTGCATAGTACGTATGAAGGCTTCAGACATAAACGGCACACAATCTTTTGTTTGAAATACATTTTTATGCATTGTGTCATGTTGAATTGAAGAAAATATAAGAGCAAATTAATTAACAAACATGCAATGTGATATGAAAGTGATTTACAAAGTATGAGGTTGTGGTGCAGCTCCTAAAATAAGACAAAGTCCCTTGTCTTAACCATACAAAAACAGGAATTTGGGGCGCAAACACAAACCAAACAAAAAATAATGAGTGAATAAGTGAATATAATGGCCTACTTTAGGCAGGGGGAGATAAGGGGGGGAGAGGGGGTGACCTCTCTAACAACAAATCTAGAAGTGTGATCTCCCTTGAGGCTCAAGATAAATAGGGGAAAAGAGAGGAAAAAACACAATAGTGTGATACCCTTTACTGCTGTCAAAGAACATCCGTTTGGGAGTTCCCATTCATTCAGTCTCAATATATGTGTTTTTACAGTACCACACTATTGTGTTGTTTTCTCTTTTTCCCTATTTTTCTTGAGCCTCAAGAGAGATCACACATCTAGATTGCCCCTGTCTATCGTAAGCCATTATATTCACTATTTATTTTGTTTGGTTTGTGTTTGCGCACCAAATTCCTGTTTTTGTCATGTTGAATACCCGATGGATACAATTTAAATTAAAACATAATTATGCATACTTTTTTTATTTCGAGCTAATATTTTTTTAGAATAGTCATACTGTGAAAATTAAACATTTTGTTAACCTATAAAATGAAACATCTGTGCTGCGTCAAATAAATTGCTGGTTAATGCATAGCAAGTCTGCGTTATCACTATTAACATGTTTTTTAGGGTTTATACCAAGTTGAACTTTCTACTGTTTTTTGGCCTCACATAAAAAATTTTTTTAGTATGTAATTCTCTGTGTCTGCAAGCAACACATGACGCTGCCCCTTTAACTGGTATGTTCTCTATGGGACATGTGACTGGGATAAGCCAGTAGGAAAGCTGGCGAGCAGCCATTGGAGAGTCAGTCCAGGCCGGAGCCTGAAGGTAGAACTGCAGGGAGAGAGTTGCCCTACTGGACCAGTGCATGCAGCAGGGCCCAGCAGAGACCAGGACCTGACAGTGCAGAGGGAAGCAGGCAGACAGGCTACTACAGAGAGAGATTAGGGAGCCCAGCTGTGCAGGATTTACACCAGGTTGGAGTGGGTGAGCTAACCCACAAAGGATATAAACTGCAGTTATATTGCCATCACAGTTTGGTCTTTGCGAAGCACCAGGCATGCAACACACACACAGTTTATCAGCTCCAACGATTGCGCTAGCACATCAGGATCTACAGGCAAGTTGTTATTTGTTTGTGCAGCGTTCGCACTGTTGGTATAGTTTGTTTACGTATATATGTGTATGGAGTGATTCTGAGGTTAAGAATCACAGTACTGATTCATATGAGATATGAAATGTCACAAGTTATAGCTATATGAATATATAAAGCTGTGTTGTGTCCAATCACTCCAGTCTCACACCACGTGTACCACACAAAATAATTAAACAGTAACCCATAGGACTCAGGCCCCCACCTCAGTGACAGGCCATAAAGTCTCAGGTAAAGTAAAGTGGGGTTACAAGTACATATCATTAATATCTGTACTCATAATTGTGATGGTAGGGGGCAGCCAGGCTATCCAATAAAGGTTTAAACCCGTTTGATTACCCCTGATCCGTGTGTTGGGTTTATAGAGTGTCAGCTTGAGCTCAGGGTTTGTACATGAATAACCTATATTTGTGCGGTAATAAAGTATTTGTGTTTTTACCTTTCCAGGAGTGCTAGCAAGCAGAGATTGCTGTGGTATGAGTTTCAAGGGAGGTAGGGGATAAAGTGTTGTCAGATAGTGTCTATCTAGCCAGGGCCCAGATGGTTCCCCTAAAAATGTACCCAGGAATCCTGGATACATGTAGACACATGGTCTCGGTAATCTTTCCCCTTGAAAACGCTTTCGTGACTCACCACTAGGAGTTCCCTGCTTCAGCACAGACCCGAAAGGTAAAATGGGCACAGGGATGTAAGGTGTCCCTGTAACAGTTAAGGGGTCCCTAGGTTAATGGGGAAGCCCAGGTGTCCCAGAACCGGTATTGGGTTGTGGTAGTTCCCTGTAAAGTATAGATAAACCTGACCTGCTTAGGGGCATTTGGGGTTCCCTGTGTCGTAGAAACTCCAGATTTGGGGAGTATAAGTTTTAGGTGGGATATTGTGGCGAAAATGTATTTCTTTTGTTTGCAGGAGTTCGGGGGGCTGAGCTACTGTTGATGCCCCGATTCTCCCCGGCGTGCAGGCACTATTTGTGGGTTCACAGGGTTAATTACATAGGGGCTGCACCATGTCTCCCCGACTCCTGGTTTTCGAGCCCAGATATCCCCAACTAATTTCCCACACGTATAAAAGGGTCCCCAAGGTTTATACTTTATTAAAGTATGGTTCAAAGGGTGTTATACTGTATGTATAAAAATCCATGCAGTCAGCCTTAGCCATTTGCATGGGAGACATGACGGCTACCCCACCCATGACGGCTACCAATGGGAATCGAGGATATGGATCAAGACCATTTGGTAGCAAGGAGGGGCAGAGGAAAAGGCCCCAACAGCCATATGGGTTCTGTCAAACTCTGCAGAGCCTTCCCAGCAGATAGCCATGCCCCTTTCTCTGACATCATCAGCCAGGTGAGCCCTGCTCTGAGTGGCTACTGAGAAATTTCTCACACTTTTGATTGGGCTATAGGTTTCTGTGAATGAAAATGAGAGGTTTTAAAAACCTTTACGCAGCTCGGATTTTCAGATTCTCCCAAGATTTTAAGTTCTCCAAAGTTTAAAGATTCTCCAGATTCTAAGTTTCCAGCAAGAAAGGGCTGCTTCAGCGAAAGCTGCCTGGAATTTCCTATCCTGTTTTTGCAACTGGTATCAGGGGAAAATCTTTAATTAAGTATTCCCTGTACCTAGGAAAGTTAGGTTGTTATCCCAGATCCCAAGTGTTTTTTGCCTGTATTTTGTGTATCATTGTGTGTATGCCTATTGTAAGGGAATAAACTACAATTTATTTCATTATCTTGTTTTGCTCAAAGTATGATCCGGATAAAAAGGTGTAACTGGCCTGGTCTCACATGACACTAATGTAATACAGCAGGGCCCCAGTCATGTGGCGGGTTCCGTTTTAAGGACCCGCCGCAAAGCGAAAATTGCCGGAAAGCGGAACCGGCGATTTTCATTATGTCCGCCGTTCTACGCATGCGCAACATCGGCAAAAAAAAACATTCTGCGCATGCGCGACCCCGGACCGGCCCATTCTGCGCATGCGTGACCCCGGACCGGCCCGTTCTGCGCATGCGCAGAAATGACGACCCCCTTCTCGGTACTGGCGGATCGCCGAAAAGTGGGGCGCCGAGAAGCGGGGCCTTCCTGTACATTACTGTGCACCCAAAAAAATGGAAATAAAATCAAAAATGTACGCTGATGGGGCAGATTGAGAAATGTACATACCCACAAGCACACTTTAAAATGAGATTTCCATGCACCAATTTTGAACGTAGTACATAGGCCCTTGTATTGTAGTGTGGCTCTCTAGGCAGCAAAGAGGGACATTATTAAAGGTGCAGCCGAAGTGAACTACTGGAGGTTCTCAGGAACCCCTATTGAAAAACACTGTTTTATGCACTTCCCCCTCTTCATCCCTCTCCCAGGTTGGCTCTATTACAGGGAGAGGATGTGCATTCATCTGATCATATTATAATTGGGGCGAATTATAAGAAACAAGATAAACAATAAACTCCCTCCATCAGAGTCGCCAGTATATATATATATATAAAAGCTGCGAAACATTTGAGAATAAAATACAATTCTTATACTTGCATGATTTTATTTATTTATTTTAAACAACCAAGATTAACTCATTTACATATACAAAACCAGAAATAACTAGGGCGCTAAGCAGAGATGAAAAGTTACTTAAAAATAAAACCGTGATACAATATATCAAATATAAAGCATAAACAATGTGAAAAAAATAATCAAATACAGTGTTCTATAAGATCTACTTTCCCAATGATCTAAAGTCAGCCTTTAAATCTGAGGAATTCTTTGAATTATCCTCTTGCAGATAAAAAAACATTTCCAAACAAATGGGCGCAATTGAAAAGGGAAGGAGAAAATAGAAGAGAATGACAGTGTAATACTGTTATTACAAAATGTTACAATAAAAAAGTAGAATATTTTGCACTCATAAGTTGACTCTTGTTTAATAGTCTTTTGTTTTTTATCCCTTTACTGTGTCCTTGGCCAGCTCTATTCTCCTCCTCCTCCAAACTGTGGCTTCATTGTGTAATACATCTATATTTAAAAGCTAGGATCTCAGTGAATTCTCACTCGCATAAAACATTCTTTTGTATCCACATGGACAACAGTGCATCACCGGCATCCTCTCACTCGCGGAGCGCCCCCGCGCAAACCACTTCCATGTTCCTCCTCCGTGACATCACAAGCTACCCAGACTGCACTCACAATTGGTGTCACCGGTCATCTATCACCGCTCTCTGCTCCTGTTCCTTCCTATGCGTTTTAAAGCGTTTTAAAGCTCAGGATTGCCACATCCTCAGGGATGAATTCCTCAATTCATCACTGGGCTCTTATATACCCAACTGCACTAACCACTTCCTTTCCATAGTAGTTCCCTATAGACACCATTATTCATGCATGCATGTATGTATGCATATCCGGACACAGTCCACCTCTCATACAGAGGGTCTATTCTAGCAGCTTTCATGAGTTTGCCTCTATCTCGCAAGGTTTAGCATGTTCCCGCCGAATGGGTTGTCATTTGAGTTATCACGGTATTCAGAAAGAATCTGAACCCCTCTCAAACCGTGCAATAGGAAAATGCCAAAACCATTCGACGTAGCAGCAAAGTCAGCAGAGATTTTTTCCAAGTTCTCCCGCCTGCGATTTTATCACAATCTGAGCTGCACAGGGCGACCAGCCTCTCCAACCCCACACTGATGAGACGCATTAAGGTCGAAACAGTCTGTCTGTCTGCAGGTGGGTTTACTGGCTATGCATCTTAACCCAGGCTGTGCTCAAAGCTGTGAAATGCAGCAATTGTAAGCTTATAGGGGACCATGTTATATGGTTTTGAAGCAAAAGGCGGCACTGTGTGCTCATTTGCATGTCATTTCCCAGAATCCCTTGCTGCAGTGGAAGCACTGTGTACTGGGTGATAATGGTGAAAGGCAGGGTTGCAGACCTGTCGAAGACATGCAAATGAGCATACAGTAATATTTCCACTTGATATATATATAAACGGGAATAGCCGTGTTAGTCCAGTTGCTTTAGTGCAAAATCAATTAGTTATTCAACATCCCCCTACCCCCTCGATGCTGTTCCTTCTCACCCTTTCATGGCTTCAAACACTTTATCACACTACCTTATCTGCAGTATATATCTGGGGTTTTTTCTCCTTCCTGCTCTCCCTTACACTGTTTTAGCCATATTCCTTTGTTAATCAGTATTGATGAGGAAGAGAGGCGAACTCTCGAAAGCTTGTCCTATGACATAAATTATCAGTCCAAATAAAAAAGGTATCACCTAATACTGAAGAACTCATTTATTCTGCTATATATATATATATATCAGTATTTATATATATATTATCATTTGGAAAATGGCTGCACACTCAGTGTTAAGTATCCTACAGAGGGTGTCGGTGCTAGATAGAAAAAAATATCCAATTAAAGAAAAGACCAGAAAGGTGTAATAATCTGAACCAGACAAAATATATGCAAAAATAGAGGGTGTTTATTGACCCATAAAATAGACGCCCGATGTCCAAAGGGACCAAACGATGGGCTCCTGTGTGTGTTATGGGTCAATAAACACCCTCTATTGTTGCATATATTTTGTCTGGTGCAGATAATTAGACTTTTCTTGAATTATATCTATCTTATACTGTATATCTTTTATCTCATATCTCAATAAACCTGTATTTACATCAAAATATATAATATATATTTTTTTTAAAGTAAATATAAAACACTATCAAAATGTATTGTGTATTTTCTTACAAAAAATGCTAAAATCGTATCAAATACATCTAAAAAGAGGACCGGGAAATCTCATATTTGAATTTGATCATGTAAATAAATTATACACAAATCTGCAACAAAGAAGGACTGTATTTGATGTTTGTTACCTTAAAATGGAAATAGAAATCATCAAAAAAACAAAAAAAGAGATAGGGAGGATTATGATAAAAAAAAAATTGGAAGAAATATAACCGATTTAATAACAATAGTGAAAATTCCAAAAATCGCGATTTGGAGGAATTTTGGCCAGAAGGGTAAATATGAGAATAGAAATTATAGTTCTCAATCATATAGTAAGGAAAGAGACTATTCAGATAGGAGTCCAAAATATACTTGAACACCAAGGAATTATTTGCAGACTTTAAGAACCAGCAGTCATGAAGAGAATAGAACTCATGAAAATAGAAATGAATATAATCAAAAATCAAGAAACCAGGATACAAGACAAGAACAAAATCAAATAAATTACAACTATAATGGGAATACTGAGAACAAATGAATTCATTTTTTAGAGAAGGATCCCCCACCAAGGAGAGGAATTTGAGACAGGAGCAGGAATACAGTATAACAGTGAAGGAGACATACAAAATAGCTTAATCGTTAAGGAGAAAGAGTGAGGTATGAGAGGAGGGAAGACCTTCAAAAAAGATGATGAAATAAATTCCACAGGCATTTTTAATTTAGATTATATGACTTTAACAAAGCTGTATGTAATTATACTACAGAAGGGATTGAAATCTGCCCTGACCAATAAGATGGATTTATTCAGAACATATATTGATCTGAATATCTTTGTTAGAAAGCCAAGTCTTAATAAATATGTTTTATAAGAAAAAGTGACCTATATTAAGGGTGATGGGGATACATAAATCAAACAACAAGAAATTAATAAGGATTTTAATAAACATACAGATGCAGCCCTCAGTATCCGATGACTTGCCTGGGAAAATACTGTGGCTATCTCACACTAAATGCTGCAACATTTCTGTGAGATTCTGCAGCCAGACTAATGGCCCATCAGATTAAAACTGCGGGGGGTCTCTGCAGTCTCATTCACCTTCAGGGACCCCCACTGTGTTATTCCGATAGGCCATTAGTCTGGCTGCAGAATCTCACAGAAATGTTACAGTTTACTGGGAGATTTCCCCAGATTTTCCAAGGCAAGTCATCAGATTATTGGTGGCTGCATCTGTATATCATTTAGAAAAAAAATCCACATTGTATCTGAGTCAGATGAGGGGCTGCTATCTTAATACATTTTTATGGAATGGTACTAGATCTAGAAAAAAAATAAGAGAAGGAACATGGAAAAAAAAGAAAATCAAATATTTTGAGTAGATTGAATTTAGAGCTCTCCAAGATTTGAAAAAGAATAAATAAATGAAAATTAAATAGGCAGATAAGGAGTGAGGGGACTTGATGTTAAATAGGACAGATTATTTGGATGAAATTGCCAGACTATTGTGGGATAAAATACCCAATACCCAAGACCCTACTAGATGGAGGATTAGAATTGTGAATATAGATCAGTATACATTTCTATTTATAAAGAAACCAAGATTGACAGTCTTCTATTATTTCGAGAAGATGCCTTGAAGTTTAATAAATCATCCAGGAAGACCGATTGTTTCTCGAATATATTCAATGACATTAAACTTATCAAGATATATTGACAGTTTCCTACAGTAAATTTTTAAATCGTATCTGAGAGATACTACTCGTGTATAAAATATTATGGATAATTATATAGTGGGAGAAGGACTATATTTGTGGAACCTGTGATGTGACCTTCCTTCATACAAATATTGAACACAAACTTGGATGTGAAGCCGTATAGTTTCTCAAGAGAGATGTACATTTAGAGAAAGAACAATTGGAATTTGTTTTGGATAGTATAAACTTTATACTTTCACATCATTATTTTCATTTTGAAGAGAACTATTATTTACAGAAATGTGGTACCGCCTTGGGAACCAGGTTTGCGCTAGGTTATGCAAATGTATTCATGGGACAATTGGAAGAAACACACATTTGGTCTAACAATCCCTATGGTGCAAACCTGGTGCTCTGGCGGTGCTTCATTGATGACGTGATCTTTATTTGGAAGGGAGGATTTGACATCTTGGAAGAGTTCTTGACATTTATCAATTTGAATTATATGAACTTGACACTTACAATGATGTAGAGAGAGTACCATTTTTGGATCTTGTATAATATATTAATAAGAACAAGATCGAAGCACAAACATATTTCCAATCCGTAGACACAAAATTAAGAGGAACTGTTCAAATGATAAATTCCAGGAACAATCGCTAATCCTAAAAAAAAATATCTAAGGGAAGGAATATAATGATTCGGCAGTGACATTTGAGAAAATCAAAAGGATTGACTGGAATTAATTAATAACATTTAATCCCAAACAAAATAGAAACGAAAGAATGGATATGAATGGTACGAATGCTGTTTTTTTTTCTGCAGAATAATGTAATCAGACAGTGAAAATAAAGAAAAAATGTTAAACATTGGGATATATTGAAAAAAAGATTTATCTGGAACTATTTATTTATAAAATGTTTTACCAGGAAGTAATACATTGAGAGTTACCTCTCGTTTTCAAGTATGTCCTGGACATAGTTAATATGACAAATAATATAATATCACAAAACTATATCAAAAGAACCAAAACATGTCCTTTATAAAGGGCCCAATATTAAACAAGCTATTGTTCCAAGCCTTTCCATCCAGGAAGAATGATGGGGAGAACATTTTAGGAACGATTTTAAAGGTTTATTTTTATGCTCTAAATGTAGAGCCTGTAGATTTGCAAAAACAGTGTCAAAATTGTCAATTAAAACATACAGGAGAAATATATGTAATGAAAGAGTTTATAAATTGGAGCAGTACTCGTTATTTATCTGCTGGAATGCCCGTGCAGCCTACAATACAGCTCAACCCCATTACAACGCGAATCCGCTTATAACGCGATGCAAACATGGCTCCCAGTTTTCGTATTTAGGAATATTTACAACACGATTATTCGTATCTTAAATACTTTATTGTACAATGCATACAATTGTACATTATTTCTAACGCGATCCGCTTATAATGCGATGTGATTCTTTGGACCCCAAGCACCGCGTTATAAGGGGGTTGAGCTGTATGTGGACTGCACGAGCAGATCACTTAGAGCAAGAATCAACGAGCACATCCGGAATATTAAAAAAGAAGATCTAATAACCAATACTGTATCAGAACAATTCAGGCAAGAACATGCAGGAGATCGAAGGGATTCAAATATTGTGCAATAGATCTGCTTAAAGCCAATTGGAGAGGAGGAGGAGGAGGAGGAGGAGGAGGATTCCACTTCGCGGAGAGAAACAGAATGGATATATAAATCAAAAAAACTAATCCCTAATGGTATCGAAATTGATTTAGGATGTTTTCTAAAGTCATAATGTTGTATATTTTCCTTCTGTTCAGTATCTACCGTATCGGCTCTGTCATTTTTGTATGCACATTTGGTAATGATGTTGCAGATAGTAGTCTACTATATATGGGCAAACATTAATCAGGAGCTATGTAATGAGATTGAAATGGAGACTGGCTAAGGAGACAGCAAAACAAAAGGCTAATAGAAAGAATCCATTTGAGTGCAATCACATTCCACTTTTTTTATTGTTCAATTTTTTCAATTACAGTATTGCACTATATTTTTCTTATCCCCTTTTTAATTGCCCCATGTTAGGAGACTGATAATTTACCTGCGTAGAGTTCACTTTGGTCCTTAGTGGTTCACTTTTGTTTTTTAGTGCACCTCCAACCATCTTTAACCTTCAAAATGTCCTTCAGCACCCTGTTAGTCCTGGTGAATTTGGCCACTGGACATCAAAGCCCATACTTACTAAGCAGCCTTCTGCGATAAGACACCTCCTGGAACTAAAAAGCACATTACAAGCCATTGACTTTCAACACAGTGTATGCTAATGCTGCAAGGTGTCTTACGGCAAAAGGCTGCTTATTAAATATGGCCCCATACTTTTTTTTGCTCTTTTCTTGGGAAAAATTGTATTGAAAACTCTTGGGGAGCTGCGAGTGTGACAGGATCAGAAGGGAAGTACGTCCTATCTGGTCCTCAATGACCAGGGGATTGCTTCATACGTGATCACGTTTGCTGTGCCACAATGTCTGTGACACTCGTGACCTTCTGCACCAAAGGTAACTTGTTCATCCCTATTTCTTCTAGTACTGCAGGCCTTTTGTTGCCAGACCTTAACCCAGTGTTTTTCAACAGGGTTCCTATGAACGGCTGGGTTCCCCGGGAACCCCTAAAGGGTTCCCTGCAATATTCTGGGCATTTGAAAATTGTATCAAATATAGACGAATTTACAATGCAGCTGATCAGAGTTGCTATTAGAGATGATTGGGGGTTCCTCAGAATTTCACTTAGGGTCCCTTAACCAATAAAAGGTTGAAAAACACCGCCTTAACCATTCCCCCTCTCCCACACCCTAGGGTGTAACCTATGAAGCAAACTGTCACAGAATTACTTTTAGTCTCCAAATAGGACATTAGCACCAGTGCAGGAAACAAAGATGTAGTACGTGAGAGAGGAAAATGGAGAAAACAGACTGAGGCAAAGAAAGAAAAGGCAAAAGAGTTAAAAACAAAGTGAAACGCGGGGAGAGATGTACTTTCCCATCATTTGACTCCTGAGGCGATTACGCTTGAGAATAATTATTTCACTATCCCTTAGGACTCCTTGGCAGCTACCTCAGATGTTGGCTGCTTAGCCCATTCCTGTGCATATTAATATATATATAAAAAAGAAATATCAATATTTTGGTCCTGCTGTCCTAGCTCTCGCTGGATTAACTCCCTGACAAAGGGCTGGGCTTGTCAGACAGGCTTAGTTAGGGTGAAGAGTAATTGAACTGAAAGGGACATAATAAAAAAGAAAGAGCAGTGCGGCTGTTGGAGCCTTTTTAAAGGTGCGTTGACTCACTGTCAACACAAAGATAAAGGTGAGTTATCACATGATAATACTGCTGTTTGATCTAATATTTATTAAAAGGTTCATTTACTTATTTGTTGTTTCAAAACATAGACCCCTGATCCTACCTCGCACCACTTTCAAGTCACAATTGATGCACCCGTGTTTTTATTTTAATTGTATTATTCTTATTGAATGAAAACATCAGCAGACTAGTAATGACTGCAAGTATTGCAAGAGTGGCTGTGGCTACGCTGTGAAATAAAGGAAAGTGCAGTGGGACTCACAGTCACTCTCATACTGTAGCTGTCAATGTCCAAACATCCAAAATAATTGACAAAAAATAGGTGAACATAAGTGTTTTTCTACAACCGCTAATGGCGGAAAGCCATTATCGAAAGCCTTTCGCAAAGCGTTCACTACCACAGGGCATGAAATCACATTCTGATAACACTCTGCGATTTGCCAATTATGGTCACTTACAAGTTAAGTTGACATGATGCCTCCAAGTTATGTCCTGCCGATAAGGCTGCCTAGGGATGGGGTTCATATTAGGTTCGGCAGCATGACTACTCATTCTTCAGCCTTTAACACAGTTGCATAAAAGTTCTTATGAAGGAAAACAGGTGTGTTGGATGATACCATTAAAGTGTATGGAGGGGGGAAATGATGTGTTGAGTGATACATTTAAGTATTTGGGGGGGGGGGGGTAGGTGGACGAGTGATAACTTAAAGCAGTATCTCAAACAGGGTGCCTCAGACTAACCTTAAGGGTGTCCTGTGGAAAAACGAATTACAATGTTATTTTCGTGTACTGTATGAACAGAAATGCTGCAATGTTTTGCTGCCCCAAATGTTTGCATTTCATTTAAAATAGAAACAGACCTGAATTTTACAATAACATTTACACATGTATAATTATATTTACAGACAGTAAGTATAATAAGTCTATTTTAGGTGTAAAGCTATATTGTAATTAAAAATACGTATTTTCAGTTTCTACCCAGTTGTATTGGAACATAAATATGGCAATTAATAAAATGATGGGGTACCCAAGAAATTGGATCATCTCAATAGGGGTGCCCTGAGAAACACTGCTGTAAGGGATAATGATGTGTGTTGGGTGACACCTTAAAGCGGGGGTGGGCAAAGTACAGCCCGCGGGATGGTTGCCGGCGGCCCACAACGCATTTTGGGGACGGCGGCGCTTGCAGCAGGGAGGGCAAAGGAGGAAGCGGGTGGCGGGAGAAGAGCAGTGTAGAAGGGAGGCAGTGGAAGAGAACAATGGGAGCAGAGCCCACCCCAGCAGTCCGACTCGAACGTAAGCGACAACTTCCAGTGTCGGGCGCAAGGGAGGACCTCCACCGCTCTGCCCCACTCCATTCCACAGCCAGGCAAGGGGGAGAGAGATGCAGGAAAGAGAAAGCGAGGTTCAGGAGAGGAGAAGGAGAGAAGTTTGAGAGAGGAGCATCTGGGAGGGAAGCTTTGGTAAGCTCTGCATGCCACAGACTTAATGTATATTTTATATTAAAGCGGCAAGACGTGAAATCTTATATGAATTAGATAATAGTAACTGGGTTTTTTTTAATTTTTATTAAACTCTTAATGCCATTGTTAATGCGTTTTAATATAGTAAACATGCTTTGATTTCTACAGCAGACTTTGGCCCACTTCCCCAGCAGTGCAAGATCTTTGTAACACTTTCCTGTTTGGGATCATTTGGGCTGCAAACTATAACAATAGATAATGTTACCGTAGTAATATCAGGATACGTTGTAGCTGCTGAATTACACTGACTGAAGGATTGAGTGAAACTAAAATGCGGCCATTATGTTAGGCACACAATCAGGATTTTTACAGATTTATAACAGCAGCACCAAACGATTGCCAGATAAGGTGAGAATGTAGAATTATACATTGTCACAGGCTTTGCATATAAAAATAAGGGGAAAAAGGGGGGAATGTAGTCTTCCTGCTTTGTGTGTGGCCCGCGAAACTTACCAAAGCTTACCACTCCTGCCTTAAAGTGTATGGGAATAACTGATGTGTGTTGGGTAAGAGCTTTAAAGTGTATGAGAGGAAACTGATTACACAACTTAATTGTTATCTTTTATTTCTTAATTTGCTTCCATAGATAAATAACTGAAAGGTGTAAATCGCGAGAAAAATTTACACTTATTTTTGGGAGATCGGAAAACGTTTTTCGGGAGACGAAACTGTAAATTGCCCTGAAATAAATGGAAGTCCGTTCTAAAAAATAAAAAAATCCCGCTTTATCACTCACTTCGCAGCATAACAAATAGGAAGAGGGCTACCAGATCACTGGTGCGAAAATGCTGCAAGGTGAGAATAATGCAGGCACTCATCAAAATAAGTCCTAGGAGGTACTACAAGTCGGTGCGCTATACCTCATAAAGGGATATACTGTTTAGTCCACTCAGGGGACTCCGTTCAAGTGAGGCGTGAAAGTCCTGCATTCACAGGCCCCCATTTTCACTGGGCTTTATTCATTTGTTAAACATATCCATTAGAAATTACAAAAATGATGTACAAAAAAAAGATATATTTTATTAGCGAGGATGATTGTGACTGCATACGGGTAAATGCCACTTTTAAAGATGCAAAGCCATTTAATTACTGTCTCTTGCCAAGTGGCGCGCTAATACACTATAGCTCCTGCAAGCCATGCTGGAGCTTCAAACCATAAACTCGCACATATACAAAAGGAAAATGGATTTCAATGCATTGTTCAGGCGGCAGCATTGTAACTGGGAACCAATACAAGCCAATCTGAGGGCTTCTCATTAGTAGCCATCTGAGAAATACTGTCTTTCAATCTGCCTTTAAGCCATCTTCCCTTTGCTTGGGGGAGATATAAGCTTTATTTGTCTGAATAGGACTATAATTTATATACTTACAGACATTGCAGATTGCCGGGATTAATCATGCTTTCCAAACTGTGTGCAGGTTGGAGTACAATGTGAGTGCTGTGTAAGAAAAAAGAATCTACATAAAACTAGTAGAGACAGACCCAAATACTTTGCTAATTAGATAATTAGCTGCCAGGAAGGTTATTAAAACGTCACCCCTATTTAATGGTTGTTATGTAGATGAGCTTTTTAAATATACTTTGAGTCCAAAAGCCAAACTCCTAAAAGCACAACAACATTCCATGGAAAATACAGTGCGCATTAATTTTATTAGAGGCAGCTTAATCACACTGGGCTTAAGTCAACACTTTGCTGCAAAGCAATGCACTGTTGCCCTGTTGCAGAAAGTTAACGGAGAAGTTAACATTCTACATTGATTCCGAAGTTGCAGTCGTTTTGATTGAGCTATTTGGCATATCAGAGATATTTAAAGAGATTCACAGTGAACTATTTGTACATTCATTCCCCTACTAAACTGAAAACTGCTAGCAACTTTAACAGCAAATTAGTTTCTTAATTAATTTCTAAATAATAAATTCAGTTTAAACCATCCAGTGGGGATGGGACCTACTAACAGCGAATAAGCAGTGAAAGTAAAATGGCTTACGGTGCTGTACCATAGTACTGTACTTAAAAGGACAATCCCTCCTGGCAGTAGCGTAACTACATTTGTTGCCCCCCCCCCCCCCCCCCCCCCACCCCCCCCCCCCCCCCCCCCCCCCAAATACAAAACGAAAAATTAATTTTGTTTCTAGCTGAAGCGGCGTCCTTGCGAGCCCCGCCCACTCTCTCTTACTCCCTCTTACACATCTCCTGCTCTCTCATCTCTCTATTTCTCTCCCTCCCCCACTCTTTCCCTGCCCTCTACCCCCTCTCACTCACCGCCCATCCTTTCACTCAATCTCCCTCCTCTCACTCAATCCCCACTTCTCTCTCAATCTCCCCTTATCACACTCAATCCCCCCCAACTCACTCATCCCCTCATCTCATACTCAACTCTCCCACTCAATCACCCTGACTCAACACCCCCCCCTCCCCCTCTCAGAATGAATTTTACCTTGGGGGGTGGAGAGGCCTGCTCTGGCCCTGGTAGCTGCGGACAGTGCTGCTTAGCGACGGATGCCCACACGGGCGGAAGGTTGGGTCTGACTGACTTCCTGGAGGAGTGACGACCTTGCCCCCACAACATGCATGCCCCAGCACCAGGACGCGGACCCTTTGGGTGCCCTATGACATAGCCATTACGCCATGCTCTTTTACTGCTCATTTTGTAGGGGAAATCAGGTTCTGTGATGTACACAATCTGGCACGCGGGGAAATGGAACAGGATTCCTCCTTGCCCTTCTGGATTTGGTGATGGCGCAATCACGTGATTGCTCTGAAGAGCAATGTGCCGCTGTGCTATGGCACCCAAAGGGTTAAAAAAAGATGGTAGCTGTTCGGTACAGTCAGGCCATACACCACCGTTACACTTCACGCGTATCACCATCTCTGGCTGCAATACCGCAGATCCTCTCCCAAGCAGGAGAGCAGAATCCTTAGGCAAATGCTGTAAAGTTAAAGGACACAACCTGCTTAGTTGATGGCAGGAGATTTTTAACATGGTTATACTTCGATTTTCGCCCAAAACATTTTCAAGCTTCTAAAAAAGCACGAGATCTACAAATAAAGTATGGTGGGTTACTAGGTAAAATAGTCCACGGTGGGTTTAGTTAGGTTTTGTAACCTCTTCACTGCCACAAAGGTATGCACATTTCTTTGCAATGCATTGTAGGTATTAAAAAAAGCATTAAAAAAAAAAAAGAAATAAAGGTTAAAGCAACATGTAAAATGCCAAAAATTCCCTTATCCTTGAAATAATATATATTTATGCAGATTAAGATCGTTCATGCCGACTAACTGTACTGTATAACATTTCTACTTAGTCAGAAAAGTTACAGGTAGTCCTCGTTATCCAACGTTTCACTTTACAACGAATGGCCTATCCAACGCTTTACAATGCAACCCTAAGGGCCGTTTTTCGACGCCTGAATGCGTTATCCGTTATCCGACGCTCACCGCCACTGATTAACATGGGACTCACTTTACAATGGTTTCACTATCCAACGCTACTTCCAGACCGGATTCCGTTGGATAACTGAGGACTGTCTGTATTTCCTCCCTAAGTTTCCAATGCAGAACACAACACATGGCGGGGGCTTTGCAGACGGAGAAACATTTTTTTCATTTGCATCAGCGGCAGATGTATGAATCTTGCGTCTGACCCGAGATGCTGATCAATCGTCACTATCTCAGACCTGGTGCATTTATTTAGTGCAAAGAGAGAGGAGACTTGCAGCAGGTTCAGTGCTCCTGCAGCCCAGTGATCTCTGCTCAAACTGCAGGCGTTTTTTTTTTTTATTATTATTTTTTATTTAGGAAATTTACAACACGATTATTCGTATCTTAAATTACTTTATTGTACAATGCATACAATTGTCATTATTTCTAACGCGATCCGCTTATAAGCGATGTGATTCTTTGGACCCAAGCACCGCGTTTAAGGGGGTTGAGGTATGTGGACTGCACGAGCAGATCACTTAGAGCAAGAATCACGAGCACATCCGGAATATTAAAAAAGAGATCTAAAACAATACTGTATCAGAACAATTCAGGCGAAGAACATGCGGGATCGAAGGGATTCAATATTGTGCATAGATCTGCTTAAAGCCAATTGGAGAGGAGGAGGAGGAGGAGGAGGAGGAGGATTTCACTTCGCGGAGAGAAACAGAATGGATATATAAATCAAAAACTAATCCCTAATGGTACGAAATTGATTTAGGATGTTTCTAAGTCATAAGGTTGTTATTTTCTTCTGTTCCGTATCTACCGTATCGGCTCTTGTCATTTTGTATGCACATTTGGTAATGATGTGCAGATAGTAGTCTACTATATATGGGCAAACATAATCAGGAGCTAGTAATGAGATTGAAATGGAGACTGGCTAGGAGACAGCAAAAACAAAGGCTAATAGAAAGAATCATTTGAGTGCAATCACATTCCACTTTTTTTATGTTCAATTTTTTCAATTACAGTATTGCACTATATTTTCTATCCCCCTTTTAATTGCCCCATGTAGGAGACTGATATTTACCTGCGTAGAGTTCACTTTGGTCCTTAGTGGTTCACTTTTGTTTTTTAGGCACCTCCAACCATCTTTACCTTCAAAATGTCCTTCAGCACCCTGGTAGTCCTGGTGAATTTGGCCATGGACATCAAAGCCAGACTTACTAAGCAGCATCTGCGATAAGGACACCTCCTGGAACTAAAAACACATTACAAGCCATTGACTTTCAACACAGTGTATGGCAATGCTGCAAGGTTGTCTTACGGCAAAAGGCTGCTTATTAAATATGGCCCCATACTTTTTTTGTACTCTTTTCTCGGGAAAAATTGTATTGGAAAACTTTGGGGAGCTGTGCGAGTGTGACAGGATCAGAAGGGAAGTACGTCCTATCTGGTCCTCAATGACCAGGGGATGCTTCAACGGTGATCACGTTGCTGTGCCACAATGTCTGTGACACTTGACCTTCTGCACCAAAGGTAACTTGTTCATCCCTATTTCTTCTAGTACTGCAGGCCTGTGTGCCGACTTAACCCAGTGTTTTCAACAGGGTTCCTATGACGGCTGGGTTCCCCGGGAACCCCATAAAGGGTTCCCTGCATATTCTGGGCATTTGAAAATGTACCAAATATAGAGACTTTACAATGCAGCTGATCAGAGTTGCTATTAGAGATGATTGGGGGTTCATCAGAATTTCAATTAGGGTCCCTTAACCAATAAAGGTTGAAAACACGCCTTAACCATTCCCCCTCCACACCCTAGGGTGTAACTATGAAGCAAAACCGTTCACAGGATTCTTTTAGTCTCCAAATAGGACATTAGCACCAGTGCAGGAAACAAAGATTGTAGTACGTGAGAGGAGGAAAATGGAGAAAACAGACTGAGGCAAGAAAGAAAAGGCAAAAAGAGTTAAAAACAAAGTGAAACGCGGGGAGAGATGTACTTTCCCATCATTGACTCTGAGGCGTTACGCTTGAGAATAATTATTTCACATATCACTTAGGACTCCTGGCAGCTACCTAGATGTTGGCTGCTTAGCCATTCCTGTGCATATTAATATATATATAAAAAGAAATATCAATATTTTGGTCTGCTGTCCTAGCTCTCGCTGGATTAATCCCCTGACAAAGGGCTGGCTTGTCAGACAGGCTAGTTAGGGTGAAGAGTAATTGAACTGAAAGGGACATAATAAAAAGAAACGAGCAGTGCGGCTGTTGGGCTTTTTAAAGGTGCGTTGACTCACTGTCAAACCAAGATAAAGGTGAGTTATCACATGATAATCTGGCTGTGTTGATCTAATATTTATTAAAGGTTCATTACTATTGTTGTTTCAAAAACATAGACCCCGTGATCCACTCGCAACCACTTTCAAGTCACAATTGAGCACCCGTGTTTTTTTATTTTAATTGTATATTTTTATTGAATGAACATCAGCAGACTAGTAATGACTGCAAGTATGCAAGAGTGGCTGGGCTACGCTGTGAAATAAGGAAAGTGCAGTGGGACTCACAGTCACTCTCATACTTAGCTGTCAATGTCCAATCACAAAATAATTGACAAAAAATAGGTGACATAGGTTTTTTTCTACAACCGCTAATGGCGGAAAGCCATTATCGAAAGCCTTTCGCAAAGCGTTCATACCACAGGGCATGAAATCACATCTGATAACATCTGCGAGTTTGCCAATATGGTCATTACAAGTAAGTTGACATGATGCCTCCAAGTTATGTCCTGCCGATAAGGCGGCCTAGGGATTGGGGTTCATATTAGGTTCGGCAGCATGACTACTCATTCTTCAGCCTTAACACAGTTGCATAAAAGTTCTTAGGAAGGAAAACAGGTGTGTTGTGATGATACCATTAAAGGTGGAGGAGGGGGGAAATAATGTGTTGAGTGATACATTTAAGTATTTGGGGGGGGGGGGGTAGGTGGACGAGTGATAACTTAAAGCAGTATCTCAAACAGGGTGCCTCAGACTAACTTAAGGTGTCCTGTGGAAAAACGAATTACAATGTTATTTTCGTGATACTGTATGAACAGAATGCTGCAATGTTTTGCTGCCCAAATGTTTGCATTTATTTAAAAAGAAAACAGACCTGAATTTTTTACAATAACATTTACACATGTATAATTATTTAAGAGCAGTAAGTATAATAGTGCTATTTTAGTGTAAAGCTTATTGTAATAAAAAACGTTATTTTCACGTTTCTACACCGTTGTATGGAAATAAATATGGCAATTAATAAAATGATGGGGGTACCCAAGAATTGGATCATCCTCAATAGGGTGCCCTAGAAACATGCCGTAAGGATAATGATGTGTGTTGGGTGACCTTAAAGCGGGGTGGGCAAAGTGCAGCCGCGGGATGGTTGCGGCGGCCCACAACGCATTTTGGGGACGGCGGCGCTTGCAGCAGGGAGGGCAAAGGAGGAGCGGGTGGCGGGAGGAAGAGCAGTGTAAAGGGAGGCAGTGGAAGAGAACAATGGGAGCAGAGCCCACCCCAGCAGTCCGACTCGAACGAAGCGACAATTCCAGTGCGGGCGCAAGGGAGGACCTCCACCGCTCTGCCCCACTCATTCCACAGCCAGGCAAGGGGGAGGAGATGCAGGAAGAGAAAGCGAGGTTCAGGAGAGGAGAAGGAGAGAAGTTTGGAGAGGAGCATGCTGGAGGAAGCTTTGGTAACTTGGCATATGCAAGACTTAATGTATATTTTATATTAAAGCGGCAAGACGTGAAATCTTATTGAATTAGTAATAGTAACGGGGTTTTTTAATTTTTATTAAAACTCTTAAGCCATGTGTTAATGCGTTTATATATAGTAAACATGCTTTGATTTCTACAGCAGACTTGGCACACATTCCCCAGCAGTGCAAGATCTTTGTAACACTTTCCTGTTTGGGATCATTTGGGCTGCCAAACTATAACAATAGATAATGTACCGTAGTAATTCAGGATACTGTTGTAGCTGCTGAATTACACTGGACTGAAGGATTGAGTGAGAAACTAAAATGCGGCCATTATGTTAGGCACACAATCAGGATTTTTACAGATTTAAACAGCCAGCACCAAACGATTGCCAGATAAGGTGAGAATGTAAATATTACATTGTCACAGGCTTGCATATAAAAATAAGGGGAAAAAGGGGGAATGTTAGTCTTCTGCTTGTTGTGGTGGCCCGCGAAACTTACCAAAGCTTAACCACTCCTGCCTTAAAGTGATGGGAATAACTGATGTGTGGTTGGTAAGAGCTTCTTAAAGTGTATGAGAGGAAACTGATTACACAACTTAATTGTTATCTTATTTTCTAATTTGCTCCATAGATAAATAACTGAAAGGTTGAAATCGCGAGAAAAATTTACACTTATTTTGGGAGATCGGGAAAACGTTTTCGGGAGACGAAACTGTAAATGCCTGAAATAAATGGAAGTCCGTTCAAAAAAAAAAAAATCCCGCTTATCACTCACTTCGCCGCATAACAAATAGGAAGAGGCTACCAGATCACTGGTGCGAAAATGCTGCAAGTTGAGATAATGCAGGCACTCATCAAAATAAGTCCTAGGAGGTAACTACAAGTCGGTGCGCTATAACCTACATAAAGGGATATTACTGTTTAGTCCACCAGGGGACTCGTCAAGTGAGGCGTGAAAGTCCTGCATTCACCGGCCCCCATTTTCATGGGCTTTATTTCATTTGTTAAACATATCCATTAGAAATTACAAAAATGTGTACACAAAAAAAGATATATTTATTAGCGAGGATGATTGTGACTGCATACGGGTAAATGCCACTTTAAAGATGCAAAGCCATTTAATACTGTCTCTTGCCAAGTGGCGCGCTAATACACTATGCGTCCTGCAAGCATGCTGGAGCTTCCAAACCATAAACTCGCACTATACAAAAGGAAAATGGATTCAATGCATTGTTCAGGCGGCAGCATTGTAATGGAACCAATACAAGCCAATGAGGGCTTCTCATTAGTAGCCATCTGAGAAATACTGTCTTTCAATCTGCCTTTAAGCCATCTTCCCTTTGCTTGGGGAGATATAGCTTTATTTGTCTGAATAGGACTATAATTTATATACTTACAGACATTGCAGATTGCGGGATTAATCATGCTTTCCAAATGTGTGCGGTTGGAGGAAGTTGAGTGCTGTTTAAGAAAAAAGAATCTACATAAAACTAGGAGAGACAGACCCAAAAACTTTGCTATTGATAATTAGCTGCCAGGAAGGTTATTAAAACGTCACCCCCTATTATGGTTGTTTTGTAGATGAGCTTTTTAAATATCTTGAGTCCAAAAGCCAAACTCTAAAAGCACAACAACATCCATGGAAAATACAGTGCAGTTAATTTTATTAGAGGCAGCTTAATACACATGGCTGTAAGTCAACACTTTGCTGCAAGCAATGCACTGTTGCCCTGTTGCAGAAAGTTAACGAGAAGTTAACATTCTACATTGATTCCGAAGTTGCCAGTGTTTGATTGAGCTATTTGGCATATCAGAGATATTTAAGAGATTCACAGTGAACTATTTGTACATTCATTCCCCTACTAAACTGAAACTGCTAGCAACTTACCGCAAATTGTCTTAATAATTTCTAAATAATAATTCAGTTACCATCCAGTGGGGATGGGACTACTAACAGGGGATATAGCAGTGGAAAGTAAAATGGCTTACGGTGCTGTCCATAGTACTGTACTTAAAAGGACAATCCCTCCTGGCAGTAGCGTAACTAATTTGTTGCCCCCCCCCCCACCCCCCCCCCCCCCCCCCCCACCCCCCCCCCCACAATACAAAACGAAAAATAATTTTGTTTCAGTGAAGCGGCGTCCTTGCGAGCCCCGCCCACTCTCTCTTACTCCCTCTACACATTCGGACTCTCCACCTCAGCCTCCCTCCCCCCTCTTCCCGCCCTCTACCCCCCTCACTCACCGCCCATCCTTCACCAATGCCCTGCCTCTCACCAATCACATCTCTCTCAACTTCCCCTTCTCACAATCAATCCCCCCCAACCACTCATCCCTCACCATAATAAACTCTCCCACTCAATCACCCTGACTCAACACCCCCCTCCCCCTCTAGAAGATTTTACCTTGGGGGGTGGAGAGGCCGCTTGGCCTGGTAGCGCGGACAGTGCTGCTTAGCGACGGATGCCCACACGGGCGGAAGGTTGGGTCTGACTGACTTCCTGGAGGAGTGACGACCTTGCCCCCACAAAATGCATGCCCCAGCACCAGGACGCGGACCCTTTGGTGCCATAGACATAGCCATTCGCCATGCTCTTTTACTGCTCATTTTGTAGGGAAGGAAAACTCAGGTTCTGTGATGTACACAATCTGGCACGCGGGGAAATGGAACAGGATTCCTCCTTGCCCTTCTGGATTTGTTGATGGCGCAATCAGTGATTGCTCTGAAGAGCAATGTGCCGCTGTGCTATGGCACCCAAAGGGTTAAAAAAAGATGGTAGCTGTCGGTACACGTCAGGCCATACACCACCTTAACTTCACGAGTATCACCATCTCTGGCTGCAATTACCGCAGATCCTTCCCAAGCAGGAGAGCAGAATCCTTAGGCAAAATGCTGAAAGTTAAAGGACCACAACCTGCTTAGTTGATGGCAGGAGATTTTAACATGGTTATACTTCGATTTTGCCCAAAACATTTTCAAGTTCTAAAAAGCACGAGATCTACAATAAAGTATGGTGTGTATAGGTAAAATAGTCCACGGTGGGTTAGTTAGGTTTGGTAACCTCTTCACTGCCACAGGTATGCACATTTCTTTGCAAATGCATTGTAGGTATTAAAAAAGCATTAAAAAAAAAAAAAAAGAAATAAAGGTTAAAGCAACATGTAAAATGCCAAAAATCCTTATCTTGAAATAATATATATTTATGCAGATTAAGATCGTTCATGCCGACTAACTGTACTGTAACATTTCTCTATGTCAGAAAAGTTACAGGTAGTCCTCGTTATCCAACGTTTCACTTTACAACGAATGGCCTATCCAACGCTTTACAATGCAACCCTAAGGGCCGTTTTTCGAGCCTGAATGCGTATCAGTTATCCGACGCTCACCGCCACTGATTAACATGGGACTCACTTTACAATGGTTTCACTATCCAACGCTACTTCCAGACCGGATTCCGTTGGATAACTGAGGACTGTCTGTATCCTATTCTGATGCATGTCAGGGAAGAATACTTCTAGAGTAAAATAAATAGTAGGGAGTGTAAAACAAAATATAATACATATATATATATATATATTATAATTATATATATATTACTATAATATGATTATATATAATATATATATATCAATATTTTGTATATATCAAAGTGAGAGGGGGTGAGGGGAAGGAGGGGATTGCTGAATCCGCGGATTGGATTCTACAAATCCTCCGTTCATGGGTCGCGGAAGTCGCAAAGTGTATTGGTAATAATAATAATCCACAAAACGCAAATCGCCCTTTTTGAGATTGATCCGCTGAAATCCGCAGACCAAAGGAAGCGGCCGATCCGCTGCGGATCCAAACTCTCCCCAAAAATGTGCCCATCTACACAAGCCTCCGCAGGCACAAACCTCCCTTGCACGAATAAAGTACTGTATATTCTGGGATAGAATACAGAATGCCAGTGGTAATGCTACATGCTTTCTTTTTATGCCAATCATTTGGTGGCACACACAATCAAATATCTACTTGCAATCATGATTTGGGGGGAGGGGGGGGGGGGGGGAGGGTTTGCTCCCAACAACGACCCAGTAAAATCTTCATGTGCATTATTAGAAGCGACATTCATAAACGTAACCAGAGCTGCTTTCTCTAGTTTATATACGCAGTGTTCATTGTATAAGTAACATGAGGTTTGTACGAGTCCCGATGCCATGTTGGCATTTGCTGTTATTATTATGGTTTCTAAAAACAAGAAGCCAATTGTCACAAGGAGAAAGAAATTTGTTAAAGCAGCAATTCCCCCAGGAGCACATACTGTATAACTTTAATTCACACAGTGTTAGTATCTTGCCCCCTTCACATTTCCTGCTCTGATTTTTAAATGCTTATCTAGTATTAGGGGGAAAAAATGATTTTCTTATACTCTAGCTTGTGAGGTAACCATAGCAACCTTTAGATTGCAATGAGCTCTGGGGTAGACCTTCATTTAACCTGACGGACATTTAATATTACAAACGCTCATATCTCCTGCAGGAATCATCAGATTGTGAAAATAAAACGGCTTTGGAAAGGCCAAGAACAAATCTCTTGAAGTAAAAATAAATACAGGTAAATGCAAAAGAAAAATGGCGTTCAGCACGGGCTGCTGCTTTAAATTCCCTTAGGGACACAGGGCACTGCAGAAAAATGGTACTGAACTTCAAACTTACTGTAGCATATTAGTTGTAATATGCCAGAATTTGCTATACTCTGCAGATCCTGTACTCAAAATTGCTTAGCAAACTAGGAACCTAAAATATCTGAGGGCTGAGTCTAATATTAGAATCTCAGAGGAACTCTTTACCAGCCTGCAAAATTGATACGGGAAACGTAGAAGCTCCACCAGTAATGATATAAATGCACTGTCAGTGAAGTTTGAGGACGGAATCAACCCTTTCAGTGGCAGATCCCAGAAAATTTTGGTTCTGTTCTCTCTAATGTGCAAAGCCAAAATGTGTATAAATGGCAGTCCAATGTCTACAGCAGCAGTGACCAACCTTTGTTTGAAGTGTGCCAATGGGTACATTTATTTTGATGGGCCACTGTTCTACTGCCCTCCCTCCCCCTCTCCCACTCAATCCCCCTTCTCCTCCCAATCAATTCCCTCTCTTCCTCTCTCAATCAATTTCACCCTCTTCACTCACTCAATTCCCGCCCCACCTCCTCTCATTCACTTCCCCTTCCTCCTCACTCAATTCCCGCCCCAACTCCTCTCATTCCCTTCCCCTTCCTCCTCTCACTCAATTCCCGCCCCACCTCCTCTCATTCCCTTCCCCTTCCTCCTCTCACTCAATTCCCGACCCACCTCCTCTCATTCACTTCCCCTTTCTCCTCTCACTCAATTTCCGCCCCGCCTCCTCTCATTCACTTTCCCTTCCTCCTCTCACTCAATTCCCGCCCTCCTCCTGGAGGGGGGTGAGGCGGCGCATTCAAAATGCTGTCTCGGGTCACGGTCCTGGCCTACAACATAGTAGATGAGGTTGAAAAAAGATGGTACGTCCATCAAGTTCAACCTATGCTAACTTTAGACGACAGATGCTTTATCCTATGTGCTTGTATAATGGAGGAATGGTGGGTGGGGATGCAGGTAGAAGCAGAATTTACAGTGTTCAAAGCTGTCATGGTCCAGTGACCTAAATGAGCATGATCTGGGCAGCATGAAAGTAATATGACTGCTATTTTAATGGAATAGCTGTGATTGTGATGAGTTAAGCATGGGTGAGGTTTTTGATGGTGAGAAATTAGAGAAGTCGTCCTCTAGTGCAAATAAGTAACCCGCACTAAAAATAAGTATATCGGAGTATATGGATTTCCCTGTGTGTGAATGACAATGTTGTGTATGGGCCTCTGGATATAAACTGAGCTTTACTTTCAAACAGTTGAAGCTTATCAATTTTTCACCAGCACTCACATAACAGCATAATAAAGTGATATATTTGCTTCTGTCTCATCCACTGGATATAGCCTTTAAGCGTGTGGGGGAAGGGATAGGAGGCCTTCCTTCCCTGGAGGAGTTTCTTTCAAAAACGGCAGGACTGCTGTCTGTTTAATATCTGTCTCTTATCACCTTTTTTCTGTTCCCTGCTTACCAGACAGAGCGATACATTCCAGACACTCCGCATGCAGCTAAACCACAGAGCTGAAATAAGGAATACAGACGCTGACAGCATGACTAGAAATAGCATATACACACATCTACGTAAATACATTTATACTGTAGAAGAGAAAGAAAGATGATACCAAAATAATAAAAGGAGGTAGAAAGGAGATGTGGGAAGAGCGAACAAACAAGGGATAAAGAAGAACCAGTGTAGGTTCATATCCAATATGCCATGATCGCATCTTCCCCTTGCTTGGAGAGGTCTCAGCTCTATTCAAATGAAATTAAATGCTCCAGAGCAAGGAGAAGACAGTTTGACAGCGTAATGAATAGGAGCAATAAGAGGCAGGCTGGGGGACGACAGAGACAGACCTATGAAGCGTCTCTCTGTTGGGGTGAGTCTCACTCAAGGAGAACAGCGATACTGTACTCATGTTTAGCAGATCAGCAGCTACATATGTACTTAAAGATGCATTCACTAAGTGAAGTATATGCATCACATTCTGAACAATTCCATCCACCAGTTTTCATACTCGAGTGTCATTTCTTAATTTCTCAGCACTTTTATTGATAAGGATTTCGTTGAAAACTCTGAATTGTGTCGGTTGTTGCTCCCCACTTGGCCCATTACACTGCACCCCTGGAATGGGAAAGAAAGTACATTCATGTGCACAGGCTTGTTCATTCACCAGTGGAAGGGGGGATATTTTCATATTTCGACTGGCACATGAAAGGAGACCCTTTGTTAATGTAATGTATATGAGCACAGTACGCTCCTTTACATGCATGTCACTACCTAGAATTAATGTTTATTTTTTAAAGAAATGGTTCTTTAAGCTGCAAAGTGGGGAGCAGGGGATCTTCGGAGCTGAACCATGTTAATTTCAGCTCCGGGGAACCCTGCTCACAGAAATACAGACCTCTATGTCTCTCGGGCCAATAGGAAGCCAGAAGGGATGATGTTACGGCTTCCAATTGGCCTGCAGGACCTTTAAACAGTCATATTGCCTTCCCAGTCGGGCCTTTTAGCGACAGCCCCTTCAGAGGTAAGTATCTCTGGAAGCAGGGGATCCCTGTAGCTGGTTTAGCAGTTAAAAACTTAAAAATGCCACTTTAACATCTGCATAACATGTGACAGTGGGATAAATAAAGCAGGTCATGGGTTCTCTATTTTTGGTAACCAAATGCTTAGTCATGGCCTAAAAATGATTCATACAAATATATAAGTAAGCTTTACCTTTTATTAGGTTTTGTCTGGTAATTATTAATGATAATGTAGCCATACTGTAAAATGGTCTGCAGTTGTCTCTCCTGCTGGCAGTAAACCTGGTAAGTTACAGGGATGCCAGCAGTAATCATGGAGGTTTGCCCTCACACCCTGGTGAGGTGCCCTATGTATGGATGGGAGTGGCTACATACTCTGAGTCCACAGTTAGTGACATCAGAGATGTGCCTGTTTCCTGAGGTATATAAGGCACAGCACTGCCCAAAGTTAGTGTGTTGGCGGAGAGCGTTGGAGAGAGTTGAAGGAATAAGTCTGTGTTGAGATTTGGGAAATGAAGGGCCCACTAGTGCAGTAACTAGTTGCCCGTTTCTACATCAAGTAGCATCAAGCCTGACAAGGCCACATTGTGTCCAGGGACCTGGCACAGGGGTGATCTCCCTGCGGGGAGAGGGGATCCCACTCCAATGGGAGGGCGTACCTTTTGAAGGGACAGTACGGCGAGATGTGCGGCTGAGCTAACCGCTGCAAGGGGCAGTCTGTCCATACCATCATCAATAAAGATGCCCTGTTCAAAGACAACCCCACTGTGTGAGTGTGAAGTTACTCTCCAGTGGAAGTCACCACCAAGGAGTTCCTCATCAGACCCATCTCCCTGCGGACGCAGAGATCCTGATGAGGTGGAGGCGCTGCACGTGATATAGGTAGGACTAGCACACACTACCTCAGCTGCCTGTCTGGACTGACAATCCCCGAACACCATCATGCGGGAGACTCAGGAGTCCTGTTGCCGACAGGTGCACCACCAGACACGACCATGTAATGGGGGCTGGATAGACCACAGGGGCCAATGTGAGATTGGGTGGGTCACACCAGAGGGAATACCCGTTACAATAACATTCCTTAGACGTTTCTGCTTTTAACTTATTAATGATCTAGGCAGCACCGCATCTCTCATAAAGCCTCATCCATTACTTTGAAACAGCAATCCCCCACATGCCTATATTATTTTACCTGTTATAATTATAGCCGAGCCTCCCGGCCGCTACTTCTTTTTCCTGGGCCTTTCCAGTGTCAGTCCTGTTAGCTGCAGGCAGTAAAAAGGTTAATTCCTTCTTTAGCCCGGTGTGTGTGTTGCAGCCTTGGGTGATGTCATCAGCATCCAAGGGCGGGTCTAGCAACTGTCAGAGACTGTCAACCTGAGAGAAGGATACTGGTTGGTTCATCTATGGGGAGTGATAGCCAATCAGTATTCAACCTGTCTTGTTAAGAGACAGGGTTACAATCAACAGCTCTGAGGTTATAAAGAGGCATTCTCCTAAATTAGCAGGAGCCCTGGAAGATTCTACCTCCTCCTCTGAGGAGTGAGCACCATCTAAGCCAGGCCTGCACAACTCCAGTCCTTGAGGGCCGCAAACAGGCCAGGTTTTCAGGATATCCCTACTTCAGCACAGCTGGCTCAATTAGTGGTTCAGTATAACTGAGCCACTAATTGAGCCAGCTGTGCTGAAGTAGGGATTATCTGAAAACCTGACCGGGTTTGCGGTCGAGGACTGGATTGTGCATAAGCCCTCCACCTCCCCAGGAGATGGAGGAGGGGTATAGCAGGCCTGAGAGGGGTTTAATGCCTTGCTCAGGGCACTGCCTGTCTTTATTTGAGAAAGCCAAGAAATACATGTCTGTAATCTATTACATCTACCTGCAATAAAGCCAAGAAAAGACAATGCTGTTTGTGACTGTCTCAGGTGCACGGAGGAATGTCAGTAGGGGCTCATCCCCAGATCAACCATAGAGGATCCCTGCTGGCTGGAGGCGTTGCATCTATGGAGAACTAAGGTAAAACCTGTCCCTCCTGTCCTGCTTCTCCCCACACCATCGCGGGGCACTCAGCCCTCCTGTTGCCAACAGGTACACATCACAACACTGTAGCCAGGAGAAGGCATACCCACCCCAATCTCACTTAGGGGTAGGGGAAACAGGGCTACATAATGTTAAAATCTTACCCTCTGAGCTTTGCTGCACTTTAAAAATATATATATATATATATATATATGTTAAAAATAATTATTTTACTAATCATTAGTGTAGCCAGGGTCCCCCTCTGGGTTTTCCCCCTGTTCCCCTCACCTTCGCTGCGTGCTCAGCAGGCGCTGGTGGTGCGAAGGGGGGCTGTGGGTGGTTGCGGCATTAGGTCATGCGCAGTACGCTAGGCGCAGCTCCGCGGGGACTACAACTCCCAGCAGCCACTGGGGCTGCAAACACACATGATCGGACACAGCCAATGGGGCTGCCACAATCCCCTGCGGCTAGAGTTGTTACATTTCGCGCGCTGGGGACCAAAGCAGTCGGAGCTGGGATGCCAACACGGTAGGGTGTATGTGTGCAGGGGTCTGTGACTCCTGTACTAGGGCAGATTACCCCCAGTAGGCCCCAGCTAGTCCTCGACTCACCTCGGCTTGTGGATACTACAGGGACAGGCCATAAGATAGAGACACTGCCTCTGTAGCATTAGAAAGTAAGGGACACAGTCAGGACGGCTGCATCCTGATTACAGGTGGTCTGGGACCAGACACCTGGATCATCGAGACTATCTTCGTGTGGGACACTCCAGCCGGATACCACCCCACGCGGAGGCGGATTCATCGTGGCAGACTCCATCGCCGGATCAGCGGATCCTTTCTGGTTGTCAGTCAGCGCGCCCGGGTGCTGGAGCACACGGCAGGTACCTTAAATACACCACGTGCACCAACTGTACATTTATCCTAAGAGGGGCTGCGCTGTCTCACACATGGGTATGGGTGCGGGACTCTAAGTACACGGTGTTGGGTACACGGTGGTGGGTTACGGCCGTGCGAGGCTTGGCGGGAAGCTGTATCTTATTAGCAATTAGTAAAGCCGTTAAGATATACATGTGTTACAGTAAAAGTTATCATTATAATGTGTGTGTTATCATTATTGGTTCCTGTGAGGGGCTCCTCCCGCTACGTTGGGATACCTCTCAGGTGGAGGCGCTGCACCGAGACTGTTATATCACCCCAGGCTCCCAGTGGCGGAGGCTTAGGTCCTCTGTGAGCCATCAGGTAGCGGCAGCACCGGTAGCCTTCTTGTTTTGGGGGGAAACAGGGCTACATTAGCATCTGCAGTTACCAGTTACCGTAGTAACGTCAGACTGCACTGGGCTCTGGGGAAGCATCCATTTTGACCTCCCGAACACTTACTATTTCAACTGCTCATATCCCCTGAACAAAAGCATCCGATTTAAAAAAAAAAAAAAAAAAACCTCCCCTAATAGGGCAAGAAGAGATCTTTTAATGTAAATAGAAAATACGTATGCACAGACAAATTGCAATCAGTGCAGACAATGCTTTATAATGGCCATCGTCAACTTTGAGATTCTGTATCTTTGACAGCTATAGAGCAGTCGGATGCAGCAGCTCTAAGGGTTTCAGTGAGTGTAAAACAAGCACCTTCTTCCTAAACCCCCATGTCTTGGAATGTTTGAGACATCAAAAGGAAATTGGCTGGGTAACTAGCTCTGCCAACACACGAAAAACAACGTGAGCGTTACATGGCACTGCCACAAGCTGTTATTTATGCACTGAGGACATGTCTGTTTTTACACTTTCTGTAGAATTTTGCAGTGGGATAGAGGGGTCCTGTCTCCTGTAATTTGATAACCCTCAGAAATACCCAGAATCCTGTGCATGATGCTTTGGACCGCCAGGACCCTCAGAAAAAAATATATGTCCTAAGAGCAAGTCAGGGATTGGTGTTAAACGGTGGAAAATAAAGATCCTGTGTGTGCTGCACGTTGCCAGCAAAACCTTGGGCACTGGGACAGATTACATCACCTTATGTCTATGTCTAAATCTATTTTCTTGAACCCACTTAAGAGCAAAACTCTTGTCTTGCTCCCTTTCTCCTGGGTGGTCTATTTTTGGCTGGATATGCATTGGGCACTTTTAACCCTTTCATTGCCAGAAAATGCACAGCAGACGAAGGTTAAAAGGTAATCTGGAAACAGTCGATTCAAATTAAAAAAAAGAATGTTCTATAAATTGTCCGCCCCTATTTTTCTGTTTTTTTTTAATAATTTTCATTCATTTGAAATCCTCCAGTTTATTCTGTTTTTTAAGAAATATTAAGAAACCCAAATATCTTCAAGGGCATTATTAAAAAAGGGCCACTTCTGTAGCTGTAACAATGCACAATCGCTCTGTATCCACAGAAAATGTATCTTTGCGATTGCTGCAGCATTTTTTTTACCAAGTTAATTATAAACAATTAGAAACCTCTAGGAAAAATCCCATAAACTAATTTTTGCTGTACATTTAAAAGGCTATTAAAAGCATTAAAACTGCTGGTTCACTAGATACCAGTTATTTAGTCCTGATATTGAATGGTTTAGGGCAGCGGTGCGCAAACTGGGGGGGGGGCACGGCGGGAGAATTTGTAGGGGGAGCGTGTGCGGTTACAGAAGCCCTGCTCTCTTCCCCACGGCATTTAAATTAAATGACGGGGGAGGCGGGAGGACTCTGTAACTCACTTACCTGCTCTCTGCGGGTCTTCGACGACGCGTCGCCATGGCAACGCGGCATCAAAATGACGACACAGGGTCATGTGACATCACGCGTCACAATGGCAACGCGGCATCAAATGACGCGGCAGGGTCACGTGACGTCACATGACCCGCGACGTCATTTCACGCTGAGTCATTGGGAGGGGGGTGCGCAAACGCTGCGGCTCCCGTTCAGGGGGGCGCAGCTCAAGATGTTTGCGCACCCGTGGTTTAGAGTCTCCGCGCAGCACAGTTTTGCTTAACTTAGCAATGAATTCATTAGGCTAACTTTATGTAGAAATAGGGTACACACTGATATGAAGGTGAATATGGCTTACCAGGTGCTCGCTGGCTGGCTGGCTAGGTAACTGGTAGCAAAGTAAACTAGAATGAAGCTCCCCAGAACAGCAACTGCATTATCGAAGAACGCCAGTCCATGGCTTTTAATGCTTTTTTTAACCTTTAATGCCGCAATCCCCCAATCTTTTTTTTTTTTTTTTAACACAGATTGAAAACTAGAGGGTTCCCGGATGTAATCCGTGCTGTTCCCTTGTTTCAGTCCCCTCCAGGGGAAACAAAATGGTGGTTTCAATCTCCAGCATCACACAGGGCAATAGGCATTATAAGATGCAGGCTCCCTATTGGCCGTGTGATGCGGGAGAGATATAAAGCAGGAATTAACGCTGGTAGCTTTAAGTACCTCAGGAACCAGGGAATAGCTGGGAGCTGAAAATTGCATGGTTCAGCTCCAGGAACCCGCTGGTTCTCATCCTGTAAAAAAAAAAAAAAAAAAAGGATGGGGCGGGGGTTGAGCTATGGGAGATTGCAGCTTTAAAATACTATTACACATACTTATATAACCAGTAAAAAGGCAAAACATATCAAAACAGCAGCAATTTCCTGCCAAAATTCTAAACTGCAACATAAAAATATTTCCAGTGTTACAGCATCAAAACAGGAATAAAAGAAGAATACATACGAAGCATAAAAACACACCAACAAAAAAGTGAATTATTGTAGATCATGCATCGCAGGCTGTAGTGAATACTGTAAACCAGCGGTGCGCAAACTGGGGGGCGCGAGATTGTCTGCGGGGGGGGCGCAGGATTTACAGAGGCCCGGCGCGCTTCCCGAAGGCACTTAAATTAAGTGCCGGGGAAGCGGCGAAGGCCTCTGTAAACTGCACTTACCTTGGCTCCGGAGACGCGTCACCATGGCAATGCGGCGTCAAATGACGCTGCGAGGTCATGTGACGTTACGTTGCCATGGCAACATGACGGCATGACGCCGGAGCAGAGGTAAGAGGGGAACAGCCGGCAAGGGGGCGCAGGGAAAAAAGACTGCGCTCCCCTGCTGTAAACTACTGTACCTTTCTGCTGTAGGGGCCTGCAAAACATTGTGTAGCATAAAGCAGGGGTGCGCAAACTTTTCCCTGTGCGCACCCCTGCCTGCTCTCCTCGGTGCCTCGTTTACCCCCCGCCCCCCACCGCTCGACCCCGGCGTCAAATAATGCGCAGCGCGTCGCTGGAAGGGAAAGTAAGTGTATTACAGAGGCCTCGCGCGGTCCCCCGGCATATAATTTAAATAAATATAACTGCTGCGTCCCCCCAGAAAATCTAGCGCCCCCCAGTTTGCGCACTGCTGGCATACAGAGTACAGAGTGCCTTGTTCATAGGCAGTGTCCCTATAACCAACGTGTCAATTTGTGCATTGTCTCTGTAGCCCATCCAGTTCCAGAGAGTCCTACTGCACAAAGTGCTGCAGTTCCCTCTAGCACTGTAGGGGTTACAGTCCTAAACCAACTCGTTGCCATAGTAGCAGCAGCAGCTGTTCTGTCTCCTGGTCCCCCCTCCCCACACATACCTCTCTGGGTCATCCCCAGTTAGGCTTGTCCAATTTGTTCATAATCCACATATGATAAAAGGGGAACTTATTAACCCTCTCATGGCTAGGTAACACTCGCAGTGTGAGATATAAGGCCTGTGCCTACCTATCCTAGCAGTGAGCCGGAGGCACTGTTAATGTTCCCTAAGTTTTTCTTAGCTACAATGTTATTCTGTGTTGTTGTAAAGTGTAAACTATATTGTCCTGTGTGTATCTTAAAGTATTAATTCATTCCTCCGTCCACCCGTCCTCTGAAAAGGAACATGCAGGCGAACATTTCTGTCTTTTAACTACACATTTTCAAGTCCTAGTTTTTGAACTCGCATCCCTAAGGCTGCGTCCGTAGACACAGCAGCCGTGCGGAGGCTGAGGGAAAGCACTGGCCTTCGTTCGCGCGCCGTCCGGGGGCGTGTCTATGGGCGGGCCAGTGACGTCACGGAGCTGGTTCGCCCTCATTGGGCGAACCGCTCACGTGACCGCCCATATCACGCGAGAAATCAGTTTTGACGGATTTCACGCGCAACGCGCGCCCCCTCCCGCCTCCGCGCGCCCGCACGCTCTATAGACGCGATCACTGCCTTTAGGCAGTGTGATCGCGCAGCGTGCGGACGCGTCAGCGCGGTCTGCCCTTTTATGGACGCAGCCTAAGAACGATGGAATTGCTCCTACACTTTTCAGATAGTTAAAGTGAATTCACATCTAGGACCAAAGTGAAGTCATGGTAATGATGTAATTTAAATATATATGACTGATACATTTTGAAAAGATCTGACAAGTACCTTTAAAAAAAAAGTGTAAACGAGTCTTTGAATAAATATAATATATCTATTATATATAATATATTATATATATATATATCTATATATATATAATAATATATTATATATATATGTATATCTTGGTGTATGTGCCTGCTGTTCAAAATACACCACTTTTTCATTACTCCAAGTGTGCTGTCTCTTCTTTGTTGTGTGTCCTTGGATCCCTGATTCCATGTCTGCCAGGTAAGGAGCCTTTCATTAATACTGTATATAACTGGTATATATCTATATATATAGATATATCTATATATATAGATTATACTGTATATATTTTTTTAAAAATGTTGAATGCTTCCATACTAACCAAACTGATTTGAACTGGTTATACTTCTTTACCTAAACTCTTATGTAACTGTGGTCCTTATTCTGTAGGTGTGATAAGCGCAGGTGACGTGCTTTCGATGAAAAATCCCCCGTATAAGTCATAGGTGTTTTCATGCGATCACTCTCACCTGCGCTATCACACCTTACAGAATAGGGCTGAGTATCTTACATCTACATTGTAAATTGCAAATCCGCAGTGTTCTTTTCGCTACCTAAAAATTATGATGACAATTGTCCACAGATAAAGGGGCAGAACAATAACATCAGATACAGTAGATTATAAAAATAAAATCATAATTTGTCAGCCAATTGCATTGGGACAGTTATTTAATCCTTTGAGTGCCACAGACCCTCTGTACGTTGCGATCATGTGATCGCACCTCATTACGTCACTGCTGATGCAAACAAAATGGGCTCAGCTCGGCCGGTCAGATCACATCATCAGCGCTACGTGTGAGCTCCCTTAGGCCGGCGTGATAGTGCCCGCGACGCGACGCGAACTCACCCGATTACCACTAGTGAAGTTGTATTCGCTTTGTGGCGTGCATCGCTGGGCGACTAGGGCATTGATGGTTTTAGGGGCTGTCACATGAGAACGACGAACCCTGAAAAATCAAATCTTCCCGGCTTCCAAAAATCACGTCGCCACGTCCTGTCACCTTACTATAAGCGACCTTGTGTGGCGACACATGCCTTTGTTTTCTGGCGACGCGACTATACTGTAGTGACCGATGAGTTTTCTAAAACCAATCTGGGCAATCACCAACAACCCATACATGCTGGTACATGCTGCATCATTTCTTGCGCGACAGACAATGGCCCTCGGATTAACAGCGTGGTCCTCCCTGGCAGTCCCCAGTCAAACTGAATGGGATCAAACTGAATGGGACTGCCAGGACCCCTGCTTTGTTATCCATGGGCCATACTCTCTGCAGAAATCCACTGAAATGTTGGCAGCATGCCCAGCATGTTCCTGATCTTGTTGGTTATAGCCCAGGCTTTCCAAGGCAAGTTAAGGCAAGTTAGAATACTACTCTTCGGCGCTGCCGTAAGCGCGCCTTAGACAAGTAAGAAAGCCCCACAAGGTAGCTACTACACTCAGAACCTTCTTGCTACTTTTAATTATCACGTTATCTGACCAGTGGCTTCTTGTTAAAACAGTATATAGCTATGTGTTACCTGGGAATATTTTTGTTATATATGTTGTTTGTCTACGTTCAGTCCAGGAGAATTGATTAAATGTTGATAACTTTGAAGTGTTTTCGCCTAACTAATCCATACTGAAGGCTGAGACTGTTTAGGAGCCTAATAAAAGTTCCCTTCAAGAGAAAAAAGTGCAGAAGGAGGAGAGCGTTTTGAATGATTACACTTCTTTGCTGGCGCCTCCGGGGTTTTCATGGGGAAAAAAACCCTTGCTTGTACACGAAAACCGTAATGCAAGTGACGTCACGGGATTAAATAGGCGCACCACCATCACGCTTGTTCCATCTCGCGTCAACGACACAACTGCTGTCTCGGCCTTCGCTCGCGCACGAGCGCAATTCGCCAGAGGCCTCTTGCGCTCGGGCACCAGTCACCCCATCCACGGAGACCACACACTACTGATGCTGACTGACTGACACACACCTGACACATCCTGACTGACATACTGACACACACAAGGAATTCACAGTTTATATATAAGTGCAAATAGCTAAACACGCGTTCTAGTCAACTTCTTTGCGTTTTGTCACTGTAAATTGTGTTTGATTTTTAATTAACACCATCACCGATCACAAATATATTTCTTGTGACAAAAGACAAAGCATGTTCACTTAAAATGTGCGTGCGTCGGCACACACCACTTTTTATTTATTGTAATTTTTTAAACATGCTTAGATACGCCAACCAGAAAGATGGTATGGGCCTTGGGGAAATGGGGAGAGATTTAAGGGGCAATTCTATATGTGCCAATCAGACAAATTTAGGGGTCATCAGAGCTCATCTGCAATAGGGGTATGAGTGGTAAGGCTGGCCCAAGCTCTCTATGCACTATTAATAATCACATAGCGTGACTCCCTTAACCTCATTGATTCCCACGGTGTGCAGTCCAAACCAATTCTTGGTATCATCTGCGCGGTAAGCGGATACCAGCAAAGCGCACCCCACCTGTGCATTTTTGGGTGCACAACTTATGTGTGCGGAGTAACCACCCAGACCAACCCACCTCTACATTGTGGACAAATAGTTATGGGGGGGGGGAGTTTATGTGGGCACATAGGTGCAGCATGGGTTGGTGGCTTAGAGGGGTCATGATTAGGTCATACATCAGTGGTGGAGTCCCACCCCCGTCTCCTCTCATACCTTCTCTCCCAATCCCTCTCTTCCTCTCTCCTGCCCATACCTTTCTTCCCCTCTCCTCCATTTCCCGATGTTCCTCCTGTCCTTTCCCTGCACCCCACCCTTCTCGTCCTCGTTTTTCTTTCCCCTCTTCCTCTCCTAATTGCCCTAGCCCTCGTCCTTTCTGTTCTCTCCTGCACTGTGTCGCACTAATCCTTTGCAGGGTGCTACTTGTTCCACACTGACGTGTTATAAGGGGGTCACACAAAACAAATATTTTTTCTAACAGGGGGATCCCCATGTAGAAACAGTTGAAATCCATCCTTACTTTGCTTATTATTGTATTTGTATTCCCAGTTATATGGAGCCAGGTCCCCCTCTGGGGTCTGAACTCCCCCCACTGCACTAACCAAAACCTCCCCACCTCTGGTGCTCCGGCGGGGTTGCGGTGCGGGTGTCTTCGGTGCCGCTGCGGCGGTTGTTCGGTGGGTGCCGGGAGTTGCGTGGAGAGTGGCGGTTGGTGCGCAGGCGAGCCGCATCGCCGGAGACTCCCGCGGTTTCCGCACAGTGGCGTCGCCAATCTTCTCATTGCTGTTGTTGCGCAATTGCGCAAAAGAATAGAGCGCGAAGCCCCACCAATAGTAAAGCTCTTGGCAGGACGTTACAAGTCTCCTGAGCCTTAGGACGCATCCCAAACCTGACGCCAGGGGAACCAATTAGTGTGAGGATCCTCCTATGGCAGGATAGGAACTGTCACGATCACCACTGAGTCATTCGCGCCAGAGATACTGGGGATGGAGGTGAGGGTGCAGGGTCAGCGACCCCGCAACTAGGCCAGCAGGCCCATAGTCCCAGTCTAACCCTAAGCCCATACACAGTTGTAGTGTTTCAGGGACGGCCCTAGGTTATGGGACCACCTGCCCCTTATTGTTCTAAGCACGTTACGTTCAGTGGACACAGCGGTACAGCTGCGCTTCCTCCTAAGAGAGCTTGGGGATCCGGCCTACCCGCGATAGAGCAGGACTATATTCAGGGTGACTACCCTGACAGAATCTCACCGCTGGTGGACCTGGACGTCACCCGAAGGGTCGTCAGTTCCTTTGTGAAGATCGTTGAACGCCCGAGGTGGCCGCCCACAGGCAGGTAATTTTTACACGTGCACCATACTGGTACTCACATAGTGGCAAGCGCTGACCACGGAACAAGGTTATACGTGGACACGGTGTGGGTGCACCATGTGGTGGGCAAGGGGTATACAACTCACAGTGGGAGTTAATGACATGGTGAACTTAAGATGTAAACTAGTATATGTAGGTATGTGTTCATGGTAAGTTAATTCTTGTTCTTTAATCCATTGTGTGTTACTTGGGTTGTGTCCTGTGATGGGGCCCCTCCCGCTCTGTCAGGATCCCTCTCCAGGTGGAGGCTTTGGCCACACCATCGAGTATTTGTGATTATAATTACCCCTCCAGGCTACCCCCGTGCTGAGTAGCTTAGCTCCTATAGGCCCACAGGTAAAATACGCATTAGTGCGTCGGTTCATGAGAAACAGTGTTACAGATAATATTGGTGTCCTTCTCAGAATAATGCTAGGATAATATATTGTTTGTGCGCTATGCAGAACTTGCTTACATAGGTAATAGGTAAATTACAACATTCCTGTCAGATGATAGGATAGGATTTCAATTATGATTTAAAAAAGCACTGTTAGTATTCTCAACAATTCTGACCACTTTGCCATTGGAACCAGCATGAAGACATTAAAACCATACAGAACGCTTAACAAATTCCCCTAATCAGACCACTACCTGAAACCTGTAACCCCCCTGCGTGTGACTCACACACGGTTCACTAGTCCCTCCTGGCAGGTTCCTCTCCAAGCGACTGTATGGCATGAGCAGCCAATATAACGTCTGTGGAAGAGGAGGGATTTTTTCATGGGAAAGGAGCGACATAGAGGAAGAGAGGCCTTTAAGAAAAGAGAGCAGCATGTTAATTTGCGTGGACCTGAGTATAGAAGGTTCGCTTGGATTACTGCAGAGGAGAGTGCATTGGTGACAGGGCTGAGAGCTTCATTCCGACGTGGACAAGAATTACCGGCGCCACTGGCGGGGCTTTTTCACCGGCGTAAGAACACAGTGATCCGAGGCAGCTTTTGAAGAACCGCCTCAAACGTTCAGTACAAGCACACTCCTCCCATGTGTGCTGACACCATCATCACCCATATACCTAGGTTGTGTGGCTACTACACCACTGCACAATGACCACACCAGCAGCGCTATTTGGGATTGTGGTGGTGTATGTTACAGTGTGTAGTGATCCTCTGCTGAATCAAAGGTGCCTGATTTTAATAGTTTATAGTAAAATAATTGAATTACCCTAACTGTGTTGCATTATTCCGACCTTTACATTCTGACCTTTGACCGTAGGCCACATGTGGGCCAGTAAGTAACAAGGGACTCAGGCCCCATCCGTCACCAATAGTTTGTACGTCGAGAGCTAAAGGTAAGGGTGGTACATATCTGGCACCGAAGCATTTAACAGGTTGTTTCCACCACCCACATTCTAATTTACAGATGAAGCATCTACATACCTAGTGAAGTCACCTCTTCAGACTATTAATGAGGCACATTAGCATGGAACCCTACCAAGACAGCTAGGAAGTGCCAGAACGAGTACATTCGTCCTAATGATTGCAGTACCTTGGCAGTGTGTCTATAGTAATTCAGCAAAGGTACACTGTCCCTGTCCTCTGGAAATGAGATGTGAAGGGGTGAGTCAGCATACGCTCATTTTCACATCACCCCCACAAATGACAAACCCATTAAAAGCTAAGTCTGGGGATAACCCAATTACAACAAAACCTCTGTGGATCACAATCACAGAACTGGAATTCATTAAGGCGCAGATTGTGGTTCCACAGGGCCATACTTTGGCCACTATATCAAAACTGACATCTTTGTGCTACTTATCAGAAGCGGAGGCGACAGTTTTCCCTTGTGTTATAGTGACCAACAACTGACAGCATAAAGGGTCAAAAAGGAGAAATTAGGACCATGGCAAGGGTCAAAAGAACACGGCTAATCCTACGCAAAAACCTTACATTTTGTCGCTATTTTTTGGCCAATAGATTTGCACCTTTGTGTTTTTCAATGAATCTTTTGTTTGAGCTCCTAATGCTGCTGCAAATGTTTATTTATGTCAAAAAAAAAAAAAAAAAACCTATGCGACTTGAAACGAATACAAAACGGTCACCCTCACGCAACGCTGAATGCAATTTGCAAAAATGAACTGGGAGTTATCGCCCTTTTCTAATCTACCGATTAACTTTGCTTTTGGAAAACGCTATGGATGAAAATAGACGCTGTGCGAAGTCACCGACCATCTTGGAAACCACATTGACATCGTGTAAATACATGTTCGGTTAAGAGTTAAATCCTCATCCCTGGGTCTTTCGTTGTAAATGTGATTGCAGCTCTTTTATTATGGAACTGTATTAGTTCTGTCTGCCCTAAAAAAGGCCCTGTAGCATCCTCAATGGCCAACCTTGAATTATTTATGATCTAACTTCCTATGAATTGCGGGCCCGCATAATATCACTTTAGGAAGCTTTGCCACGCCTATATTTCACAATATATTATTGACCATCGTAAGTTACAGAATCTTAACCGCAGCAAATCTAAAGTCCCCTTTACTCGATGTAACCTGCCATCAAGAAAATGCAACTAAAGTTTCCCCGTCACTATGAAGGGAAAAAAAAGTTATGTTCTGTGATCAACGTATTTACTGAGGAAGACGCCACCATCAAACATGGATAGCACAGCAGATGAATCACACGACGTGTCAGATACAAGTCATATGCACCACATTGCTCAAATATGGTAACAAAGTCGTCGCCAACACTACAGACAATGAGGGGAGAGACTGGGGGAAAAACACACATAACAGATGTTCAAGGAAAAGAGTAGGATCTACAACACACTGGAAAACATGTGGTGAAACCAGCAGGGACGGAGGGTGGATGGGGGGGGGGGGGGGTAAAGGGGAATGGTAGGGAGAGAGGCGGCCAAGGATAACGAAACATGCAATACAAGGTGGCAACGTTTCGGGGATTTCTTCTAGCACTTCCACAGACATAACGTCTATAGTCTTCCCTCAGATATCCTTTATCAACGAAGTCATCCCTCCCTTGTAATAAAATCCCCCCGTGTAAAGAAAATCCCCCCGTATATAAATCCCCCCGTGTTATAAAAGAGTTAATGACCACTAGCACAAAATGCCTTTGTGGTGGGTTAACCCAGTCGAATCCTAGTGCCATCTTTTCCTGGTGACCTTGGGCATGTCATCTCTCAAATTGTGCCTTACAAATACAGTACAGAGTCTGGGAACTGCCAGCGCTATATAAACGTAAAAGTATTATTAGCTGAGACCGCGTGGTTTCCTCCCATTAGTCTCCCCTCTTTGTCACAGATGCTCTAGTGTAGAGATGGCGACCGGGGATTTGCGGCATTTCGCAGGGTCAAATCCTATAACGCACTTGAAATCTCAAGTAGGATTTCATCCGACTTTAAGCCCACTTGGATTCTACACGATGTATTTACTTCCCCCTCCCCATTCTAACACTAGTAATATACTCCTCCTCTCCCCATTCTTCAACACTATGTATATACTCCTCCTCTCCCCATTCTACCGATGTATCTACTCCTCTCCCCATTCCTAACACTATGGTATATACTCATCTCTCCCCAGTCTACACGATGTCCTACTCCCTCCTCTCCCCATCTAACCTATTAATATACTCCTCCTCTCCCCCTTCTAACAGATGTATGAATACTCCGCTCTCCCCATTCCTACCTATGTTAATACTCCTCTCTCCCCATTTCTACATATGCATATACTCCTCTCTCCGATTCTACACTATTTAATACTCCTCCCTCCCCCCGATTGCTAAACACTATTAATCCCCCTCCTCTCCCTCTCCCCGTTCTAACACTATTTATACACTCGCTCCTCTCCCCTCTAACACTATGTATATACTCCTCCTCTTCCCATTTCTAACACTATTTATACACTACTCCTCCGCCTCCCCATTCTAACCTATGGAATAGACGCTCCTCTCCGATTCACACTATTTTAACTTCTCCCTCCTCCGCCATTCTAACACTATTTATATACTCCTCCTCTCTCGATTCTAACACTATTTATACTCCTCCGGTCCCCATTATAGGGAGCACTATTTATTTAAGTAGTCCTTCCCTCCCCCTGCTTAGGGGGGACAGACGCAGTAATAGGGGGGTGGGCTGCACTCCTCTCCCAGTCTAACACTATTTAATATACCCTCCCTCCCAATTCGTTAACACTATGTAATATTACGCCTCCTCCCCCCATTCTAACACTATGCATATACTCCTCCCTCGCCCCCGATTCTAACACTATGTATAAATACTCCTCCTCTCCGAGTCTACAATATTTATATACTCTTAACTCCTACTCTCTCGATTCTCACCGATGTATATACGCCTGCCTCTCCCTCTCGCCCGTTTTAACACTATGTCTAACTTCCTCCGTCTCGTTTCGCTTTTCTAGTCCGACTTATGCATGTATTTACCCTCCTTTCTCTCTCGTTCTTCCATTCCATCTGTTTGTGTTTGTTGTTTTGGTTGGGGGTTGTACCTCTCCTCTCCCCATTCTAACACTATGTATATCCCTCCCGATTCTAACACTATGCATTACTTCCTCCTCCTCTCACGATTCTAAGACTATTTTATACACTCCTCCTCGTGTCCCATTCGAACACTATTTATAATACTCCGCCTCTCCCGATTCTAACACTATGTATACTCCTCCTCCTCTCCCTCCCCGATTATAACCTATTTATAAACTCCTCCCTCCAGATTCTAACACGATTATATACTCCTCCTCTCCCCCTCCTCTCCCCCCCTCCCCCGATTTCTAAACTATGTATTACTCCTCTGTTCCCGATTCTACACTATGTATTTCTCATCGTTTCCCCTTCGAAACACTATAATTACCCGCTCTCCCCCATTCTAACACTATGTATTACGCTCCTCCTCACGCCTCCTCTCCCCATTCTACCCATTTATATACTCCTCCTCTCTCCGATTCTAACCCTCTGTATATACTCCTCTCTCCCCATTCTAACACTATTTAATATACTCCTCCTCTCACTCTCCTCTCTCGATTCTAAGCACATGTATATACTACTCCCCCCTCCCGATTCTACACTATGTATATACTTCTCCTCTTTTTTCCCGATTCAACACTATTATAACTCCTCTGTTCCCGATCTAACACTATGTTTTACTCCTACGCCTCCGTTCCCCATTCAAACACTATTAAGATATATACTCCTCTCTCCCCATTCTAACAATATGTATATACTCCTCCTCGCCCCATTCCTAAACTTGTATTACTACTCCCTCGCTCTCCTCCCCTTCGAGCTAACACTAGGTATATACTCCCTCCTCTCCCCTTCTACACTATGTCTATACTCCTCCTCTCCCCATTCTAACACTAGGTTATCCCCTCCTCTCCCCATTTACCTATTTATATACTCCTCCTCTCCGATTCTAATGCCTGGGTATGATTCGGATGCAGATTGCAGTTCGGATTCCCAATCCTCGGACGATTTTTAGTATAAAGAATCTCCTTGATAAAGTCAATAACTTCGAAACGCGTAGGAGGTTTTTTCCTATGCTTTGTTGACTGCCACTAAAGATTGTGTATTTTGGATCCATCCTCTCCTGACTCCTGCTTTCGACTGTGCTCTACTCCTCACATCTCTACTTGGACGCATCAACAGTGCCCTTCTTCCCTAATACAATGCTGTTTCGTGAGTATATAGCTTCATTTGCTGTTATGTTCCCAATGAAATCTCCTTCACACCCTCGTTTTCACAGGGATCTATGGGTCGAAATCTGGTTATGTGGTTACTCCCTGACTAATTGATCCCCCTACCTATGCCTGGGAACTCATTATTATATGTGGAAACGCGGTATTTGGGCATTTTGCCAACACTCGTTACTACAATGTAATTGGTAGTAGAAGACGAGGTGACTTTGAGTTGGTGAAGGCTTATACCCTTACATTGGCAATCTGTGATTCAAAAACAAGCACTTTTAATTAAATCAAGCAGCACAAACACCTTTGCCCTACAATCTTTTTGTGAGTGCAACTTCCTTAGTGGTACCTCATTCGTGATAGGCAAAATGGTTTGTGGGACAGAAATGAAACGGATTGACGTCAGTGCTGGCATGAGCCGCGTGTTCGTGGCTCAGCCCGCCCCAACACTGACATCACACCCCCTCCACAATCGATGCGGCTGCTATAGCCGCCGGCACCGCTCCTAACGGCCGCTGCTCCTTCCCCCCACATGGCTGTGACATCTGCTGCGGCGGCGGGATAGCCCCCGCGCGCTCCTAACGGCCCTCATTCCCCCGCACATCCGCTGCCAAGCCGCACATGCTCATAATCATTGGGACTGGAGTAATGCCAGCATGCGGCATGAAGCGTTTGGCCAGCGCGCCGTGCCCCTTCCCCCCCGCTGCCACGGCTGTAACAGTGTTGCCGTTCCCTCCCAGCGCCGCTCCACGTCTGTTGACTGTGTGCCGTCACCCCTTCCCCGCCCCTGCCACGGCTGTTGACATGTGTTGCCGTTCCCCGTCTGCTGCCCGGGAAATCAGAGAACCCGCCGAACCGGAAACCCCCACCCCCCCTTCCTACCGCGATTGGACCTCCCTCCCAGCCCACACCTGGGGCACGCCAACTCTAACTTCCATACCGCTGCCATGCCGCGCATTCGCGAAGCGGCTGGCAGCGGCGCCATTCACCCTCCAGTGACGCGGGCGTTTGCGGCCCCCAGGAAGTGGTGGTCCCGCGCGGGGACCCCCCCCCGTACCCGCCCCCACAACTGCGGACCCCCTGACCCCCCACACACTGACGTACCCCCCACACACTGACTGACCCCCCACACACTGACTGACTCCCCCCAGACTCCCACACCCGACAGACCCCCCCCCAGCACCCCACACACACGGACTTGACCCCCCATGACCCCCACACACACTGCTGACCCCCCCCCGACCCCCACCATACTGACGGACCACCCCAGACCCCACAACACTTGACTGACACCCCAGAAACCCACCACACTGACTTACCCCCCCCCCCAGAACCCCCACACACACCTTACGGACCCCCTCCAGACCCCCACAACACACTGCTGATTACCCCCCCCGACCCCCAAACACACTGACTACCACCCCGAACCCCCACAACACCACTTACTGACCCCCCAAGACCCCACAACACCCTGACTGAACCCCCCGACCAACCCCCCAGACCCCCCACACACACTCCTGAACCCCCAGACCCCCACCACACTGACCTGAACCCCCCAGACCCCCACACCACTGACAACCCCCACACACCGACATACCCCCACACACACGTACGGCCTACCCACCCCGACCCCCACACCACTGCCTGACCCCCCAGAGACCCACACACCTGACTGAACCCCCCAGACCCCCACACACCTGACGAACCCCCCAGACCCCCACACACACTGACAAACCCCCACACACACTGACAGCCCCCCACACACACGTTTCCTGACCCACCCCCATACCCGCACACACACTGCCTGACCCCCCCAGCCCCCACACACAGCACACTGCCTGACCCCCCTATACCCCCACACCCTGACCCCCCCATAGAGCCCCACAACACTGACTTGACCCCCATACCCCCATCACCCTGACCCCCCCATACCTCCCACTAACCCCCCCACACACTCACACGCCACACTCACATTCTACTCACCCTCAGTCACACTCCACAGTCATATTCTCACGCACAGTCCACACACACGCAGCACGCATATCACACGCCCATCAAACTCCCTAATCATTACACCCCGGCACCGCTCCTTCCCGACTCACACTCTCACTTCACAGACGCACACTCTCGTCCCCTCCCCCCTCCGTCACCCTCCCGCCCCCTCCTCCTTCCCCCACCCTCCCACGCTCCTTCGCCCCACAAACGCACACTCTCAGTCACACGCACACTCTGTCACACGCACACTCTGTCACACGCACACTCTCAGTCACACGCACACTCTCAGTCACACACACACTCTCAGTCACACGCACACTGTCACACGCAGAATTCACACTTAGTGCAAATAGCTAATACAGGGGATGTGTGCCGAGCACGCGCATTCTAAGTCAAATTTATTTGCGTTTTGTCATTGAGATTGTATTTTGATTTTTAATTAAAACATCACCATCACCAACACAAATACAATTTCTGTGACAAAAGTCAAAGAAGTTTCACTTACTATGCGCGTGCTCAGCACACACAGCTTTTTTTTTGTTCTGGGGTTTGAGCAGGGGGGTCTTCTGGAGCTGAACCCCATTAATTTCAGCTCCGGGAAACCCCTGCTTCCAGAGATACTTGCCTTGTCGGTATCTCTAACGCCAGGGAAATGGTGTGCCTAACGAAATGGCAGCGTTTAAATGCCCCTCGTCACGCGGGCCAATAGGAATGAGATGACGCCACAGCTTCCTATTGGGCCGCGTTACCTGGATATTTAAACTCCACAGAGACCCCCTACGGAGGAGGTAAGTATCTCCAGAAGCAGGGGGTCATTAAAGCTGAAATGAATGGGGTCCAGCTCCGGGGACCCCATGCTACAATCCTATAACAAGACGAAGAAAAAAAGGTGTACAGTATGGTGTTTTGCTGCTTTAACCTATAGAAAAGATGCAGTTCCAATTAGCAACATATTTCAGGGCTGCGATACAGTGAAAGAACGCGGACATGTGACATTTTCTATCACTTGTAACACCACTTTCACAAGACATGTTATACTTAAGTTATGTTATACGATAAGTAATTAGGACATTGTTATATTGATTTGCACATTTGAGCTCCAGCAGTAAAGCCTAAACATGAATTTGTTGTGTAATACTCAATGCATAAAGTTTTCATTTGGACTGAAGAAAGAATGCTGCTGTGATTTCGATAGTACAGTGATGGGAGTTAACTGGAGAAGAAATGGTGAGAAACATAAAAAAAACTGCAGCCATCTTATTAATCCCCATGCAGAATATTTTATGTAACAATATGCTGTGGAGCCATCTTCCCTTGCTTGGAAAAGACCCAGGGGCTTATGCAGAGAGGTACTGCTTAAATTCGCCACAGGATTGGAATTTATAGTTGTGGTATGCAGGGAACTCCGGTAGCGCTGTGTGCATGAAATGGCTAATTAGGCGAGTTTCACTTGGCGTGAAACTCGCCATTCTGAGCCGCGCGGTATTAGCCCATAATACAGCCAACTTTTGTTGGCGGGCAAAATTTCCATTAAGCGTGCCATTTAGTAGCTCCGATTGGCGCGTTCATGCGCATCGGAGCTACTGGAATCTTGCGTTTTTTCGCAGTGGCGAGATCACGCTTCTCGCCACACGTCTGGCGAATTTGAATAGCCCCGCCAAATTCTCGCCACTACCTCTTTCAATGCAGACATTTTTGGCGCAAACCTGCCGAATTTGACCTTAATGTGCCTCTCTGCATAAGCCCCCCAGTCTTTTGAATGGAGCTGAAATCTACCTGAGGGAGAATAGGAGAAAGGAGAATAGGAGCCAATATTTCTCCAAAACAGAAAACCACTGGAGCGTTTCACTGTGAATCAATATTAAAAAAAAATACTGCTCATTTGCATGTCGTTACCCAGAATCCCTGGCTGTCGTGGATGCATTGTATGCTAAGGCTGCGTCCATAGGACTGCAGCCGTGCTGAGGCGCGCGGAGGCTGAGGGAAAGCGGGTGCTTTCCCTCGCCTTGGTCCGGGGGCAGGTCGGGGGGTGGGCCAGTGACGTCACGGAGCTGGTTCGCCCTCATTGGGCGAACCGCTCACGTGACCGTCCCTGCGCTCCGGCGAGCGCTTGATTTGAAAATTTTGGTAAGACTTACGCTTCCGCACGCTTGCGGAAGCGTAAGCGAGTCCCTGCTAAAGCCGCTGACCCTGGACGCAGCCTAAGAGATAATGGGGAAAGGCAGGGTTGTGGGCCTGCATGAGACGTGTGAATGTCCTTATAAGTGGTATTTTTATTGGCTATATAAAAAAAAATGAAAGTACAGGTAATTTACTGAAAAAGAAAGAAAAGAAAAATAATAATTGTTTGTTCTTGTATAGTGCGTCTAGTTGTTTACGTAGCGCTTTACAGAGACATTTTGCAGGCACAGGTCCCTGCTCCGTGGAGCTTACAATCTATGTTTTTTGGTGTCTGAGGCACAGGGAGATAAAGTGACTTGCCCAAGGTCACAAGAAGCCAACACCAGTAATTGAACCAGGTTCCCCTGCTTCCAACTCAGTGCCAGTCAGTGTCTTTACTCATACTCCTTCTCTAAACTTTTCTGAGTGAAACCAAACCTTTAACCAAAAAAGTATCTGCATTGAGCTAGTTTATATAGCACTGTGTGTACACCCGGCAATGCCACATGGGAGGAGGAAATTAGTCCCCTTCACTGCAGGAGAGGCCAGCAATGCGTAGGGGTTATATAAACACAACTAACAGCAGGGAGGCTGAGATAAGAAGAAAGAAAGAGGAGGAGTGAGGGAGTCAGAGCTGGCATGTTCTGCTCAAACTAATTACTGAATGAAAACACCCCCTTAGGAGAACAAAAACCACTAGTCTCAGTTAGCATAATATATACCTAATGCAGAAAGCACTTACATATGTAGCATCTTCGCTGTCTCTGGTGTCCCATGGCTATGGTTTATCATTTAACCCCTTGGCTGTCAGAGGGATAGCAGAGGAATGTGTTGCAGAGGCTGTGAGGGTGTTTGTACATATGTATGAAAATGGGGCATTGTGACCCTGAAACGTTGCTTTTTTTGTTGCCTATATTCCTCTGGTAATCCTGTGAATGTAAAACAGATGTGCTGGCTGTCAGAAGCAGTATTTCACTGGTTCTCTTTGGTTTACTCTGATTACAACAAGGATTATCGTGGGAGAAGCAGTCTATAGCATTATTGTTATTATTTATTTCTAACGCACTAACATATTCTGGAGCGCGGTACAATAAGGTTGGACAACGAAAACAATAAGATAACAAGTATAAACGTACGTTGTTACAGAATGTAAGGCGGGCCCTGCCCCAAAAGAGCTTACCGTCTATAAGGAAGGGTAAGTGGAAACATAAGCATTAGATTTATCACATATTAAGAGACACTGTTTGTGATGTCTTGAGAGAAAGGAGCTGAGTTATGGGTGAGCTAAAGGTGTATTTCAACTGCACCAAAAAGATAGATTGTAAGCGCATCTGTTCAGGGACCGTGTCTGCAAAAATCCTATGTACATTGCTGTGTACCACGCATTATGTATGTATGTCTTTTTTTATATAGCGTCATTAGTGTACATACTAGCGCTTCACAGTAGTAATACATGTGACAATCATAAATAACAAATAATACAAATAACAGGTCATGGGAATAAGCGCTTCAGACATAAAAGCAACATTTCGGAAGAAGAATCCCTGCTCCGAAGAGCTTACAATCTAATTGGAAGGTAGGAAGAACGTACAGAGACAGTAGGAGGGCATTCTGGTAAATGCGGCCAAGCTTTATGTATCGTGTGTCCAGAATTATCCACGGTGCTACTCATATGCTTCTTTAAGCACGTGTGTCTTAAGGTGCATCTTAAAGGTGGATAGAGGGTGCTAGTCGGGTATTGAGGGGAAGGGCATTCCAGAGGTGTGGGGCAGTCAGTGAGAAAGGCGGGAGAGGGCATTAGATACAAAGGGGGTAGAGAGAAGACATCCTTGAGCAGAACGCAAGAGTCGGGATGGTGCATGGCGAGATTATACTGTAATTGTGAAGCGCTTTGAGTCCCATTGGGAGAAAAGCGCCATATATGAAATAAAATTATTATCACCTACTGTATATGTAAACTTTATAATGAAAACAAGATAAATCGCACACTTCCATAAAGAAAGTCCTCAGACCATTTATTGGATATACTGTACATAACCTACGTTTTGGGGTACAAAAATAAACCCTTCTTCAGGTATATAAGGGTTCATCTTTTTTAACCCCGAAACACTGTGCTTTTTTGGGGGGGTCTTATGTATATCAAACAAATGGTCTGAGGACCTTCTTTATGACAGTGTGCAATTTTCTCCTTTTCATTATAAAGTTTGCAATTAGTGACGGTTTTAAGGGGATCCCATCAAAGATTCTCGGCACCACTGGAGATCACGTTAGCTTTAAGACTATTTACCAACGGGAAGTGCAGAACAAGTATATATTTTATGATTTACCTACAGTATATGTAAGTGCAAGACGCAGCGTTCTCGTCATTCTACTCAATGTAGCAGCCCAAGATTCCTGCTATATAGTGTGAAATAAAACTAATTTAATGCCATTAAACATAAAACAAAAATAGTTCTATTCAACAGTACTACTAATATATCCTATAATAATAATCAGTGGTGAAGTTGATTTATTCTTACAGTTACTCAACCTCTCCACCCTCCTCCCCCCCCCCCCCCCGCTTGTTGACAACCTTGCGACCAGCCCAACTCCCCCCTTTTTCACAGCACCAATGCTCCCACCCCCCTCTACTTCTCTCCATGTATTTCTCTCCCCCTGGCTGTCTCTTACTCTTTCCCGCTCTCTTCCTCCCTCACTCTCCCCCCTCACTCTTCTGGAGGAAAGCTGTGGACAGACAGGGAGATGCAGGGAAATGGAGGGAGGTGCGGAGAAAGACAGGGAGACCGCAGGGAAAAACATCATGGAGACGGAGAGAGAGGCAGGGAGATTTAGGTCCCCTATAATTCATGCCGCGTACGACCGTACCAGCCTACTTTCACCACTGATAATTAATAATTGCCACCACTTAGCTCATTAGTGCACAGAGCCAGGGTGTGCTCACAACATCATGTCACCCATCACATATGAAAGACAAGGGGAAATCTCCAGCACAAAAAGAAAAATACAACGTTTAAAAAAGGCATCCATACTAACCAATATAGCAAAACAAAATCACAATCTACAGTACATACCTCCCGGGAAATAACAGGCAAAGCCAGCATTTCTAGCCATCGCTGCCTTTTTATCAGCCAAAGCTCTGGCTGGATAAATGGCTGAGGTGGCCTGAAACGCTGGCTTTGCCTGTTATTTCCTTTGAGGTATGTAGACTGTCTGAGACTGTATTACGTAGACTGTCATTTTGTTGCTATATTGATCAGTATTGATATTTTTTATGATGTACTAATAAATGTTGTATTTTTTATTAACTTTTAAAGCTGAATTTCTTTTTGAGCTGGAGTTTTCCCCTTGTCTTTCATTAAACATAAAAGCAGGAAACATATCCCTTCATGTACTAAATGGACCCAGCTGTTGCTGTACGGTCTAGAGCAGGGGCGCGCAAACTTATTTTGCTACGGCCCCCCTGCCTTGCTCCCTCTATTCCTGCGCCCCTTACCTCGTGCGGCATGAAATGACGCTGCGTGGTCGTGTGACGTCACGTGCCCCCCCCCCAAAAAAAATCTTGCGCCCCCCAGTTTGTGCACCGCTGGTCTAGAGAACGTGGAAGATAGATGTTATTGAATGTGGGGGAGAGATACCAGATTATTGTATTACAATGGGAATGTAGGAGATGTGTGCAGAGGTACCCAATGGAGACCGTTTTAAGGTCAAACTAAAATGAGGCTTTATTGCACCTGTTCCTTTAACACAGTAAAAACATTCAAAATAAACAAAATAAAGGCCTACTCCGCTTTGGAGAATAGCTACACCTTTACTCTGTCCCTTTCTAACTGGGTGAATAGCTAAGCTAGTTACCACCCCCAAACATATATACATATAGATATACAACAGTCCAAGAAGGAAGTCTCTTATCTGTGTGTTGTAGCTGTAGGGGAAGGTCTCTCTGCTCTCCTAGGTCAGTACCCTTGTGTGCTATGGCAATGTCTGTGTCCAGGTATAGAGGTCTGGTCCCCTTGTCTTGCTATCAGCATACAGTCCTTCTGCAGCTCAAGACATCTGTTCCTCTGGTCAGCCCTAGTTGTGGGATAAGGAAATCTTCCTGTTTCTCAGAACAGGCTTTTTCTAACACCTTCAGCCAGGTGGAGTCTGGTTGATTGCCTGTGCAATTAACCAGCACACTGCCGGATTTAGAGACAGTTTTTCTCAACAGTGATAAGTCCCTGTTATGGGAAATAGATGTCAGTCTGTGGAAGCAATGTCTACAAGCGCCATTAACTTTGTAAATCTGATGTCTTTGTGCTTCAAATTAAATGTCGATGACTTTATTTTCGTCACTACACTCTGTTCAGTTTGTTGTGTGGCTCTGCTAATCTCCAAATGTAATTACATAACTTTGTTAAAACAGACGTCACTATGATTATTGTGACTTTCATTTCAGAGGAGGAACTTGGTTTGAATCCCAGTGCTGGTTCCTTATCACTGGGGCCAACCCAATTTATCTCCCTGGACACCAAAACATCAGAAAGTAAACTCTTCAGGCTGGAACTCCTTCCTGTGACATGTCATCACTTTATCCGAAACAAAAGATCATAGTTTTCTTCACAATTTGGAAAAGCAACGTTGCCAAGACATGACATGTGATGGGACCTATTTACAGAAGGCTTCAAATTTGGAAACTGGGGCAAAACGGCACCAGCTTCCTTAGCCAAATCCTATTGCTTAAGATGGGACTCTTCTTCTAATAAATTTGATGCTTATTTTGCCAGATTTCTGAGGCCTTTCCGCAGCTGCGATGCCCAGTGACCCAAAAGATAAAAACGAGTGCTTATATATATCCCATCTTAAGCAATAGGATTTGGCTAAGGAAGCTAGTGCAGTTTTGCCCCAGTTTCCCAATTTGAAGCCTTCTGTAAATAGGTCCCATCACATGTCTTGGCAACGTTGCTTTTCCAAATTGTGAAGAAAACTATGATCTTTTGTTTCGGATAAAGTGATGACATGTCACAGGAAGGAGTTCCAGCCTGAAGCGTATATATATATATATATATATATATATATATATATACATATGCAAATACAACTGTATGCTCATCTGCATGTCTTAGGCAGGTCTGCAACCCCGCCTTTCCCCATCATCACCCAGCATACAGCACTTCCACTGCAGCAAGGGATTCTGGGAAATGACATGCAAATGAGCACACAGTGTCACTTTTTGCCTCAAAAACCATTTTTAACATGGTTCCCTATAGGCTTAAGCTTGCTGCATGGTCACAGCTTTGAGCACAGCCAGGGTTAAGGTGCATACCCAGAAAACCACCCACAGACAGCTGTTTCGACCTTGATGGGTCTCATCAGTGTGGGGTTGATTTTAACTGGATATGCATGAGAGGCTATGGGATAGGCTATACCATAATACTGAGTTAAGTTATGGTGAGTAAAAAAAAAAAATATATATATAGTGAAACCTATCCAAAGCTTCATTTTGCAAAGCCAGTATAACCAACCCCACACTAAGGAGACCCATTAAGGTCGAAACAGCTGTCTGTGGATAGGTTTACTGGCTATGCATCTTAACCCAGGCTGTGCTCAAAAGCTGTGAAATGCAGCAAGCATAAGCTTTAGGGGACCATGTTATATAGTTTTGAAGCAAAAGGTGCCACTGTGTGCTCATTTGCATGTGACTTCCCAGAATCCCTTGCTGCAGTGGAAGCACTGTATGCTGGGTGATAATGGTGAAAGGCAGGGTTGCAAACCGGTCTAAGACATGCAAATGAGCATACAGTAATATTTCATTAGCTATATGCTTTACTGTGGAGGTTTTTTGTCACTTATTTTACTCACCATAACTTAACTAAGTATATATATATACAGCTGAACCCCGTTATAACGCGGTCCTCTGGGCCAACCGATCCGAGCGGGGTATAACCGGGGTTGCGCTACTTTAAAAATAAATGGCCGCCGCGCGCCCGATCGGAAGGAGGAGGAAGGAGGCAGGAGTGAGACGCCGGCAGCCCCAGCAACTTCCCCCAGCAGCACCACCACGATCCCCCAATAGCCCCACCACGATCCCCCAGCAGCCCCACCACGATGCCCCAGTACCCCCACCACGATCCCCAGCAGCCCCACCACGATCCCCACCACAATCCCCCAGCAGCCCCAACACGATGCCCCAGCACTTCCCCCAGCAGCCCCATCACGATCCCCAGCCACACACCTGCGTTAAAGCGGATCCGCGTTATGCGGATCACGCTTATAACGAGGTGAGGTGTATATAATATATATATATATATATATATATATATATATATATATATATACACACACATACAAATTATGCAAGGTTCAATTGAGTATATACATAACGTTTGGTAAACAGGCAATGGTTTTAGCTGTATTAGTAGTCCCACTAGTCCAGATCACTATCTAAATATATGTATACATCAAATGTTGTATTATTAAACTGTAGTATGTATAAAATATGATGTATAAATGTACACACAAGATGTGCCCATTTAACGTTTGTTCAAGCACTGGGCCCATGAGAAATAGAGATCTCATTTCTCTTCATTGTTTTGTCTCTTTATACACACACTGAAATGCACTATTCGTTATCTCTTATTACCAGCCATTAACTTAAATACGTATTAACCCGTTTAATGACTCTCCAGCTTGAGTGAAATCTCATACACTAACTCTTGATTAGCCACCAATTCATCCCTCTCCCACTGCTCACATCTTATCCAGAAATACACACCAAGCTTCAGCCAAAAAAAGGCTACAGCTGTATTGATTTAATTCTCCTGTCTAAGGTAATTCCAGATATACTTTCTAAACTCAACCAAAATGCTATTCTGGGTGTTTTTGGAGCTACAAAGGTATAAATGTATAAAAATCCACTGCCGGGATTAGCCCTTGAGACAAGTAAAATCTGTTGATGTTCACTGAACCTACCATCAGCCCCAGCATGCTAGCTCTTGTAAGGCTCACAAAATACCATAAGAGCACTGTAAGGGTTAAACTATTGATTTTTCTCAATACTGCTTTATGAGTCAGGCCTGATCATTGTATCGTTGCAATCCATGCAGCATTCTCCCCTTAGTCGGCTATGTGTTCCAAGCAACCTGAAACAAACGCAGTATATAGTAGTAATACCAGGGCAGGGATGAAGGCAGATTAGGATCTCTTGCTTTCTTTCTCCCCATGTGTTGCTATATCTACAACTTGCTCAGCCAATCCCACATTCAACCATTTTATTTACCTCCATGCCTTAATCTTCCTCTCCCACGCAATGTATTGCCGGTCTCCCTGGCAGCAGGGGTTGGGGATTAACGGAACAGTCTCTCCATCTCTGAATCTACTGCTGCTCAAATTTAGTCCTCAAGGGCTACCCAAATGGCCAGATTTTCAGGGCAATACATACCTAAACAAGTTAGCTTAGTAATGATTAAAAAAAACTACTTTGATAGTAGCCCTTATGGACTGAATTTAAGCACCAATGTCTTAATCTAATTCCACCTCAGTTGTAGTTCCTTTAGAAGACTATATACCATGATTTTTTGTACAGTATGTCATTCTTATACTAAAGTATTCCATTGACATAGCTACTAAATGTATAGTGTTTATAATGGCTGCTATCACACACCATAGAAATAAATGCAATGAGGTTTGTGGGAAACATTGATAATTTTGCCATGTATACAGTAATCAAAACCTGATACAAAAATAGTGCCTATTTCTAATTGTGCTTTGATTTCCTGTTTTTTTTCCCCACCTTGAAACACTTAGAAGGACATTAGATAAAGATTGTACAGCATTTCCATAGTGTTTATCAAATATTTCAAAATACGTATACTTTTTTTGATGTGAAACTTCTTAGCTGGCACAAATCTCCTTCATGGAGACGGAAGTTTGTTATGGAAGTGAGGTAATTGGGCACAGAAGAAGCCGTAGGTGTGATGTAATTGTTGCCAGTAGAAGCCATAGGCTCACACATGCGCAGACATGGCCGTCGGATGTGCATGCGCAGATGTGACAGTCGGGTCCCTCATGCGCTAATGCATCCGTCGATACAAGCCATCGCATGCGTATAGACAACCTCCGTATCCCGCACATGCACATAGATGGAAGTCCACCCAATCCTACCCATGCACAGTTGGGACCGGCTCTGTCTGCACATGTGCAGAGACAGGCAGATCCACAAGTGCATGCGCACAGACAACCACCCCACATGCACAGAGGCCTCCAGCTCTGCCTGCACATGCGCAGAGGTGGCCGGATCCGCATGCGCAGAGGCAAATAACAGCAAGCGCATGTGCACAGATGTCTCAAACCATCAGCACGGATGACTCCTCCCGCGCATGCGCATAGTCGGCAGCCCAACCAATCGTACGCATGCATGCGCAGATTGGTCCAACTCTGCCTACGCATGCGCAGAGACGGTCAGCTCCACGCCAGTACATACGCAAGCGCATAGCCACCCAGTACCACCTGCGCCTGTATCCAGATACTGAGGCTTGGAACACACACACACACACTTTGTGTCCACGTTGTAAGTCAGACTTCTTTGCATTTTATCAAGGAAATTGTATTATCATTTTAATGATTTTTATTGAATGAAAGACTTTTGAAAGTGACAAAACACACAAGTTTCACTTATATAGCGCATGCTCAGCACACACCCCTTATGTGTTTGTTTTTTTTTAGAAAAGGTTGTCAATCCTCTCCATTCCAACCAGTAAACATGTCACTGTCATTAGTTCACTTTTTTCCTAAGATGGATTGCCCCTTTAAATACTGTAACTTCCCTTCGGCTGTTAGCCAAGTCCAAATTCACTCTCTACCGTTCTACATTTATTTCTCTTACATTCTCTGTCCACATGACACGGCTTCATTCTCCCCTTCCCAGCCCTTTGCTGGCATTGTCGTTCTCTCTGTTCGCAGGTAGCTCACATTTGCTGCTTTCAGTAATTGAGTTTTTAGTAAACACGGATATTGACGATTTGCTTAATTTGTTGCCGAATGAAATTCCATCGATTTGGCAGCTGTTCAGGTGGCGATTCCTGGATGGCATTCAAAGTGAGATCAGCAGGAAGCAACTCTGAGATCAATAGTAGCTGACTCAGCACAATCCCACGTCTGTCAGCCGAGTGGTATTTTGTTTGTATGCTATTTTTTTTTTTTTTTAACCTATTAGATACTGCAAAGACCAGCAGACTCCCCTGAACATATCAGTACAACATGCGCATGACAGGTAATCGGTAACCCCACTGCTTGAGGAAGTTGCCAAGAAGTGTGGAGATGGATCTTACAGCTGCCTGCAATAGACGTAGGGCCTCATTCTATATCATTTGAAGCATCCGTTTATGATGTTTTTGCCCAAAAATCCCCATTAAGGTCAATAGTGATTTGCGTCTCGAATGGCTGCTTCGGACTATATCGAATGACCTTCTTCATTTTATATTAGCCCTCTCCTGGCTATTTAAACCATTAGTGCTACTACTTCAACGTGGCTAAAATAGTGCAGTTTGACCATCTCTAAAGCAGCAAACCATGGAAAAGCAAATGCAGACCCCTGGAGTCTGACACATATCTCCAGGTCAACATTGATCCAGCTCTGATTTTGTATTATTATTGGCTGGTCTGTTACCAACACTGGCATAATAGTTAAATCTGAAGAAAGACTGACCTGGATCATTATCACAATACTGGCATGGAGTTAGTTAACAACAATGATCTGAGGATAGTTGCTATGTATGTACGTATGTATGTATGTATGTACAGTATGTATGTATGTATGTATGTCTTCATTTATTGAGTTGGCGGAGAGCCATCCAGGAGGATATACTGTAGTGAAGAGACATTCAGAGACTTTGGTCTGTACAGCAGGTGGAAGGTCAGTTTGAAAGGTAAATTTGTGTGTCATCATCATAGAGGTATGTATGTATGTCTGTCTTTATTGATATTTGAACCCAAGAAATGTTATAAGATCACCTAGAGAGAGTGTGTAAAGTGAAAAGAGAAGAGGTCCAAGGATAGACCACTGGGGGGCCCCCACAGAGAGATCGACAGAGGCAGAGGAGGTGTTAGTAAACCAAACACTGAAAGTAGGATGGGAGAGGAAAGAGGAAATCCAGGATAGAGCTCTGTTATGATACCAAGAGTATGGAGAATGTGAAGGAGAAGAGGGTGATCCGCAGTATCAAACGCTGTAGAGAGGTCGAGTAATATGAGCAGAGTGTAATGACCTTTGTCTTTAGCAGCATGGAGGTCATTAGTTATTTTGGTGAGGGCTGTTTTGGTGGAATGAAAAGTGTGGAGACGAGATTGTAGAGGATCTAGGAGAAAAAAGGTGGTGAGATAATGGAGCAAGTGAGAGAATACAAGGCGATCAAGGAGTTTAGAGGCAAAAGGCAGAAGGCAGACAGGGCGATATTAGAGAGACTGGTAGGGTTACGCTTGGTTGTTTTTGAGTAAGGATATAACTGTTGCTTACTTGAAGAAGGAGGGAAAGGTATCAGAGTAAAGGGAGAAGTTGAAAATAGAGAAGGAGAAATCCATCTCCAGTATTTGAGAAAGGCACAGGTAAAGAAAGCACACTTAAAATACACAGGACCCTGCTTAATTTTACATTAGATATCTCTTGAATGCTGCAGCATAGAAAAGAAAGCTTAAAATAAACAAAAATGCAACAACATGCATTGCATTTTTAACACCTTCAGTGTCAAGGGGACCTTGCAGTAGATCTGCTATTCTCACACCATTACTGCTGGGGGTCAGCAAATCTTTTGACATCATTAGGGGGTATGTATAGTGAAAGTTTGATGGGTGCAACCGATGTAACAAATATAAATATAATACTTGTTTTTTTTCTGATCAATCTGGTGTTTGCGTACGCTTGCACCATCAAATCTTTGATAAGTAGGGGTGAAGATCACAAAAGGTGAGGTATGGTTCTAGATTATCCTGTATGGGGCAGGTTAGGAAAATCCAAGCTTTTCATCATCCATTCCAATATATTTTCCCTGCAGGACGGCTGAACAAAGTTTTGAGCAATGTAAAACTAGGATTGTCTGAGCCTGTCCTTAGAGGTCACACTATTCATATAGCTTTTTAAGGTACAGTAGATGGAGATCTTACAATACGTTACTGTCAGTGACAACAACTGTGTAGTAATACAGCCCCCAATGCAATGCATCCCAGCAGAAATTCAAAGACCACTTTCTCCTCCTTCAGCACTTTCCTTCCCTTCTTAGATCCTTTTTTCTAATTAAGGGGCTTATTCAAGAAGCACCAAAGCTGTCAAACTTCCATTCAGGTCAAGTGGGAGCGAGAGGCAAGACCTAAATAAAGTTATCTATCCTGTCTGTTGTATGCCTGCAAACACACACAACTAGTGATACCATCAAAGAACTGTTGATCTAATCAGAAAGCATCATTTTGTTTCCAACTTGTGATGGTCATTTCCCCCATGCTTTTTGTCTAGCTCCATCACAGTTCATACTGTTGTACTAATCTGTCTGACATGTAAGCCCTGGTACCAGCGCAGGCAGTGTTAGGATCAATCCGTGTTTTCATCTGCAATAAGCAGCTCCCTTGAGTGACAGGGAGAGGTGGGCCAAGGGTCTGGGTTCTGCCCAATCAGGGGCTCAGACCTGAGACCCTCTTCCGGGGTACTTAAGGGGCTGCAAAGCCAAATTTAGTGAGTTCTCTCCCATGAGAGAGAGTGATTGCTGGGAGTGTGGAATCAGGGCTCTGAGTACATTCCATCCCCTCTCTTAGGGGAGTGGGACAGCTACCCCTCATCCCACCAGGGGGTGAGGGAAGAGCAGAGGATAGGCTATGGAGGCCTCAAGCACCGGTGTTGAGTCCAGGGACCACCCGGAGGAAGGAATAGAGTTTTACCAGTTGTATGCGGTGTGCTGTTGGACAATAAAGTGTTCCTGTTTTATAATATACTCCTGCCTGAGACTGCAATCAATCAGGAGGGGGTTAGCAGAAGAGAATTCTCCTGCAGGAATTGTCTCCAGCACTCCTGGAGCCTGCAAGAGATGGAGGCGCCGAACCAGTGAGAAAGAACCAACCATCACCCCAAAAGCCTGTCCTGTCTTCCCCTAACAACGGCGGAAACTCAGCGATCCTGTGAGCCAGCAGGTAACCAGCACAACACAGCCTGTAATCGTGAGATCTCCCAGGGGGTGGGGGGAAACCTGTTACACTAAACTTATTTTAGAAAGGCTTATACAATATGACCTGACCGAGAGACAATCTTGAGACAATCTTTCTTTTTATATTTAAAAAGAATGTGAAACATTACGTGTATAAATACAAAAGTTATTAAACAGTGTTACTACTTTTGTGTAAAACGTTGTGCTACTCTTTGCCCACTATATGTACAGTACTGTAGGACCAACCTAAGCATTGCCCTCAATGGCCACCTAGTCCTTTGGTTAATAGTTGAAGGTCACCATTGAATGTGTCTAGTTGCTTTCTTCTAACACTAGAAAAGGTCAGTGTTTTTATGTGAACATTTTGAAATATTCACAAGTTGATCCTCTAGTTCTGCTACATTTTATTTTATTTTTTATTCAATGAGGGAAATCTGTGAATATTTGATGTATGATATCAGGATTGACATACCCTGTTAATTAGGACCACATAACCATTTTACAAGTATCATCCTTTCAGGAGGAGAATATATTCAAAGCTGGGCCTCCCATGGGCAGAAGAACTGTGATGTCAAACCCTTCTTCTTGCCTCTGTGAATAAACAGGACCATATCGGTGTACAGGCTGTCCCTAAATATGCCAGGCAGAGTGTGCATTACAGAATGGCTTCCGGGAATCAGATTTGTACAGCTTCTGATAGAGGGAAGTAGGAGAGAGGGAGAGAGAATGACTAGACCTGAAAAGAAAGAGGAAAGGGGGGAGGGGCAATTAAAAAAAAAAAAAAAAAGAGATCGAGGGAATTATATAAACAGAAGAAGCACTCTCACAACTACAATTATTTCATCTCATTTGCTGCTTGTTACCTGGATGTATGGCACTTAGTGCACATTTAGTTTCAGTGAGGTCAGTAGAACAAGCAGTTATTTGGAATACATATGTGTCACCCTGCCAGTAAGAGTGATTTGTTTGTCAACAGTCATTTTTACTAAACAAAAAAAGAGCTGCTGAATTGTATTTTTTTAGCTATCTTTAGAACTAAGGTGCCCTACAATTGTTACCCAGAGATCCAGCCCAGCTCTGCTTAGGTCCAATTAAAAAATCTTTGGTTAGGATTGCTGCTTTAAACGTAACTGTAATCTTGTTTTTTTTTCCCTTTAGTTATTTTTTTTTACCACTTCTCCTACATATCTATATTTGTGGAACGGTTTGCATATGATCTGTATAAATCTCATGGGGTGATATGTATGCTTCTAATTACAATACTATTTGGTGCCTACAATTCAACTCCAAAAGGCCTCCGGTATTATAGTTACAGCTGTTTAACTGTAATGTCAATTTTTCAATAGCATGAAATGTAGAGTCCCCTGGATTGTAGCATTGATTGGAAACAGGTCCAGGGACTGGTATTAATGGGCATCCTCCAATATGGTGGTCTTACTTACACATATAAATAGCAGTAGTCTACCTCTATTACTTTAGCAGGGACAGTATCCACTCTGTTTTACTGCAATGTTTGGTTATCACCAGCAATCTATCCAATATGAATATACTGTAGGACACTGAGCAGACAGTCCCCATATGCCCCCTATTTCCCACTGGGATATGTTCTTCGTACTTGAAGAATACACCAATCGCAGACATACCAAACGCTATGTAGTAAGTAATAAGGTACTTATTGTTTAGAAAAGTGAAAACAAATGTTGCCATTTCTTATGTACCAAGAAATATCCTGCTGGCCCTTATTAATGTACAGTACCAATTTTTTTTAATAGGCACTGACCAATAAAATAGCTTTTTTTCTGGCTCAAAGTCTCCTGTCCACAGATTCACAGCATTGCTAAAATCGAATAAAAAGTAATCTGATTATTTGTAATGATGCTGAATTAAGAGAGATGTTGGAAGAGATTAACTAAACAGTATTCAGGAGCTACATACTAAGAGAGTGAAAGTATGCCGGGGTTGAGCTACACAAGTTTGAATTAAAGGACTTGGGATGAAGGGTGATCTGAGAATGTCAACAGATAGGTAGGAGGTACCTCGTGAGTGAGGGCAGGAAGGAATGTACAGTAGAAGAAAACAGCTGGGGTAGTTGACAATGGGTAGGAAGGATAGAGTGATGGAGGCTGGAAAATGGGCATGTTACAGTGGGCAGGAATAGTTGCAACATAAAGGGAAAGTGGGGGACAGGTGAAGAAGACAGGAGGAGGATCAGGAGGGGCAAGATAAATGCATACGGATGAAGGTGGAAAGACCATGTGGAGCAACAAATGTACATCTGTAAAAGATGACAGAAGGGGCATGTGAGGTAGATAGGGAGGGGGAGGTGGTCAAAAATGTTGTATGGAGGTTGTATGGAAGAAAAATGTCAAACAGTTAAAATGGAGAAAGTTACAGAAGGCGGAAGAAGGTAAAGGAAAGGATGGCATTAGTAAATTGGGTGTTTCTCAAACTATCACTCTCCTAGCAGACTTCACAAAATGTTTTTGAGGTGATATCTACTCCTTAACTTGCTATCACTGCCAGAAGATTGATCGGCAGCTATGAGAAGCATTAATAATGTACTCACACAGCTACATTAACAGCACACTGCCCGCAGGAACATTTATAGAGACTTCATCCGAGGCATAATACATGTATGTTTCCTGGTACAATCATTAAACAAAAATGATGCATACTGTAGATGGAATGCTAAAAATACCATTAACAAAGGCACATTAGCTCTTGTGGGCCCACATGATGCAAAACTCCCTCTACAACAGTCAAAGATGGATTTAATTAATCTCTAGACAACACAACGCTTCTTTTTTTTTTTTTTTTTAAATAACTAGTTACAACAAAACAGTTGGCTATATTTCTAATGCTATCGCTGTAGGGGAAAAACCAGATCACATTTTCAGAAGGGGCTGCACCAAAGTTAAAACCCCTTGACCCACCCAGACAAACCAGAGAGACATGACGTTATATTGCATCTGATCTGCACTTGCAATCAAGCACTTTAATAAGCTGTCACTTAAATGAGCTGTCACGATGTCCAAGGTTGCCAGACAATAAGGTGCCCTGGAGTCGAATAACCAGGAGGAACATCATAAAGGGGGCATGGTCCGTCTGCCAGATCGCATTATAAAACAGGAGCTGCGGTGGGCATGGTAGCAATACTAGCTGTAGGGAGACTCATATGTGCAAATAATTCCGCACTCTTAATCACACATCACCAAATACACAACAGCCTGATCATAAAGAAGTATCTGTGACTGCAAGGCAGGTGAGAAGGAATGTAAATTGGGTACAGTATGTAGTTGTTCATTAGATTTGAAGACACTATAAGGGGATCAGCGCACATCTGAAATCTGAATCAGCTTGCGGCCGCATAGTGGGGCTGTGGTAGCAGCTCCTTAGCATGGAGAGCCACAGGTGATGGCTCGTTGTTATGCTTGTACCACCTTTTGCAACCATCAGCTCAATAGTTGATCCCCAAACCTATGAAGTTGGGGATAACAAGTCTACCCAAGCACGCTTGATGCACAACATATTTTAGGGTTCGTATTGGGATATCTGATCGTATAGTAGATGACGGCCATGGTGAAGGATAAACAGACAGATCATTTGCTCCGAAAGATAAGGGTAAGATCGGGTCTTCCACTAACCTCTCACCCGGGCGTAGCAGCAGCTGCACTGAGACAGGACCTTGCGGAAGAGGTTTTGGCAAGCACAGCCGTGGCGTGGGTTACCCCCTCTCATTGCTCCCCAGGCATGGTGATGCCGAGCCTGGTCCAAAGCATGCCAGTGACGAGGCACCCCCCTCTCTGCCCTACAGCCAACGTGGAACCCACCAAAGGAGAAGGGGGGGTTGGGAGGTCAGAGAAAAAAGGGGTAGGGAGGAGCAGTGCGGATATACTGTAGAGATTGGATGTGTATAGAGAGTGAGAGGAGCCAGCTGCTGCCTTGAAGCTGGCTGAGAGAGGCTGTGTTACTGTCTGCTAAAGTGGCAGCTTTGCAAGCTGATCTACTGCTAGGAGCTGCTTTCAAGGAGGAGTCAGTGGCTCTTCCAGGAATTGCTAAGCACTCCCTCCATCTCATTCTCCCTTCTGGTCTATCTCTTCCATCACCCGCTTCTTCTTTCATGCTTCGTATGACTCTATAGCCGTTACCACTTCCATTAATTTTAACATTTTTAATTAAATACACATTTTGCAACCAGTTTTGTTCCTGCCTAAGTTTTTCGACTTTCCCTGTTCTTAAATAAAATGATATGTTTTTCTTATTTAGAGCTGGCAGTGTAGATGGCATTTTGCAGACTAGACTCCCTGACCCGCAGAGCTTACAATGTGGTGCCCGAGACACAGGGAGGTTGCGACTTGCCTGAGATAACACGGAGGACTGACGCAGGGGTTGGAACAGGACTTACCAGCATCAAAGATATTACCACTAACCTATTCCTTGGGACCCAGATTGTAGTAGACTGTAAGCTCTGTGGGACAGGGCTCTTCAGCATAAACGTAATGTAGTGTAAACGTAATGAATATAGGAAAACACATCATTCAAATTGTGTATGTTATATGAATGTTAATGTGGTGTGTTTTTGCACCATCAAAAAGAATATTAAACAACTTTATCCTGCTTCAATTAGGAGTACCTTGAGCTTTGGAGTTATCCATTGGTATTTTGAGGCTTCTAGTTGGGATAAAAAAAATGTTCTCTAATAGATTTAATTATTTGCTTATATTCTTTATATATCATTTCTAAGAGCCAAAAGGCACAGTCTTTTTTTACGGCTATTTTAGATTTATTCAAATGTGTTTTTCCATAGCTTTTTTTAGAGGTACTGATTCTTTAGACACATTAATTTTTTTTAGTGTCAGGGAAGCCTGGTTCAAATCCCAGTGTCAGCTCCTTGTGACCCTGGGCAAGTCACTTTATCTCCCTGTGCCTCAGGCACCAAAAACATAGATTGTAAACTCATCTGGGCAGGGACTGTGTCTGTAACAATCCCTATGTGCTCGTACCGCGCACTATACTGTCATTGTGAAGCGCTACGAGTCCCATTGGGAGAAAAGTGCTATATGAAATAATGTTGTTGTTGTTATTATTATTAGAACAAACATTTATGAAGCTTCAACAAAGCAAATCCCCCTGTTTATTACAATTGGGCTACCCTGAATTTGGGCTCAGTATCACTGCTTCGTAAACCTCCTCGCTAACAAACGAAACAAACTGAAAATCCTACAGCAAAAGTCATTGCTCTAAGAAAGAGGCATCTGACTCGGGTGGCCTGTAAATTGGGAAGGGATGTCTGCACCAGAGTTACAAGATGACACAGTGGGCCATATTTATTAAGCAGCACTAAGCCATACAGGCACCATCCTGCACATTACAGTAGATGGGACTGTAGTACTTTGCAGCTTCACACTGCTTAGTGAATATGGCTCAGTGTGTTATAAACATAGTGAGATTCTCATGGCATCACATGGCTAGGGACTGTATTCCAAGGGGGATTATTTCTAGGTCCTCATTAAGCAGGTCATACCATTGGGTCATCCTGTTTAAATAGATAAGGGACATTTTTATCTCCAGTCTCTATCACGGCTTCCTATGGCTTTAAACAAGTTGTGGCCCCCTAGGAGGAGGACCTTTACTTATTAACATGGAATGGGATGCAGTCCTCTCTGGCAGCTCAGGGGTTAATGTTGCCTATAAGGGTCCCCCCTTTATAATGCATTCAAGACATGTTGGTGTATTTGTACTGGGCCACAGATCTCTGTTTTATATCTACACAGCAGTGCATTCTGGACCTTGTAGTTCTGTTTGATTATGTAACCCTTCCGGTATTGTGCTTCGAAAGACATGTGGTCCTTGTTGCCCAAGAGAGTCTGCCAGATAGGACAATTAGGAAATCATATAAATAGCATGTGAATCCTCTGTTATTAAATGGGTCTGCAAAGCATTCATCATATGGGTTTATGGCATTTTTGTAGTCACAGGGAAGCTGTGGGTTGTAAAATGGAGCCTGATGTATTACTCAGAGCTGATAAACTCTACTACCATGCCGTGTTATTTAAGCCAATATTTTTCTGATCTGAACCTTCCCGCTCTTTAATGTACCGTCATAATATAAATCAGTTCTGGGTACACATTTCTAGTTGTCAGGAGAATTCTCTTGGAGGGAGCTGAGACACCTCAATCCTATTGCTACTGGCAACCTACAGCCCATAGTGCCTGTCAGTCATGCACAAATTTGTGCTGGTTATGCAGATTTGTTGCAGGCTGTGATATTTTTGTTGTGGGCCAAAATAAGAGTACTTCATAGATGAAATGATAGTGTGCAGAGCTTTCACAGCCTCGGTGCTTTCTTATTCTGTAGAAGGTTAGTGGCACTATACAGCACACTGCATTTATTGCCCCCTCGTCTGACAGTGAACGGGATAAGGGAATCATTTTGACTGGGAATCATTTCTATAGGAATGAAGACAGCAAATAAATAAAGAAGAAGACATAGCTGCAATCTTTCTGGACACAAAGTCTAAGGCCTCGGGCATGGTCAGCGCTTAGGCGCTGACCCGTGCTGAGGTGTGCGGCTGCTCGGCAGTGAGCCCCTGCAGCCGCAATGAGAGCGGCTTTAGCAGGGGCTCGCGCACACTTCCGCACGCTTGCAGAAGCGTGTGTCTTAAGAAATCTTTAGTTTCGGCGCTCACGGGAGGGCGTGCCAGCTCCGTGACGTCACTGGCCCGCCCCCAGATACGCCCACGGACGGCGCGCGCTCTAAGGTCAAAGAAAGCACCGCTTTCCCTCAGCGCGCCTCCGCACGGGCGAAGTGTCTATGGACTAAGCCTAAGATTGCACTTTTTACCACTCATACTCTCTGGGTACAATTTGTATAGCGTTAGTACATGCTGACCTTTACAAAAAAAAAGGCCTGTAGTGTTCGGATTAACCAACACTTCTCATCAAAGAATTGAGCCCCAACGAGCAAAAACAACAGATTAAAAAGGATAGTGTCAAAAAAACAGCACTAACTGCATGAAGCGGAGACACCAATGAGGAAAACAATTATTGTGAAGGGGAGAACAGCAGAGATAGAAGACCAGATTTGTAAACAGTACTAAGCCCTGTACAGTTGTACTGTTAAAGGACCGTACTTTCACACCCAATCACCTGCATGGGCTTGGTGGTGCTCTGAAGCTTGGCAATGTTCTTGGTCTCAAAGTAGGTACGTATAAATGAATAATAAAGGTAGTCATGAAACTTCCTGCCAAGTCACTTGGAATACATTAGGGATGTTGGGAGAGAATAAAACAAAACATCAGTTGTCCCAGTTATATCAGTGATGGTTAAACCCCATTGCTGTCAGATGGGTCTGAGTGGCACAAATACTGCCAAACGTCAAAGCACCGTAAAGCCCATTGCAAGTACAGTACACCCGGGCTATAGGACTGCATAGCAAACCTGGGCTGAAATCATGGTTTTCAGCACTGTTTCAGGCCCCTTTTGGGTTGTCAGTATGCTAGTTGTCAGCATGCTAATCATTACAGGCACTGATCTAGTAATCAGATTCTGCATCGCCTCTATAACAGAAGCCAGCATGCACAGGGACTTCTTGCATGAGATGTCCACGTGTGAAGTCCTCCTTTTCCAAAAGTAAGAGATATAAAACCAAAGCTGTTGATCCCCAGCCAGGAATAAAGCCAGTGAAAGGAAGGACTGGATGCCAGACCGCAAAATGTACAGTTTTCAACTGTGAAACCCTAACCCAATGTTAAAAAAAGCAGCAGGAAGAGAATCTTTTTATAATGGGCTTTGCTGGAAACTATGCAAGTTCTTGCCAAAATATCTGCCTCCAAAAGAGCTCTAGCAAACTTAGGCATTAACCACTTGGTTGCTGAAGGGACCGGCAAAGCACAGATTTAGAGAGCACTGCAGGACCATAAAAAGGAGAAAAATCTAACATATGACAGCTCCCAGCCACACAGAGCTGACTGCAACACATACCTCAGACATCCTCCACCCACAAAGTCATCAAGGTAAAACACCTCTCGTCCTTTATCCCACCGAGACATCAGGGATACATCCCTCTTACTCTCCACCCCATTAAAATACGGAGATAACAAACCTGTGACCCTGCACCCCTGCAGGGATATTTGCACCTCATTCTTTAAAAAACTTCAGGGGCACACACCTTTTATGCATTTATAAATATCAGGGACACATACCTCTGCCCCAATGCTCCATCTTACAGAGACATTAGGGGAACACACCCTTCATCATACAGAGGTGTTAGAAACACATAACTCATCACCCCGCTCTTATCTCCCTACCCGATAGAGACAATAGAGTCCCTTAGAGCTAGGGTGAAAATACATCCCGGATGAGGCGGGAGTCACGTTTTTCCATTAAACGTCTCAACAATTTACTGAAAATCATTAAAATGTCCCGGTTTTTAGCTTCTCCCTGTTTGGATGCTGACATCGGCAGAAGAGGAGGGCAGCGAAGGATGATGGCAGCAGCAGAGGAGGGTGGTCCAAACCAGAAGTTAGTCACAACTTCCGGTGTCTGCTGGGACCCCCCTTCGCCCGCTCCACAGGTAGGGACTTTTAACTGAGAGGAGGGCAAGAATAGGGATAGCAAATATGGGGAAAGAGAGAATGGAGGGAGAGAGGGAGAGGAGGGGGAAGGAGAATGGAAGGAGTGTGAGAACGAGATAATGGGGAGAGAGGGAGAGAATGGGGGAGAGGGAGAGAATGGGGGAAAGGGAGAGAACGGGGGAGAGAGAAAATGGGGTGAGAAAGGGGAGGGAGAGACAGAGAAATGGGGGAGGTAGAGAAAGGGAGAAAGAATGAGGGAGGGGGAGTGTGTGTGAGACAGAAAGGGGGGAGAGGGTGAGAGAGCATGGGGGGAGGGAGGGAGAGAAGGTGGAGATAATGGAGGGAAGGAGCAGACAAAATTGAGGGATAGGGAAGAGAAAGAGATAATGAGTGAGTGTGTGTGTGAGAGAGAGAGAGAGAGAGAGAGAGAGAGAAAGAGAGAGAAAAAGAGAAAGAGAGAGAAAGAGAGAGAAAGAGAGAGAAAGAGAGAGAAAGAGAGAGAAAGAGAGAGAGAAAGAGAGAAAGAGAAAGAGAGAGCGAGAAAGAGAGAAAGAAGGGGGGGGGGAGAAAGGTGTTGAGAGAAAAAGTTGGTGAGAGAAAGGTGAAGGAGAGACAGACAAGTGGGAGGCAGGGGGAGAGGAAGGGGGGAGATGGGGAGGGGCGAGTTTGTGTTATGTTAGGAAACTGAAATAAATCACTAATACAGCATAAATGGGGATGCTATTAGACAAATACCATTATATTTATTTTTAAGTGATGTCATGTGTTTTATAAAAATGTTTTTAATGTGTCCTGTTTTTTTACTTTTGAAAATCTGGTTACTTTAGTTAGAGCAGCAATCCCGCTGATGTTACATATCTTATTTTATTACAGCATTAGAGTAGAATCACTGGGTCCCCCTGGGGCTAAACAGTGCTATTGTGTAGCTCTGGGGGCCCACCAGTTCCGGAGATATTTACCAGTGACATTACCAATGTTTCTTCAAGGGTTTGAATAGCCATCCAATAGGAAGCCACAAACTATGACTTTGCTGCTTCCTATTGGCCCGCGTTTGGGTGGCCTTTGTGTGTTTAAACACCCATAACTTCGTCTGGTAATTAACTCCGGAACCAGGATCTCAGTTTAGCTCCAGAAGACGTCTAAACCCAATCCTGTTAAAAAAAAAAACAGCAACCGTGAGTGCTACTTTAACTTTCAACCCCATCTCTTTGCTCTCACCCACCACCCTACAGAAACATAGGGATAACATATCTGTAACCAGTGCCTGACTTATCAGAACGGCCGGGAGACATATCTCCTATGTGTAACCCCCCTTTGGAATTACTGTGATCACTTAAGGGATTAAGGGCCTCAGAGGGTTAACCGTGTGGACTGCTGTAGTGTAACGTCCCTCTGCCATCAACTGGTATAGAGTGAATAGGCAGATACCTAGCAATGCCCACCTTAATCTAGAAGGTGCTTAGCCTGTCACCTGGTACAGGATATGAAGTATACTTTTAACCATTCCCACTGCTGGCATGGTGATCGGTGATGTCACAAGTGAGTATATATAGAGTTGTAGAAGATTCTACAGGAAGATCACTTGAGGACACACAGAGGAGGGATCGCACTGTATATATATAGCCCTCTTTCCCCTCAATAAAGAGTCTACCGATGCTGTCGATCCCTGTTGGCTCACAGAAGGCCAGAGCCTCTGCCACTGGGAGCCTGCGGTGATCAGATGTCCACCTCAGTGCAGCGCCTCCACCTGAAAGGGATCCTGACGCATCAGGATAAGCCCCTCCCAGGAACAATACCAGTAATACGCACACACGTCTGTATATATAATAACAACCCTTACTATGAACCATAAACAGTACCCTGTACCACACAGTATAACAACCCCAACTCTGTACCACCAATGAGTGTCCACAAAGTACATTAGGTGCTAGGCCCTGATGTCCTTTTCCACAATGTCCGGGCCCACCCAAGAGAGTAGGGGGTAGAGCTACCCGTGAGTTTTTGGTGCACTTTGTAAGGTACCTGCCAAGTACTCCAGTACTCGGTGCGGCCGACTTAGCGATGGTGATCCGCTGATCCAGCAACGTCACCGTCCGCGATGGCGTCTGCCTCTGCATTGGGTGGTCTTCGGTAGGAGGGTCCCACCTTTATGGGTCTCTGTACGAAGGTGGTCTGGTCCCAGACCACAGGCCTCAATCACCATGCGGCGTCTTCCTTGTGTCCCTGGCACTACTCAGTAAATGGGGAAGCGTCCCTTTTTAGGGCCTTCCCTGAAGCAACCACAACCTCACTTGAGTGGGGCCTTTCTGAGACCTAAGGGGGTACTCTGGCCTAGAAACAAGAGAAAAGTGATGCATCCAAATTGGTCAAAGTTCCTCAATAATATATGTAAATAATACTGGATAGCAATGGAAAGTCCATGAATAATATGGCAATTGTCAGGTGCGGGCTAGGAGTCTAGTGGGGTCCACATGACCACCACAGTTGAAACACCATAACAGCCCCCCCTAGTAACCAATATGAAATGAACAGAGGCACTGGTAAACATATGTATATATGTAGGGGCGCTCTGGCCCTGTTACCTTAGTGCTTGCAGGACTTCCAGATATCCAGGGCGTGCAGTTCATCCAGGTAGATAGCCAGCAGGAAGATAGGTGAAGATGCGTTGCACTGCCTCAATTTCCAACTCCCAATGAGACCGGAAAAAATACTAAGTGAGCACTCAGCTGAATAACAGGTCAGGTTTATTGCAAGGTGGTGCAGCAAGGGAACAGCAAAGCCACACGAACGTACCTACGCGTTTCGTGCACGAGGCACTTTATCAAGGTGACAAACAAGTCTGAGGACCAGGGAACCCTTTGGCATGACTGATTGGGATATAAGCATTTTCTCACTAATAAAAAATATTTGTATTTGGTTTTTTTTATATTAGATAGGTCCACATTATTACAGGCATACCCCGCATAAACCAATGCAAATGGGACCGGAGCATGTATGTAGAAGCAGAAATGTACTTAAGTGATGCACAACATTTTCCCCACTTATCGATGCATGTACTGTACTGCAATCGTATTATACGTGCATAACTGATTAAATAACGCTTTGTAACAGCTCATTATCTCCCTGCTTGCTTGCGCACAGCTTCGGGTACAGGTGGGAGCGGTATTGCTGTATCAGGACGTGGACGCTAGGCGCGCGTGAGCGTGCCGGTTTGCCTATTGGTCTATTGTACTTACTCGCGAGTGTACTTAAAGTGGAGTTGTACTTAAAGCGGGGATGCCTGTTACTGTTCAGTATTTTTATGCAACAATGCACTTTTATTTATTTTATGCACTGATCACTCTTTTTATTATCTTTTAATCTTTTCATTATAAATTATGGACAACAGTAGACTAATCCATTAATTAAATTGTTCATCCCTCAATACTTATTATATTTGTTCTGAATTTTCTCTTCCTATTTTGCTTTCCCAGATCTTGTTCATGCGTTCTACTCAATGAAGAGGAGGTAGATACCATCACATATTCCATGAATATATTTTAAATTAATATACCATTAGTGTCAGGGTCAACTCATAAATAAGTGACTATTATAAGCATCTTATGTTGTCCACAAAGTGATTCAGCTAGACTATATCTTATGTATATGCTCTGATTATAAAATATCTATGCACTTGTATTGTGGCGTGTTCATCCAATTCTATATTTGCACTTGTATGTGGTCAGTCACCACGTCCACAACTACCATGTATCACCTACACAGGCATAGTTCACTTATGAACCTATGGGGGCTATTTATAGCACTTAGCTGTAAATCTCTTATAGTTTGTTGCCCCATACTATTACAAATAACCACACTGTCTATGCCTGTGTTGATCACTGCTATTATAGTATTGAAAGTGTTTTTAATCCTGTTTTTTTATCTTTGTACTTTATGTGTTGTTAATAAATATGTGGTTTTAGGAAAAAAAGAGAAAAAAGACAGTCATATACCATACCATACCACCTGACTGGCCCAGCCAAGGCTGTGTACTCCGCGTCACCGCGACCCGTTGCTACACGGACGATACGTCCAACCCACACGCGGGCACGTACAGTGGTAGAAATCACGCAGTTTTATATTTAGGAATCCCCTGATGAAATCACCTAGTTTGAAGAACGCGTAGAGGACTGCATACTGTTGTAGCTACGGTGACAGCCCTCACACCAGAAACCCACCTATACTCTGGACTCTAATGAGACTCTAGGGCACGCTACCAGGGACAAGCGCTGATGATCCAACCCCCAAGGTCCCACCATCTTGTTTACCTCCGATCCGCACTCCTGATGGTTCAGTTTGTTTCCCCCGGTGGTGACATCACGGAAGAAGCGTGTCGCGTTTCTCTGAAGCTCCTGGCTGGAGACGTGTATGCGTGCGCGGTGCCATTGGAAGTCCACAACATTGGGAACAAGACGTGCAAGCAGAGGCATGGAGTCCACTGTTTGGTGAATGAGTATTACTCCTTACATGCTTGATTACACTATTTTTTTTGTGAGTTTTAAATTTGTGGGATTGTTTACTGGGAATATAATTGTGCATCTTTTCTATTACACTAGATCGGGCGCATTTCGTTTTCCCCCTCGTGTTTCATAGATCTACTGGGCAGGGTCGTTGTTTCTACGAAGGCCTTCTCAGCATCCTAAATAGAGGGCCATTATCCATTTTTTTGTTCATCACAACAGGACTATTCCTATATGGTTTCTTTTTGGACTCTATCTATATTTTTTAATATATCATCCCTTTAAAGTCATCATTATTTATATTCATTTTTTATGTACATGTTTTTTTTATACATATCATTTTTAGTAACTTGTTATACATTGTTTTATATCATTTAGATATTGCATTTCTATTTATTATATTTTCATATATAATTTTTTTTAACCATTTGTTGGTCGATCTACACTTGCTAATCTCATATTACTCATAGTGACCCACACATTCAAGGGTTCACAATAATAATATATTTGATCATGCTACTGCAGTTGATATAGATACCAAGAGGCGCAGTCTTTTTGTTTGTAATTTTCTATTTAGATCATATATATTATATATATCTATCTATATATATAATCTATGATATATATAGCAACTGTAAAATATTCTGTATTGTTTTCTTTGCAGTGTCTTAGACAGGTCGCAACCCTGTCTTTCCCCATTATCGCCCCAGCATAACAGCGCTTCCACACACCACTGCAGCAGCAATCAAACAAGCAGGGATTCTGGGGAATGACATGCAAATGAGCCCTCAGTTCCAGCCCCCCCACCATCAGTGCCACCCTTTTGGTACTCACACAATCTCGTATTGAACATACAAAGACAAGCACGTCCAACAAATCCCCTGCAAAACAGCAAGGAAAAGGTCAAGACGTCCCCCCATGCGAATCCGTAATGTACTCAAACATATACACTATCACTGTCCCCGTTCCCATCAACTCCATACAAGGAGTGCTGTTTTTAAAAACACAAGAATATTTAACATCTTTAAGTGACATATGCTGGGATGATATTCAAAAGAAATAAGTCAAATCCATTAAACCCACTCAAAACCCTCTCACCGCTACTGTTCAAAAATCATCATCACAACACTTCATTCATCACAATGTATTCATTCATTCACCCTTGATGGGTATCATCAAGTGTGAGTGTGGGTTGTAGGGCTGGCTAAGAAAGCTGCGACTAAATTCTAGCGCTGCCATAAGAGACTCTTAATAGGCATCAGAAACTCGCAAAAGCAGCAACTAACCAGCTCAAATCATATAGACATACCTTTTCGATCTCAAATCATTATTCTCAACTGCTTACAAAAACATACTGGTAAGGATCACACTATTCTCAGTTCTATATGGGGGAAGGGGGGTTGGGGTGTAAAAAACCTTTTTCAACCCTTCCTATAGCGATAAGTTTCGTGTCTATACGGCCACATGATACACATTCCAGCCAAAGATTACAAATATTTGTGGGATTAATTCACCAGACACCATAGTTAAGGTAAATCAAAAAAAAAGCTGTGTGTGCTGTGCACGCTCATAGTAGTGAAACTTCTTTGTACTGTTTTTTTTTTTTGTCACATTAGACATTTGTCACATTGACTTATAAACGCCGCGTGCTCGGCCCACATAGTTCATCTGAATGTGATGGTGTCAGTCCAGAGAGTATGTATTTGGTGTCAGTCAGAGAGTATGGGGTATGTGGTGTTTGTTTTGTGCGTGGTGTCGTCAGTGTGTGCAGGTGTGTCGGTCCAGTGTGTGCATGTGTGTCGTCAGTGTTTTTGGTGTGTCGTTCATTGGGTGCATGTGTGTCGTCAGTGTGGGCGTGTGTGTCTGGTCAGTGTGTGCATGTGTGGTCGGCCAGTGGTGCATGTTGTCGGTCATTGTGTGCATGTGTGTCTTCAGTGGTGTCGTCAGTGGTTTGATTGAAGTGTGTCAGTCAATGTGAGTGTGTGTGTGTTTGTGTAGTGTGTTCAGTCAATGTATTGTGGTGTATGGTGTGTGTGTCAGTCAATGTGTGTGTGTGTCAGTCCAATGTGTGTTTGTGTGTGTCATGTATGTCTCTCCTCTCTCTGTGTCGGTCAGTGATGTGTATGGTGATGTCGTCAAGTGTGCGTGTGTATGTGTGTCAGTCAGTGTGCGTGTGTATATGTGTCAGTCAGTGTGCGTGTGTATGTTGTCAGTCGTGTGCGTGTGTACGTGTGTCAGTCCGTGTGCGTGTGTAGGTCAGTGTGTGCATGTGTGTCGGTCAGTGTGTGCATGTGTGGTCGGTCAGTGTGTTGCAGGTGTCGTCATTGTGTCATTGTGATCGTTCTGGTGTGTGCATGTGGGTGTCGTCAGGTGTGTGCATGTTGTCGGTCAGTAGTGGTGCAGTGTGTCGGTCAGTGTGTGCATGGTGTGGCCGCAGTGTGTCAGTCAGGTTGAGTGAGTGTTCAAGTCAATGTGTGTGTGTGTGTGTGTGTGTTCATCATGTTTTTGTGTAATGTGTGTGTGTCATCAATGTGTGTGTGTGTCAGTCAATGTGTGTGGGTGTGTTGTCGTCATTGTCCCCCCCCCCCCGTGCTGTGCTGTCCTCGTTCAATCGCGTGGATCGGGGAGGGATGGGGACAGCTGCATCTCCACTCTCGGCGCCGCTTCCGCTTCAGCCTCAGACGCTGCTACGAGGGGTGGGCGACTCTGCGCATGCGCTGCCTCGCATCAACGGATGCAGATAGCTTCCTGGCCTGCGGGACCCGGCGGTCAAATCTGCGCATGCGCCTCAACCTCCCATTTCTGTGTGGACGTGTGGGGGGAATGGCGGCTCTCCTCCGGCCCCGGCGGCGCTCAGTCAGCGGGACACATGGAAGGGGAAGCGTAGTTAGGGAGGAGAGAGGCTGAACAGCCGGAGGACTTGCGGGGCTTCCGCCATCTAACTACACCCACACCCGCAGCACCGGAAGCTCTGCGCCAGCCATATTTGTACACCCATGGCAGCGGACGTGTGGGGTTAACGGCGGCCGTTAGGAGCGGCATGTCACAGCGGGTGCGTGGGGGGAACGGTGGCCGTTAGGAGCGGCGCCGGCGGCTATTGCCGCCGCCGCCGCATGTCACAGCAGGCATGTGGGGGGGAGGGATGGGGGAGCCGTGACGTCACTTCCGTTTCACATTTGTCCCCCATCTCTCCCGTTTTACCCCATCAGAATAGGTGCCACTAAAGAAGTTTCATTTCAAAAAGTGACAAACTCATTTGCATGTCACTACCCAGAATCCCTGGCTACAGCAGAAGCATTGTGTGATAAGAGATAATGGGGAACGGCAGGATTGTGGACCTGTGAACGTTAACACAAGTGGGAGGAGATACAAATTAATATATTATGTGTGTAATTTCACAGCCTTCTCCATTCAAGGAGGATGTTTTTCATAGTACAAAGTTCTAGTACAGGCAGTCCTCGGTTATCCGACACAATGCGTTACTCAAAATGGCGTTGGATAGCGAAACGTTGTAAAGTGAAACACGTTTTCCCATAGGAACACTGTTTAAATGAAAGGTTCCGTTCCTGAAGGCATTTTTAATGCTAAAATACACAAAATATTTTACGCAGACAATAAGATATGCACCACACACATAAATTATATAGTGCATTTACTGTATTATATATAATATAACACAATATATAATATAATATAAAAATATAATATATTATATAGTATATTATAGTATAATATATATATTATATACACATAAACAACTTTGCAAAGCGTCGTAAGAGCGTTGGATAAGCCGTTTTGGTGTTGAAAAAACGAACATAGGTATGCATTGCATAGCGTTGGATAAGTCATTCGTTGTAAAACGTGGACTGCCTGTAGTAATGTCGGGCATTATACATCTGTAATAACTGACCCCACAAGACACACAACGCTCTACAAAGCTGCGCCTCACACTCGCATTACTTTTACGTTTCATATTGCTATCGGACAAAAGTAGTACAGCCGCAAAGGGACATCACTTTACCCACTCAAACTAACTTTAGAGTTAGATTGCTCTCAAGTAATTAAAACGACAGGGCAGGGGTATGATGATGGCATAGATTCTTTCACAGGTATGATACGGGTACAAATACACCTAACAAATTGTGGTAGAGAATACAATAAAGTAGGAAACTGCGGATGTACAGGGCTTTCCAAACCTGACACGTGTCTTCATTATGTGTAGTTTACGTGTGAAGAAGAGACCTGTGGAATAGTGCTGCTTGTATATTACAGTATTCTGCATAGAGGCTACAGGGGCTATACACACTGTCGTGACAAGTTGGGTGTCTTGGGAACCCAGAAAGAATTGCACCGTTTCAGCTCATAATTAGATTACTGACTTGTCCCTCGGTATGTTAACAGAATAAGCACAAGAGGAAACAAAGGAAGAAGAAGATTTTTAGAGCATATTTACCCATTCAGTGCCAGTGGGGTCTGTAACATTTATGCTGGCCCTATAGGCTTAGTGATTACAATGTTTAATATATGGAACTTTAAGTAACCAAAAAATATCCCAACAATGTGGCAAGAATTCATAATATAATTTGTAGCATATGTTTTTTTAGAAATGAAAGCACCTTTGACTCCAGAGAGACTTGCAGATCTAAGTGTTAAATAATGCAATCCGTATCTCACACAGAGGCGCCTATTCATCCTATTCATAACCCGTCCGCCCTTCCCTGCACTTAGTGGGTGCGGCAGAATGCTAAGTGGTGTAAACGGACATCAGCAGGTGTGCAACTAACAGTGCATGCAAGCCATTTCTAACATTCCATTAATAAGCGGCCCTCATTCTGTCATAAGACGTTATCGTTTCACAGAAACTTGCATTTTTCACGATTTTGTGGGGTTCTGAATGTGTTTTTTTATTATTATTAATTTTGAATAGCTCTATAATCTAAGTGTAAGAAATGCTGTATAAAGTTGAATTTGTAGTCAATTTTTTTCCTGAAAACTCACAGTCTATCTTTCCTAACTGTGTAGAGCAGGGATGTTCAAACTAAGGCTGGCGGGCCAAACACGGCCCGCTACCTGGTTCAATTAGGCCCCCGGAACAGTCCTCGAAATGGCCCAATTTGGGCCGGGATGAGGACAGCAGAGCTGCCCGGCTGCATCAACTCTGCTGTTTGTGGGCACCATATGGCGCTGCAGAGCCCGCCATAGTCACTCCTCCCCAGATCTCCCATCTCCTCTGGGAGAGAGAGAGAGACAATATTTATCATGCATATATGTGTTCCATTGATTAGGTGTATGTGTGTGTTGTCTATTTAGAGTTTGTAAATGTTGAATATAAATATGTATTTGTATATGGTATGTGTATATATGGTGTTGTGCCTGTGTGTGTATATATAGTGCATGTATGATGTATTTGTGTATATATAGTGCATTCATGACGTGTCTGTGTATACATAGGGGGAAAGATGATGGAGGGAGAGAGAGAAGAGAGAGGATGGGGGAGAGGGAGGATGGGGGGGAAGATAGAGGATGGGGGGAGAGAGAGAGGATGGGGAGATAAGGGAGGAGAGAGAGGATGGGGGAGATGTAGGAGAGAGAGGATGGGGGAGAGGGAGGAGAGAGGATGGGCAGGAGAGAGAGAGGATGGGGGAGATAAGGGAGGAGAGAGAGGATGGGGGAGATGAAGGAGAGAGAGAGAGGATGGGGGATAGGGAGGAGAGAGGATGGGGAGAGGGGTAGGGAGGAGAGAGAGGATGGGCGATAGGGAGGAAAGAAGGGATCGGGGAGCGGAAAGAGAGGGAGAGGATGGGGGAGTGAGAGAATAGCGGAGATGGAGGAGAGAGAGAGGATGGGAGAGAGGGAGGAGAGAGGATGGGAGAGAGGGAGGAGAGAGGATGGGGGAGAGGGAGGAGAGAGGTGGGGGGAGATGAAGGAGAGAGAGAGATGATGGTGGAGAGGAAGGAGAGAGAGGATGGAGGAGAGGGAGGAGAGAGAGGATGGGAAGAGGAAGGAGAGGATGGAGGAGAGTGTGTGTGTATATGTGCAATGTGTATTCCATGTTTACACTGTAGTTAGTATGTGGCACTTCACAGATTACTTTTTTTATTAATCTGGCCCTCGGCTAAAAAAATTTGCTCTCTAATAGCGCGTCTGAGATTAGATGCATTGTAAGGAACCCCAACCCTCTCTAATAGCGCGTCTGAGATTAGATGCATTGTAAGGAACCCCAACCCTCTCTAATAGCGCGTCTGAGATCAGATACATTGTAAGGAACCCCAACCCTCTCTAATAGCGCGTCTGAGATCAGATACATTGTAAGGATCCCCAACCCTCTCTAATAGCGCGTCTGAGATCAGATGCATTGTAAGGAACCCCAACCCTCTCTAATAGCGCGTCTGTGATCAGATGCATTGTAAGGAACCCCAACCCTCTCTAATAGCGCGCCTGAGATCAGATACATTGTAAGGAACCCCAACCCTCTCTAATAGCGCGCCTGAGATCAGATGCATTGTAAGGAACCCCAACCCTCTCTAATAGCGCGTCTGTGATCAATGCTGTAGGAACCCCAACCCTCTCATAGCGCGTCCTGAGATCAGATACATTTTAAGGACCCCAAACCCTCTCTAATCTAGCGCGTCTGAAAGATCAGATACATTTAAAGGATCCTCCAACCCCTCTCTAATGCGCGTCTGAGATCAGATACATTGTAAGGTACCCCCCTCTCTAAAGCTCTAGCTCTGGATCAGATACATTGTGGTAGGACCCTCCAACCCTCTCTAATAAGCCGTACCTTCTGTGCTCAATACATTGTAAGGAACCCCACCCTCTCTAATAGACGCGTCTGTGATCAGATGCATTGTAAGAGAACCCCACCCTCTCTATATAGTCACGTCTGGGAATTGATCAGATGCATGTTGGAATCCCCACCCCCTCTCTAATAGCCTGCGCTGTCTGAGATCAGATGCATGTAAGGAATCCCCATGAATACATTGTAAGAACCCCAACCCCTCTCTAATTAGCTCGTCGGAGATCAGATGCTTGTAAGTAACCCCAACCTCTCTAATGCAGCGCTTCGGAGATCAGAAGCATTGTAGGATCCACCAACCCTCTCTAATGCGCGTCTGAGATCAGATGCTAGTAAGGAACCCCAACCCTCTCTATTAGCGCGTCATAGGATCATAATACCATTGTAAGATAACCCCAACCCTTCTCCTAATAGCGCTCGCTAGAATCAATCCATTTTAAGGAAACACCCAAACCCTAATCTAATAGCGCGCCTGAGATCAGATGCATTGTAAGGAACCCCAACCCTCTCTAACAGCATGTCAGTGATCAGATGCATTGTAAATTCTTCTGTATTTTTTACAATTTTCAAATTACAGTACCTTAAAATTGCAGGAAACTCATTAGCCGATTTGACGCGACCAAGTTGGTGTTTGCGTTTGGCCGCTGAGGGACCCTTTGTCGAAGCGGCTCCACCACAGACCAATTAGCCGCCGGCCGTTTTCCAATAAGGTAAGTTAATTTAAGGGGTTTTAGTGGTTAGGGTAGGGGGTTAAGGATAGAGGTGAGGTTATTAGGGTAGTCAATTAGGGTAAGGGGTTAAGATTTTTAGTGTATGGGGTAGCGTTAGTATTAAGGATTAACATTATTTTTTAGGGTACGGCTGGGGGCTTACCTTGGCAGCGAAACGGCCAGTGGAGGGATGTCCCTGCAGCAAGGTGAGTGGCCGCTGGTCGTGGCATTGACCCAATGTTCTAGGCAGTGCCTGGGGAACCCAAGAATTCCCAGGCACCCAGGTTGACAAACACTGGAGTAGGTTAAAGGAGCACTGAGTATCTCAATGTAAATATCATTATCAGAAAGTGATTGCAGAGATCTGTCCTGTGCAGCACTGTGTTCCATTGCATGGCACAGCCTGGAAGGACATACACAGCATGTGCATTAATATTTATGAAACATTTCCATGTCTGTCCATTAACAGGTATTGCAACCTACAGCAAGTCAACACTTCAAAATCAATATGTCAATTATTAATGTTAATAATATGGTATTATTATCCTGAAATGTCTAAAAGAACTACGGGCAAACACAGGACACATAGCATATGCCTGAAGACTCAGGTAAAAAGGCAGCACTTCCCCGTACCTAAGCTCCTTCTTCTCTTACAGATTCGGAACGAAGGGTTCCTGGCCGGAGCTGAACCACGTTATTTTCAGCTGTGGGGACCTCCTGCTTCCCGAGATACTTACCGGTAAACGTACCACCGGCGTTACGTCCTATTTTTCGCTCTGGGTTTTAAATGGCCATCCGATAGGAAGCTGCAGAGGATGACGCTGTGGCTACTTATGGTCCACGTGACGTGGGAAATGAAAACCACCATTTTGTTTCCCTTGGGGGAGACTCAAAAACTGTACCTTTACCAGTATGTAACTCAGGAACCAAGGGGTGCCCAAGGCTGAAAATAGTCCAGCTCTGGGGACCCCTACGAGTCAGATTCCATCCTTTAAAAAAATTACAGGGTAAAAAAACAAGCACATGTGATTGTGGCTTTAAGAGCCTCAGCATGATTGCAGAATATTAGTGGAAAGCTCAATTTACGAGTTACTTGTGGGTTTTATTGGGTAAGCATGGAATGGAACATAGTGTTCCACAGGTAAGATTCCCTCTACCAACTAGTAACTCATTCTTTGTTGACACACACAATGATGCTCTTTAAAGGGCCAGCACCACACAGGCACAATCAATTCATCAAAGTCATTTGCTTCTTTAGTAAAACTGGATGACACTTAGTGAAGATTTTATTTATTTGTCTATTGAGAAGAGTCATGTTTTTTATTTTTAATATCCTTAGCCGTCTAGATAATGATAGTCATAAATACTTTCTAAAATAATTATTGTGAAGAATTTGCTAACAGATACAAGGTTCTATAAACGCGACACCTTAGGTCTAGAATGATTGAAAATGAAAATATCACGCTCCACAGAAGCAGATATCTCCGTTTTCATTGATTTGCTGTGAGTCTCACTGATTAGTAACAATAACTTTATTTCATATACAGCT
>CM071569.1:209712096-209914596 GCA_036426205.1 Ascaphus truei | reverse complement strand
TTAAATCTGTTGCCTTCCATCACAGACCCCCATCCTTTTTAGTGGGAAGCAGGCGGTCTACGGAGCAAAACCACGTTCATTTCAGCTCCGGTGAGCCCTTGCGTTCTGAGATACGTACACCCCTTGATGCTGCTAGGAGATACCAGCACCCCATAACGGGGCCTGTATCTCAGGAAGCAGGGGGTCCCCGGACCACAAATCAATGTGGTCCTGCTCCGGAGACCCCCTGCTCATCTACACTAGTATTCAAATTTATATTAAAACAGCTTCTTTACCTTAGTGGCTAGCCGCTAAGGCAATGAAGAGGTTAAACCTAAATAGCCTGTTTCTTGGGGCAGTGGGGGTGGATGAAGGGGGTAGTAGTCCCAGGGTGAGTGCTTAGGCCTGACTGGATGGTTGCGGGAGGAGTAAACCCCTTTAATACCATAGCGTTGGGAACTGCTATTGTAATGAAGGGGTTAACCAGTCCCGCTACCACCGGAAAGGCCTAAACACCCACCCTTGGGGTTACTACCCCCTTCACCCAATCCCTCTAACCCCAAGAAACAAAAATAAACACAACAACCCTAATACCCACCTCCTCTACCCCCAACAACCCCCCACAACACGTACATTAATGGGCAAAATAATTATTATCCAGATATGGATAATAGCTCATTTGCCCATTATAAAATCAAACATTAGCCAGCCAGCATAAATAAAGTAAATAAAACTTTCTACTTGCCCTTGCCATCATGAAGGGCGTACTCGTCAGCATACTCCAGGCCCTCCGTTGCCAGCAAGAGTACATGAAAAAATACAATCTAATGGCCCCTAACCCCTTAATCACCTTAGCGATTAATAACCGCTATTGTAATTAAGGGGTTAACCCCCCCCCTGCTACCCACCCGGGAGGCCTAACCACACACATGCCACTATACTCACCCTTTACCCATTGATTGGCACAGTAGTATATCATACCCATATAATATGGGCATGATAAGCCACTATAGCACTCAATGGTCAACTTAATACAAATCATGAAGGCCAAAAATAAACAATAATAAAATAAATACACCCCGCGATCTGTTTTGGACGGCTGAAAAAATTGGTGATTCATGCCTTTATCGCCCACTTATTGAGTCTTACAGAATAGCAGTAGGCATTTTGGCCGAAAAGGCCACTGTTATTGGGTAATCGAGGCTTATAGAATAGGCCCCTTCATGTTTTGGTTTTAGATCTGATTTCAAAACTCAATTTGTTTATTTTAGTTTTTTTACCAAATTATGGACAAAACTAAAATAAGCAGGACAATGCTGAAATAGCATAACGAAGTATGCTATAACTACAACTGTACAACTTAAAATAGGCCAGAAACACCTACAGATGGGCATTTGGCCTGGTTTTCTATTTTTGGTTCTAAATATTTTGTTGTGTTTTGGTTTAAAAATCTTAAGGGTTTTGGCTTTGTGTTTGGAATGTAAGGTTCTGGTAGGTTCTGATTTCACCAACCCAGTTGTGTCCATCTCTTAATATTAATAGCATATAAAATAATACTGAGATAATACATCCTATATTGCTATTATGGAGCTAAATACACTCACTCTCATCCATTAACTCGTAATAACAGTAACTTCGGAAAACAGATACTTTTGTAGCCCATACTTTACCCAACCTCCTTTCCTAATTTAGACCTTGGCATAGCGCTGGACTACGTCAGAGATTATATGCCAACACTCTTCCCTTATTGGTCAGAAAGCTAGCCTGAAAGAGGAGAACCTTAAGGATGTGTGCTGATTGTGATTGATTACACTGGTAATATGAGTGGTGCCAGATCATCGGTGATCTGCAGGCAGCTCTGATGTTGTTCACTTGGTTAGAGATGTACAAACTTTTTGCCCACACATTTGGCAATTTTTGAGAGAGAAAGAGAGGAGTTGAGTTATTTGGAAGGTATATACTTTGTCAATGGGTCATTCTCATTCTCTCTCTTTCCTTTCGAGCAAAACCCATTTCTTCTCTGACAAAATTTGAAATTACATAGTTTGCATGAAAATGTCAAATTTCACTTCGACTGTCAATTTCACCCAGTTAAAAAATTCTAGTAAACATTTTTTTGAATATTTGAGTTTTTTCAAAAGTACGAGCGAAACACTTGGGAAATGTACAATACCACTCAGCTATTTTATTTACCAAAGCTGCAGATTTTAGATCAAATTATATGAAATTATAGCTTTTTAAAGAATTATAGCCCAAACAAGACTATAATGCCACTTTCCAAGGAGTCATCATTAAACATACTTGTTATGCTCCACATAAGGAACACATACATGTCACCTGTCCCCCCATAACACATAGATTACAATCTAAGGGTAAGTCCCCAGTCAGCACTGTGGCACGCGCGCCCGGCGGGGGGGCGGCACGTGCACAGCGCTGCACCACGATCTGCGGTCTGCGGGAGAGAGGGAACATTTGCGACGTGAGGGGGCGTGGCAGTGGGTTTGCAGGGGCGTGGCCATGACCCCACGCGGCTGGTTCGCCCTCATTGGCAGAACCGCCGGCGGGGGCGTGGCCACGCCTCCGTCGCAAACGCTGAGTTTAAATTTCCCTGCCTGCCTGAAAACCTGTCGCGCACCGCTGGGGAAAGGTGCGTGACAGGGTACTAACTGGGACCGGCCTGACTGCGGAGGGCAGAGCTTGAACGCACAGTGTGTAGAAGGGACTGGGGCCACCCCCTAAGTGATAAGTAGGAAGAACGTACAGAGACAGTAAGATGGTGTTCTAGTAAGTGCGTCTGCAAGGGGCCAAGGTCGATGTATGAAGTGTACAGTATGTCACGCAGCTGACCATATGCTTTGTTAAAGAGGTGTTTTAAGATGGGTCTTAAAGGTGGATAGACAGGGTGCTAGTTGGATATTGAGGGGAAGAGCATTCCAATGGTGAGGTGCAGTGAGTAAGAGGTTTTAGGCGGAAGAGAGCTTTAGATACAAAAGGAGGTGTTAGCAAATGAGACACTGAAAGTAGATGGGAGAGGTAAGAGGAAATCCAGGAGTATGGAGAATGTGGAGGAGAAGAGGGTGGGCCACAGTATCAAAGGCTGCAGAGGTCGAGCACTATGAGCAGAGTGAAATTACTTTTGTATTTGGCAGTATGGAGATCGGTGCTTCTGGGCAGCAGTCAAAATGCCATTCCGTACTCCCACTGTGTTGGACCAGAAGAGTACAGAATTTTTCAAGGGTTTTGTGTGTTTATTTAATGAAAAGAATAGAAAGTAAGTCCAATGCAGTGAATTACAATTTTTTTAAACTTATTTGTGTAATAAGCTTCCTTAATCACCCTTAATGTACCTATTTTACTTATTTGTATCTTGTGAAAAATGATGCAGGCCGGCCTTAGGGCAAGACAAGCAAGGCCGTAGGCCCCGTACTTTTATGGTCCCCGCACTTCCTCCTCTCTGTCCTTTTGTCAGCGCCGGGATACAACTTCCACCCGACCAGAGGGGGGAGCTGGGCAAGGCAGGACGGGGCCCCTCTTCTCCAACTCCCCCCTTCGGTTGTGCGGAAGTTGGATCCTGGCGCCAAGAGGGAGAGGAGGAAGCGCAGGGCCCCCCGGACTGGCAGAGAGAGGTGTGCTGTGTGTCTCTGTCTGTCTGTGAGAGGGGTCTTACCTTTTCCGGAGCGGGTCGCATCCTGTAGCGTCGCATTGCCATAGTGACCGACGTCATATGACGATGCGTTGCCATGGCAACATGACATCACATGACGCCACGACGCTGTCGCATGAGGGCTGCTCGTTAAGTCCCCTTAACTTTTTTAGAGATGGGGCCTCTGCCAGCATGTATATGCCACCTTGGGCACTGCCGGTGGAGTCCAGGAACACAGGAATCAAGCTACTTATATTGCGTGGACTATACAGTGTTTAGTGGCACATTAGTGGATGGTAGTGTTAAGAGCTACACGTTTTTTAAACGTTTTTTAAACATTTTTAAAACTATTTTTGGTATACTATTGATCCCGGTATCAGCGACGCCCCACGTGGGAGTGCAGTGCTCACGCGAAAGCTAAGTGACGTCACCACGTCTGACGGAGGTACCGGAGGAGCATAGAGGACGGAGGAACCGGTTGCTGAATGCTGGAGAGCTGGAGAGCTGTGGCAGTGACACACGCCGTGTGTGGAAACAAAATACTAGGACTTTAAAGTCTCGCAAGTACCGTGAGTACTAGGAGTACTGAAAGTGCGGTGAGAAACCTGAATAGGACTCACCATAAGAGAACTGCACTAGGTCTTATTAGTACTGAGAGTATCACAGCTATTGAACAGTATTTCTACGCAATACCATACACCAGGATAACAACTCAGGTGTATAGGAATACCTATATGTTATCAGTGACTGCTATAAGCCCAGCTGGGAATTGCTATATCATATGAGTGTGAGAGACTCTTAAATTCTCAATTGTTTTTAAAGAGCTCACAAAGTGTGAGTTTTTTACTTATTGTGATTCATTTATTTTTTTATGATTAAAACTGTGTTACACTATCCTGTGTGTCCTTTGCCTCTCCTATATATACATCACCACCCATGAGGAGGAGACTTGGCTGAAAAGAAGTGTCGTAGGATCCAAGGACACAGATTCAAAGACGTTCCTAATATACTGACAGAGTTCCAGATCCCAGGGTGGATAAAACGCCTGAATTAATTCAACACGCTGTGAGTGCATATCTTACCATTTATTGGTTAAACTTCTAAGACATACTACTCTATGTTTTTTTTCTCTCTTTTGTCTCCCCGTGCGCCTAGGTCATTCTTCTGGTACTTATATTTATCTGTTGGACTAATGATGGCTTCATAATTACTTGGCAAGCAAAGAAAAGAGCTAAGAGCTTGGAGAGCTGACAAACAGTTATATTATAAAAAGGCATTAGATACAGATTGTAAAAACTAGTTATGTTAAAAGTAAAAAAAAACCACTTGTTTTAATAGTCTTAATCAGCTACATTTAACTTATTAAACTGTCTTGTGTTCACTTTCGTCCTCGGTCGGGCTGTACATTTAGGGCAGCATTCCCCAAAAATATTGATGCAATCCCAATCTTTTGCAACGCACATTTTTAAAGCAGAATTATCGACCATTTGTAAATCTAGGCCCAATAATCTTCAGAGTCAAACTTCCCATATCTCCTGCACTGTAAAAGTTTCACTGTATTCTATCAAATTCTCTTTATACACCCACGCTGGAGTCTCCCTCTTCACGATATAATTAACCACTTCAAAATGTGATCACGATTGGATTTTGAGGGGGTTACCCTGTGGGACATTATTCACAGTTTACAGCTTCAGTGTTTCAGACAGGGAACAGCTTTTACCACAGATACTGTACTTGGAGACACAAGAAGAAGAACTGTCTGGCATTGTATTATTAAAACATTACAATGCATAAAACTGTAAAGAGGAAATAATAGTTCTACAAAAGAATAACGTCCCCCTTACCATTATTAATCCGTTTCCAACTAATGTGTTGGAGGCCCCTCTGGTAGTTAAGAGGCATTTGTAGTCAGTTCCGTGCCTTAATCTCTCTTTTCGCTATAATATTGAGGCATTGTCCTCTAATACTGAGCCATCTTTGGCCCCTAACTTAACAAACTTTCGATATAAAGATGATTATGATTTTGCCCCCTCCAACCCAGTCTTCACAGGTAAAACCAAACGTATCATTTATTTTCCTTAATATTTATGGCTTTTTTTGGTAAGGATAGCTGTACGAATGAAGGATCCCAGCAAGCATTGACAGTGCCGGGGGATTAGCAGCACTAGAGTGCCACGGACCTCCGGCGCTTCTGTGTCATGTAAACGCTCCTGGAGCTCGGTTTCCAGAAACGGAAGTTGAGGGGGTTCCACTTCCATTTTAATCTGTCTGGCAGCTCCGTCCGTGCGGTCATCCCGATCGGCCCCTAGAATATGAGCATTTTGCCCACGAAGAACCAAGTACGTCATAAAGGCACTCTAAAGGTTAAGATTCCTCTCAAATGCATATGAGTATTATTGTGGGTGCAGTCACACTTACCAACATTTATTTGAGTTGCAATAAACAGAAAGCACTATTTAATAAGCGTCAAGTACAACAACTGGGCTGTACTGTAGCATGTTCTTTACACTTTTAATGTTCATCTCTTAAAACATTTTGTTAGTGGCTTTGCAAATTTAGGTACAGAAGTTTGACTAAATAAGTCATAAATAAATATTGAATATCATGAGCTATGATTTTAAGCAGCATCCAAAGCTGAGTTCTTAGGAAATCATAGTGATAAATCCGAAAAAGTATTTGACATAAATAATATAACAAATACTAGCTAATGTCAAAATACCAAAACATAATCTGGGTAAAAATGGAAAGTAAAGTCAATATGTACATTTCAGTGATGTAGCAAAACCCACATGACCACATTACCTCCTTTACTGCCGATGTAGAAAATATTGCACCTAGAAGCCATGTCTTTTGTCCTTTGGTTGGGCCTTCCTCATTCTCAAACATAAGCAAATGGTAGGTATTTTCACCACTTATTTTAAACACCAATAATTTACATACCGTGGTAACACTGTTAAGGTTAAAAAAAGACAATCGTCTCACAGTAGGGCACTGCTTCTGGGCGTTCCGTTTCTCAGCGGTCCGCCAATACGGCGGTACTGTTTCATGACTGCAGTCATGTTTCCAAGCATGCGCAGATGGGGGCCGCCGAGTTCGTGCATGCGCAGAAGGGGGCCGCTGTGTTCGCGCATGCACAGAAGGGGGCCGCTGAGTTCGCGCATGCACAGAAGGGGACATTCTGGGATGGCGTAGGAGGGAGGAGGGACGGGAAATCGCCGGTGGACATAGCTTTTGCTACGTTCCGCTTTTCGGTGATTTCTGCATTTGGGGGGGGGGGGGGGCCTGGGACCAAACCCACCGAATGAGTGGGGCCCTACTGTATCTCAACTCACTAATTAACCAATTAACCAATTAACCATTAGAGCCTCTAGTGATATCGCTGTGGCAGGTACTATGAGACCAGAGATGGCATGTTGGTGACCTACTTTGCTGGAATGCTTCAGGCTTTGTAACATGTAAAAGAAAGTGATAATAACAAAGTACCACAGGGCCCTTTACCTGACGGCACATGGCCAAATGCAGCCCTTGAAGGGGCCCTAGAACTCTCAGCTGCCCAAGAAACTAGTGTGAAATTATCAGGTATAAGTAATATCAGGTATAAGTAAAGTCATGTAAATATATATATATATATATATATATATATATATATATATATATATATATATATATATATATATATACAGTGTTCGACAATCCTATACATTTACACACCCGGGGCGAGTGGATTTAACCTCCGGGCGAGTAAATATTGGCCCAAGCAGCACACGTGTTTGTTTTTTTTAATTTCCCTGCTCGCGCTGAAATTTTCCCTGCATGCGCTGCCTGAAAAAAAAAAAACTCCCTACCTGACAGCTGATTGGCGCGTGCTCCCAGGCTTTGTGGGCGCACGGCCAGGCTCTATATGAGCCCGCCCCCAACGAACGGCCATCTTTTCTGGCCGGAGATCTGTTGGAGAGTACGAGAGTAAGTACTCTACAATCCTCCATCCTGCGGCTCCTCTGCTCCTTCCCCGCCTCCTGCAGTTCCCCCTTACTCCCCGCTTCCTCCCCCCCGATACCCGCGCGTGGCTGGATATGGTAGCGTGGGTGTTCCCCCTTCTCTCCCCGGCCCCCGCTTACCCCGGCTTCCCGCGCGGGGCGGAGGTGTGTCCCCCCCTTCTCCCCCCCTCCCCGGCATCCCGCGCCACTTCCCGCTTCCCCTGATCCCCGGGTGATGGTAGTGGGGGTGTTCCCCGCTTACCCCGCTTCCCGCGATACCCTTGGGGGGCGGGTGATGGTAGTGGGGGTGTTCCCCGCTTACCCCGGCTTCCCGCGATACCCTTGGGGGGCGGGTGATGGTAGTGGGGGTGTTCCCCGCTTACCCCGGCTTCCCGCGCCACTTCCCGCTTCCCCCGATCCCCGCGCGGGGCTGGTGATGGTAGTGGGGGTGTTCCCCGCTTCCCCCGGCTTCCCGCGCCACTTCCCGCTTCCCCCGATCCCCGCGTGGGGCTGGAGATGGTAGCGGGGGTGTTCCCCCCTTATCTACTTGGTCTCCGCTTCCCCACGGTCCCGTGGCTGTCCGCGCAGGGCGGGAGATGGTCGCGGGGGGAAGAGCGGGGCAGTGGTGGTGGTGCTCGGTCGCGCGGCCTTTCCTCTTCTTCCCCCTGTCGTGTGTGTGTGTGTGTGTGTGTGCGTGTATGGGAGAGTGTGTGTGTGTGTGTGTGTGTGTGTGTGTGTGTGTGCATGGGAGTGTGTGTGTGTGCATGGGAGAGTGTGTGTGTGTGTGTGTGTGTGTGCATGCATGGGAGAGTGTGTGTGTGTGTGCGACACGGGGGGGGCCCTGCTTAAAATGTTTGTCCCGGGCCCCACGATTTCTGTTGGCGGCCCTGTGATGGACTAAGTGGAATCCTAAAGCCTGTCCTGTTCGTCCCCACTACCACCGGTGGACACTCAGGGGGCTATGCACTAAGCTCAACGGCTTTGCGTTCTGATTTGGCCAAAAAACAGGTTCGTTAAAAAGTGAAGCCGGGGACGCGATGCACTAAGGCCTTGAGGCCATTTTTTTACGTACCTGCTCAAAATAGCTCAGAACACCCACAGCGTACGGTTTGCTTTCCCCCCCCTACTAGCGTTCTTAAACTTTACGTTCGCTATCTGATAGAAAAAAAAGCCTCATGTAACATTTGCATGGAGATTCTGTATCTCCATGCAAGACTGTTACAGGCGATCGTACACTGAAGAAATACATTTTAATAATAGTGTACATGAGTAGGGGGTCTCCCGAGCTGAACCGCATTGTTTTCAGGTCCGAGGACCCCCTACTTCAGGAGATATAGGCTCCGTTATGGGGTGCCGGTATCCCCTGCACTTTAAAGCTCCCGCGTCACGTGACCGGGACATTTAAATTCTGCAGGGGATACCGGCACCCCATAAAGGGGCCTATATCTCCTGAAGTAGGGGGTCCCCGAGGCTGAAACCAATGCGGTTCAGCTAAGGAGACCCCCTGCACATCTACACTAGTATGAAAACACACATAACAATAAATAATAATTCCTTACTGTAGCGGCTGTCCGCTAAGGTAATGAAGCTGTATTAATGTATTTTTAATAATAGTGTGCAGGAGCAGGGGGTCCCCTGAGCTGAAACGCATTGATTTCTGCCTCAGGGACCCCCTGCTTCCCGAGTTACAGGCCCCGGTATGGGGCATCGGGTGCCAGTGCCGCCGCCATCTTTATAGCGTCCAAGACGCGACGTGGGCTCTATAAAGATGGCGTTCACACTGGCACCGATGCCCCAAACCGGGGCCTGTAACTCGGGAAGCAGGGGGTCTCTGAGGCAGAAATCAATGCGGTTCAGCTCAGGGGACCCCCTGCTCCTGCACACTATTATTAAAATTTACATTAATGCAGCTTCATTACCTTAGCGGATAGCCGCTAAGGCAATGAAGGGGCTAAGGCACATTAGCATGTTTATTGGGGACAATTGTCCCCAATAAACAACACACATCCCCCCCGGCCCCTAACACATACAGTACTGTAATGGGCAAAATTACTATTATCCACATATGGATAATACAGTAATGCATTTGCCCATTTTAAATACATATAAATTACAATAAATACAGGCAATATATATGACACTTACCTTTTACAGGCACCCACGATGAAGGCCGTCTTCATCCTCATCTTCATCCTGCCCATGCCCCCTCCGATGCTGCAAGACATACACAAGAATAAAAACATCCAATGTAATGTCCCCTAACCCCTTAATCACCATAGCGGTTATTAACCGCTACAGGCATTAAGTGTTAACCCACCCTCACCCACCGCTCGGGAGGCCTACATACCCTCCCCCACTAACCCCCCACCCCGTGAGGTCTAACCACCCTCACCCACTACCCAGACGGGGGGCCTACCCACATAACCTTGGGGCCAATACCCCCTACCCCCACCCCCAGTACCACAATAAAAACAACACACAGCCCCACAATAAACATCATTCTATTTATTAAATACATAACCCACCCCCTGTGCCCCCCCATAAATACATGATTTATCCTTTTACATACAGGGTTCATACACCAGCCCCCCACGAGTCTCCGGTGGGCCCGGCGGGTCACCTGACAGACCTACAGGGTACCAGCAACTTGTTTCATACAGGTTCTGGAGCCCTGTTGGTGGGTCCCGCCAGGCGCCTTGGCCCACCAGGTGGTCTCCGCGAGTCAATGACGTCACATCCATTCTCCCCCAAGCCTCTGTCACATGGTCTACTAGAGCCAATCAGAGTAGGGATGTAGTTCCCACGCTCTGATTGGCTACCGTTCCATGTGAGGCCGGCCATGTTTCTTTTCATGACGTCATCTTAAAGGCAATTGAAGCACAGCCATTCTGATTGGCTGTGCTCTCATTGCCTTTAAATGACGTCATCATTTTGTTTTTGTACGGCCAAATCACATGTTTTTCACGGCCCAATCAGGACCGTGGGAAACATTTGAGCAAAATGTGACTTCATAGGCCTATAAAAGCCTATGTCGCCTCATTTTGAAACTAGTCGCCGAGGAGGGAACATCTCCCCTCCTATGAAGAGAAGAAGGGCGTGGCGTAAGAAGACGGAAGAAGACGGAGAAGACGCCAAAGAAGAAAAGAAGACCCCAAGACAGACGGGAAGGAATACAAATAGAAGAACAAGACACCGTTATGGATTGTAATGGTTTTTTATTTTATAGTTTACCTGTGGATTGGTTCCTGTGCTTCCGGGTCGCCTGGATTTCGATGAGTGGGCATCTAATGGTGAGTAAACAAAATAAAAGTTTATTATTTTTACTTTTGCAGGTTTTTTTTATTTTTCCTTCATGTCTTTTATTTTTTCAGTCCCATTTAATGCCCGTGAATGTAGCTATGTACCTATGTATATACATACATTTACGGACACTGAATGGGTGTATTCTATGTGAATTTTGTATGGAAATGCATTGTTTTTTATGCTGTATTATTGCCTCTGTATTTAATGTATATCTATCTATATGGATAGACATACAGGGATAATAATTCATTGTTTTGCTAATGTTTATGTTCTTTTCATGTATGGCTAATGTATTTATCAGCTTTATTTTGTCATTGTTGTGAATAATGTAATTTGTATTTAGTTACAGGTTAATTGTAATGGCTTCTTTATGGTACTTAGATTAGAATGATTGTGGTTACTTTAAATTAGAATTCTTTTGGCAATGGTTTGGCTTTAGGAATTGAATAGGGAATTGTATAATTGATTTGTATTGTATTGTAATTGTTTGAGGAAATTGATTAATTGATTGATGCTAATTGTATTGATTTGCTTAGTTTCTATTTGATTTTCATGATGGCATTGCTGGTTAGGGGACATTGTTCATATTGTATTTTATTGTTACATATATTTTGCATAGTGTTACATGATGCACAGATTAATTGCATCATGTACACACTCAATGCAATTGTGTGACATTTCATATACATTTGTGTAGCTGCTGTTTTCTTGGGTTATATTTACAATGGCTGATGGATTTATTTTAACATGCAATGTGGTGATTTTAAGATTAAAAATTCATGTTTTGATTTATGCATGTTTTATGTGTTCAATAATGGGCAAATAATCTATTATCCATATCTGGATAATAGTTATTTGGCACATTATTGTACTGTATGTGTTTGGGGGGGGTGTATGTATCAGGTCAGGTTTATTTATTTTACATTCAGGGTTGGTTCCTTGGTTCTGCGTGAGACCTCTGGAGACCACCTGAGGTATCCTCGGGTATCTCATGGGTATCAGGCTGCGTGGTCCACGGGTGCCACCTGCGGGGAACAACCGGTGGCCTCACATCCGTGGGGGCACCGCGGACCCGTAGTGTGCGGGGAAGAAGTGGTGGTCCCACATCTGTGGGGGCACCGCGCACCCGTAGTGAGCACCCGTGGGTCCCCACACCCCCGTGGGAACCACCCGAGCCCCCTCAGACACCTGTGGGTCTGACCCGGGGCTCCCAGACATCCGCGGGCCTACTGTGGGGACCCAATTGTGGCCCACGGTGACCCGCGGAGACCACCTGGTGGGCCTCGCGGGGTCAGCCGGGGACACCCGCCGGCCTGTTGTATGGGTTTTGCGCATACAAAGATGAAAAGCAATAATTTTTTCTAAGTCCAGATTTCTTTGCGTCTACTCTGACCTGACGTGTTCTGATCAATGCAACTTTCGCGTACGCTAAGGTTGCGTTGCTTAGTGCATCCCGCTTAAGGGCAGAATTTAACGCAAACAGGGTTGCGAACGAGCAAAGTTGGACTTGGAAAAAATTCCGGAAAAAAGTCATTTTTAGAGTACAAAGTGCCTGTTTGCGTTGCATGTTGCAGTTCAAGCAATATCCTACATGTGTTTTTTTTTGTTTTTTTTAATAAATCAGTTCTGTACTATTAGAAAATACTTGTAGCATTTAAAAAAAATAAAACATGAACAATTTTAAAGACATTTTTAATGTATTCTAATGTAACAAACATTTTTGTTCCAAAGCAACCATATACAAAGTCACATCCCCTTCCCCTTCTGAAACAACACCACCTTTTTGAGCCCTGCCCTCTCTATCAGTGAACCGATTGAATCTAGTGCCTGCCTGGTCACATGATCTTCCTCACAGAACTTTGTCTGTCAGTGCAGCAGAAAATTACCCAAGATGCATTTAGTGAACCCCAAGCCGAATTTCAGCGATCGATTACAGGAGAACGGATCGATCAGCAACTTGTCAGTGTGTAGATTTTATTGATGCACATATTGAATGAAAAACAAAAATAATTTAAACAATGACAGCTTGAACTGCAGCTTTAAAGCACTAATTCCCATTAACCTGATCTACAGCCACCCATCATACAGGGATCGCCATTTTGTAAGATATTTCTTGATTGTTTGTGTCAATTTCTACCAATAAAAAAAAATACAAATATGTTATACAAAAACAAAATTGCAGCACAGACTGTAGTGTTAATATTTATTTTAATATTTGCAGCTGTAACTGGTTCTAATTTATGGTCATTTCTAGGAATTTCTATCGAGCTTGGTTTTTAAATGTTTTAAAGCTACAGCCTATAATTTAATATATAATAGTTGGAGGGGCCGCTCATTGAGATGGCCGTGCAAGTCTCCCCTCTTTCTCTTACACTCCCCCCTCCACACACACCTCTTCACTATCTACCCCCTCTATTTCTCTCCCCCTTCTCACACTCCTCCATTTCACCCTGTCCCTCCCCCATTTCATCCTCTACCTCCACAAATGTATTTCTCTCCCCTCTGTCTCTCACTCCCCCTCTCTCACCTCGCCCCCCAACTCTCCCCCTCCCTATCTTGCTCGCTCACTCACTCCCCCTCTCTAGCTTACCCACTCTCTTGTTCACTCCCCCTCCCATGGACTCCCGCCTCTTCACTGTTTCACCTCACTCTCCCCCTCTCACACACCCCTCTCACCTTTTCACCTCTCCCTCTCTTATACCCCTCCCCACCCCCTAGATGTATGTATCAAGAGTCTAGGCAATCCCCTTTTGTATTCAAATTCTTTATTATTACATAGAGAATATGTGTATGAAATGTATATGAAACTTTTACATTCGAAGTAAGAACATTGAATTTGAGCTGCAGAAACTCCAAATGTGAGAATTCTCAAGACATAAACAGTTTTAGAGGAAAACCATGTAGGAAAGGCTTACAATCTGGGCACTATGTCAATTGTTATTATTACTTTATTCGTGTATTGCATTACAGTGTACGCCTCACTTTTCATGAAATCCAAAACATTGCTGGTTTAAAGTTAAACAAACACAGTACAGGAGTACTTATTATAATTTGTTCTTGTACTATACAGAGTTTGCTCAGCCGATTAACAATATGATATGTTATAGGATTACAGAATAACAATAGATTGGTTAGTGCTCCAGGAATCGAATCAGGGTGGGAGATGTATCAATTGGTGCATTGTTCCAAAAATAGATGTAACCCCCTCTAAAGGGTTACTAGTATGGTTAGTATGGATCGGACCCCACCCTGTGTTGTCATGGGACCATGACATAACAGACAGTATATAAGGGAGGGGAAAGTTCAAGAATGTTAGGTTCCAGGAGGGCAACAGTAGAGGAGCCTCGGGGAGAGTGGATAAGTAATGTTTATAAAGTAATAGCACAGACCAGGCGTCCCTGTTTATTATATTGTAGATAGGTACAGTACCCTATAAGTCAGGACCCCAGACAAAGGTTAAGGGAGTCCACAATAAGCTTTAAAGAGGCAAACGGCATGTCACAGAGGGTCTCAGTAACGAGGACTCCGGGGTGCCGGCGAATCAGCTCTAACCGCGGATCTGCATTAACAGTCCTCTCTGGCAGCAGGCAAGTTGCAGTTCCCTCATCGACAAAAGGTAGTGGGGTCACTTGTACAGGACCCGCTAAGAGTCCCAATGGGACTAGCAATAGTGGGATAATACAGAGGGAGGTTCGGATCTCCGAACAAATAAGCAACTAAGAGATATACCTCCGTCTGAGTGTTAAGAGTGGGCATTCATGGAAGTGCATAAAGCATCGATAACAATAAAGAAATAAAAAGACATTACAACGTTGTATAAAGTGTGGTGTGTGATCCCTGTGCCTGGGGACCCGAATAAAAGACTGTTGTATGACAAAGGTTCCTGGCGCCCATTATTCCACAAACTTACTACCTCATGGCCCAGCCGCCTCAATCCAGCCCCTGAGTCAAGGTAACCCATGTGGAGTAGCCATACTGTACATAACACACCGATGTAATCTCCCTAGAAGCCACGAAGGAGGGTTACATGGGTGAAATAGCCTGGTTTTAGCTTTGCATCATTTTGTGTCAGTGTATCAAGGTGCTGTGCTCTAATTTTGCATTGCTTACTCCATTCAGCTTTTTGGGGAGAGGTTACAAGAGAAGTTTGGGAAGGTGATTGTGAGCATAATATAATGAGATGTAGAACAATTTACACCTATAACCAGTGCAATTTCCTGTTCTCTTCGCATCTTATAAATCCACTGGGTTTAGGTGGCGTTCGCCTCTGCCCCTAAGAGATCTGCACCAAATGTAAAAAATAAGATTACTAAGCTCCAAATTAAAGTCCTCTGTGTTTTGTTTTTTTTAGCAAATTGCACCATTTGCAGACCCACTGTATGGAGAGGAATGTGGTTAACCCAAAGAGCGTACAGTTTAAAACTGTAATAAGTAGTAAAGAAGGACAATAGGACAGCATGTCATTTTATATGCGGCTGCAATGCTTTTATGGTGGAGTCCCAGAGCACCTAAGATCAAAAGCGCAGAGAATGAGACAGGGACTTGTTGATGCAGGCGGTTTTAATAGTTCTGTCCACTCCTAATCACCACATCCTGAATGCATATTTGAATTGTGAGCAGCAATCAAGTTCTCAAATTAAGAACAGATTTCAGTAGGGCACAGAAAGCTTTCTACGTGCATGCCACTCTGTGCACAGCACACAGGGCATGGGAAGGATACTGCTAACCACAAAGGAGAATGCAACATTGCATAGGAGAGGTGTAGCTGCAGGCCCATGGAAGCATTCGTGGGTTAGTTTGATGTAATACTTAGAAAAACTTGGGGTGCAATGGTAGTAGGTAGCTATACACATGCATGATGTTGGTGGTACTTTTCGGCAGGATTAAGATCCACTGGCAGAGAATGGTGTTCGGTCACGAGGAGTGCAGTATTGCAGACTGTGTGGCAGGTTGTAAGAGTAGCAAATGTATGGGGTTGAACTAGAATTGATGGGTATGATGCCGTGCACACTGATAAATGTAGGTATGTATGGTGCTATTTGGATTGGTATTGAATTGAGTGCAAAATCCAAGGGTATATAAGAACTGCCTCTACATTTACCTCAATACTTCTATGTATAGTATGTACTGGGCTACATGACTTGTCATTTCATTACATAAGCCCTTTGTTGCCATAAAGGCCAGCCAGTAATGCACTGCTCTGGCCTGCAGTGTGTTGCTGACCTCTTTGGCACTAAAGGGGTTAAAGGATTTGGATCAATATTTAATTAGTACAGGTGCCATTAGAGCCCTTATGTGGAGGCCTGTGCAGAAATGTGGAATTTACAGTGATAGAGATGTATAACACATTGAGCCGCGAAACCCCCATTCAAGTTGATTGCACCCGTTGGACTATATTTTATTACCCCCAAAGTCTTGCAATTGTTCCAGTCTAGGGGAATGTTATTTCAATGAGACTTCCAGCACTTTCTGTACCTGAGAGTGCTTCCAACACATGACCTTGGAGCCTGCGAGGAAGCTCCCCATTTCCCCACATACACCTCCCAGTAAACTTACATATAAATAACGACACAATGAAGGTCTGGAGACTCCATGGCTGCAGCTTTTATTCAAACAGATAATGTACCCCGATAAGTGCTAACCCTGCCAGCGTGCTCACCCCTGGGTAATGGCCGATAGTACCCAAATCATGGACAGCAAGACCCATCAAGCCGTGCACCTCATGGCCCACCTGTTTAGCGAGCCTGAGCCCCAGGGAATCACGTAAAAATGAGCCCTGCCAACTTGCCACTCCCAGCCACCACAGGGCTTTCCCGCACCATAGAGCCCCCATCTGGCAAGGTTGGGAAGGGAAAGCAGCGCCACTGATTAGGGGGGGGGGAGGAGGAGGGAACCTAGCCCCGACGCTGAGGGGCTCCAGACTGCTTTTCTGAAAAGGCGTTTCAAAACCCATTTGACAGTGAAAGGGTTACTCTATCCATTGGCATAGTCTGTCTGTGAATGGGCTGAGTCATAGTGTACTTCATTCTGGGTATAATTCCTCCCCTCTCTCCATAAACAGAACAACCAGGACTGTTTCCACACATCTGGCAGTGATTATGTGTAAGGCATGCATTCTGCTTCTTTTTTTTTCTAAGCTGCCACAGCATAAGCAGCTGATCTCTCTCCCACAGCAAGAAAGTGTCAGGCTCATTATTATTTTGCATTTGTGACTTGGTCTTTACTGCTTAAAAACTCTTCAATAATAAGCATTGCGTTTTATTGACACGAGGCACCACACTTAATTGACACTGTGAACTTTGCTGTAATGCATTACAGTAAAGGTGTCCCATGGCGCTCGGGAGATCCTCACTGTGTTCAAAGGGGGCCCGGCACCACAGGAGTAAATAGTAGGTGAAAGGGAGCTTACGAGTGGGCGCAGGAACTGGAAGGCCTCTTTCAGCTCTCATAATCCCTGCTCTCCTGATGTATGTATGTCTTTATTTATATAGCCACTGGCTAATACATTTTCTATGCAGAAATCCGCAGTGCCCAGGTTTTTTCCTTTCACACATGATATTGGGAGTACCTAGCAGAGATTCCTAAACCAGGAGCATCGGTATTTATATCCTTTTTTCCCTTGGGGAGTGCAGCATTACCCTTCAAACTGCTTTATTTATGTAGCGCCATTCATGTACATAGCGCTTCACAGTACTAATACACACGACAATCATATAAATAACAAAGAATACAAATAACAGATCATGGGAATACGTGCTTCAGACATAAAAGTAAAATTTAGGAAAAGGAGTCCCTGCTCCAAAGAGCTTACAATCTAATTGTTAGGTAGGAAGAACGTACAGAGACAGGAGGAGGGTGTTCTGGTAAGTGCATCTGCAGGGGGCCAAGCTGATTATGTTGGTTTTATAATGTTATATTTTTATGTTATTTTAATAAAAAGAGAGAAAAAAAATATGTATATATGTAGCCCTGTTTCCCCCTAAACAAGAAGGCTACCGGTGTTGCCGCTACCTGTTTGTTCACAGAGGACCTAAGCCTCCGCCACTGGGAGCCTGAGGTATACTTATCTCGGTGCAGCGCCTCCACCGGCGAGGGATCCCAGCGTAGTGGGAGGAGCCCCTCACCGGAACCAATATACACAATAATTACACACAGGTGTAACGGATTTTCTGAACCGGCCTGACCCACCCAATCTCATATTGGCCCCTGTGGTCTAACCAGTCCCCATTACAGTGTGATGTCTGGTGGTGCACCTGTTGGCAACAGGACTCCTGAGTCTCCCGCATGATGTTGTGTTGTGGATTGCCAACCCAGACAGGCAGCTGATCCAGTGCAGCGCCTCCACCTCATCAGGATCCCAGCGTCCGCTTGTGGATGGTCCTGGTGAGGAACTCCTCTGTGGTGCAGCCCCCTGTGTAATCACTCCACACTTACACACGAGGGTATCTTTTATCAGAGTCATCTTTATTAGTACGGTGGGCCAGCTGCCCTCCACAATGGATGTAATTAGCCCTCCATTGTTCACCGTACTTCCCTTTGAAAGGTATTGTCCTCCTAATGTAGGGATTCCCTATCCCCGCAGGGATACTTCACCTGTGCCAGGTCCCTGGTCACAGTCTCATTAGTCCTTTAGTGTACTGACTCTGAACTCCTCCAACTAACTTTTGATCAGTGCTGTGCCTTATGTATCCTCTGGGGGCTGACACAACTCTGACATCACTAACCAGGGAGTCAGAGCCTGTGACCACTCCCATCCATACATAGGGCACCTCACCAGGGTGTGAGGGCAAACCTCCATAATTACTGCTGGCATGCCCATAACTTACCAGGCCTTACTGTCAGCAGGAGAGATGACTGCAGCCATTTTACAGCAAGGTTACATTCTCCCCCTGGTGAATCCCACCGTCCCCGGCTGGGACCTAAATTTGCAGTACCTTTCGTCAGGAAGCACTGTAAAATGGAACATACATTATTATTAGAACATCATCTGTTTATAACATAACAATTCACATTGCGCCAAGCACGCCCTGACCAGCAGCCACGAGCCCGCGAAATGCTACTCAGTACCTCCTAATAGTAGTGCCGTGGATCAGGTTTCTTTACCTCCCGACCCCCCATGTCTAGAACAGTTACATGGTATCTACGCGGCAACCCCCTCTCAGGCCTGTATACTACTTTGTGTTTGTATACACTTCGCCCGATACTCCATACCCTTATCAGGTGCTCGATCCTTTCCTCTGCCTTACTACCAGTAATGGCACCCCCCTTGTTGACCATGTACTCCTCTATGGTCTCCCTTAACCACTGGTCCCTGTTATCCTCAATCTCCTGCATGAGGGGTTCAGGAACGTACGGGTACTCCAACCCATGGGAGTACTTGTATTTTGCAGTGATCGCCCTTTCAGCCCTACTACTCCTAGTTAGGTTGGCGTTCCCCGCTCTCCCTGGTAATACCCAGGACAGGGGCTCATCGGGATCTACGGGGTCGGACAATATGTCAGGACCCATGGGTTCTATTTCATTTCTGCCTATCATGAACCACCGGAATTGCATCTCCTTTTTCCTCTCGGCGGGCGTGAACTCCCCTTTTGATCACCAGTAGTCCACTATGTCATCCTTCTCTAATAAGAACCGCGTGCGGTCCATCCAGCCCACGTACCCCTCAAATAAGGACTCCCACCAACGGGTCTCCCTAGGCTTCTCGCCCCACTCTAGAGAGTCTCCTTCATCGGTACCCCCCCAGGAAAATACCCCAGAGGTCCCTGCGGAACGGGGCCTGGACCACCTCTCGTGCTTTGAGGCCTCCTCATGAGGTACATCCGCCTCTTCAGGCACCCAGCGGGACTTAGACACCTGTCCCAATTGTCCTCCTCCCCGGGACCCACCCTCGGAAGCAAAGCAGCTCAGTCTTTCCCCAGTCCGTTTTTCACCAACCCCCAAGGATTCCTCCGACACCCCCAAGCTGGATAATGATCCCCGGGAACAGGTGACTGGGACAGGGGCATTATCTAGGGCGTGGGGTTGGGCGTAGGGATAGGCAGTCGGCAGCCGCGGGGTTCCGACCCGTTCACCTTCATGGAATTGTCCCGTACCACTGGACAGTGGTACCGCCGGTTGCGTCTCACCCTTCTCGGTCCGCCGCTTGCTTCGGGTCTTTTTAATCGATCGGGAACCACCACCCGATCGCTGAGACGCGTGTCCTCTATTTCCGCCACCTCCGCCGGAAACGCCGTCATCACTGGAGTCGGAAGTGCCGCCATCTTGGGATGGACCCCCATGCGGGATCTCTTCCTCCAAGATTAGGTCCGGAAATCCTTCTGCGTCCACGTGCGCCGTCCTGGCCTGGCACGGCCTCTCCTCCTCAAGCGGTGGTATCGGAGCCTGGCAAGGACAAGGGCTATCCTTACCAGTCCGCAGGTTGGGCGTGGATCGCCCGTTACCACTGGACCCGCCGGTCCCGAGAACAGCTGGGCTCCGCCTCTCCGGTCTCTGCTCCACCGGTGACACCCGGCTCCGTCCACTGTCACTTCCGGTAAGTGGCCTTTTGATCCCATTCCCTCCACCGGACACTGCCACCGGCCAGACCAAGGTACTAGTTAGTTCTTTGGGTCCCTCGACCGAGGGATCAGCACTAAGGGTACTTGGGGTCGCCGAGCGCGGCGACCGCATTCTTTTCTCTCGGTCGGTTGCCGGACCGACCACTTCACACTCTTCTGGGTCCGCACCCTTGGTCCATAGTGCACCGGGGGACTCGGCGGACAGCCTAGCCGTATTCCCCCCTGGGTCATTGGTCTGAATAGGCACAAAGGTGGGCATGGGCCACAGGTACTGTGTGCCACACTGGGGACAGCGCGCTGCCGTGCCCATGGTGCCGCCGGGCAGTCTGCATTTCAGGCAGAGGCCCACTACTGTCTCCGCGCCCCCTACACGGATCACTAGTACCCCTCCGGGTATTGCGTAGGGCTGAGTTGATACCATCCGGTTCACATCTGGGGAGCAGGCCATTGTCTTGGTGGGAGCCACTCTTAACACAGGTCTGTCCTGGAAGCTGGTTCCGCGTGAGTGACCAACAGGGTTTGAATGGTCAGCCACTCCTTGGTTCAGCTCCGCCCTCATTTGACACAATTGGAATCCGCCCCCAAGAGTAGCGATTATGGGCGGGTCCCACAAGGGAATAGGATGTCCTTTAATTGAGGCCGCACCTCTTTCAGTCCTAGAGGGCGCGACCACTGCTTTTGCGCGCTTTTCCCCCAATTTGCAGCCCATATCCAAGTGGCCCATTATAAGTGGCAAGACGACTGAACAACTGAAGTTTAAAAGGAAGTTCAAAAGAAGTGAGGAAGAAGTGGACACCCCATCTGGCCCTGATTCCTGCATTTGACCTACGCTGGAAAGGAGGATATCATCAATACCAGACTGCATCATTACTGCTGTGATGCTGACTTTACCATTTATATTTGCAGTGACTTCACTTCTTCTCAAATTATGCACTTCTTTTTACCAGCCTCAGTATGTCTCTAACTCCATTCATATATCTCCATCTCTCCTTCCTTCACCACTTCTCTGTTCACATGAACTCCTTTCTTACCTGCGTCCTCTGACACCACACAGCTATATCCCCTGCACTAAAAAACACCCCTACAAATCATCCTCACACATCCTCTTTCTATCCATGCTTCTCCTCCTTGCTTCTGGGGATATCTCTCCCAATCCTGGTCCCTGCCTTATTTCTACTTGCTCTCGTCCTCGCCTGCCAAATGCAATCTCTACTCCTGGTGTTAACCCCTCCAACCTCATACCCATCCCCTGCCACCCTCCCTCCTCTCTCCCTTTCTCCTATGCCCTTTGGAATGCTCGCTCCCTTTCTAACAAGTTCCTCTCTGTGCATGACTTCTTTCTCTCTCACTCCCTGCTTCTCTTTGCTATAACTGAGACCTGGCTCACTCAGTCTGACTCTGCTCTGGAAGCTGCCCTCTCCTACGGTGGCCTTTCCTTCTCCCACACTCAGCGCCCTGATGGCAGGGGTAGAGGCGTGGGGCTCCTGCTCTCCTCTCTCTGCCGTTACCGAACCCTTCCTATTCCCCCCTCTCTTGCTTTTCCCTCCTTTGAGGCTCACCCTGTCCAGATCTTCTCTCCTCTCCCGGTCCATGTGGCGGTCATCTATCGCCCACCTACCTCTACTCATCCCCCTTCTACCTTTCTCTCTCACTTTGAATCCTGGCTCTCTTTCTTTCTCTCCTCAGACTCCCCTGTTCTTCTCCTTGGGGACTTCAATTGCCACATTGATGACTCCTCTCTCCCTTGGGCTTCCCGCTTTCTTTCTCTAACCTCTTCTTTTGGCCTTCAACAGTGGACTGCAGCCAGCACCCACAAGGATGGCCACTACTTAGACCTGGTTTTCACTAAAAACTTTTCTCTCTCTGATTTCTCCATTTCCCCTTTTCCTCTCTCTGACCATCACCTCATCTCATTCTCTCTATCTCGCTTCTCCCCTTCTCCACCTCCATCTACCCCTCGGTTCTGCAGAAACCTGCGCTCTATTCACTTACCTGACTTTGAGTCCACTTTAAGCTCCACCCTCTCCTCTCTCAGCTCTGCTACAGACCCTGACAACCTGGTCAGGAACTACAACTCTGCCTTGTCCTCGTCTCTTGATCTACATGCCCCGCTTTCTCTCTGCCGCACTCGCCCTTCTAACCCTAGACCCTGGCTAAATTCCCACACGCGGATGCTGCGTTCCTCCACTCGTTCCTCTGAACGCCTCTGGAGGAAGTCTCACACTCTCGCAGACTTCCTTCAATACAAATTTATGCTATCCTGTTTCAACTCTGCCCTCTCGCAAGCTAAACAAGCCTATTTTTCTTCACTAATCAACATGCACAAGTCTAACCCACGCCGACTGTTCTCTGTCTTTGATACTCTACTCAAACCACCCTCAGCTGCCCCTCCTTCCTCCATCTCCGCTCAGGACTTTACTGACTATTTTAAGGAAAAGGTGGAATCCATACATCAGAACATCCCCTCTGTTTCTTCTTCCCATCCTACACCTCTTCCTAACTCTCCTCCTGCCTTCCTTGACTCTTTTTCCACTGTCTCAGAGGAGGATGTGTCGCTGTTGATCGCCTCCTCTCCCTCTACCACTTGCCCTCTTGACCCCATTCCCTCCCATCTCCTAAAACCTCTAGCTCTTACTATAATCCCTATGCTCACACACATTTTTAACTCCTCCCTCTGCTCTGGAACCTTTCCATCCTCCTTCAAACATGCAACAGTCATACCATTACTCAAGAACAACAAGCTTGACCCTACCTGTCTTTCTAACTATCGACCTGTCTCCCTCCTGCCTTTTGCCTCTAAACTCCTTGAACGTCTTGTATTCTCTCACTTGCTCCATTTTCTCAACACCTATTCTCTCCTAGACCCTCTACAATCTGGCTTCCGCTCTGCTCACTCCACCGAAACAGCCCTCACTAAAATAACTGACGACCTCCATGCTGCCAAAGACAGAGGTCATTACACTCTGCTCATATTACTCGACCTCTCTGCAGCATTTGACACAGTGGACCACCCTCTTCTCCTCCACATTCTCCATATTCTAGGTATTCGGAACAAAGCTCTATCCTGGATCTCATCCTACCTCTCCCATCGTACTTTCAGTGTCTCTTCTGCTAACACCTCCTCCTCCTCTATTGATCTCTCTATGGGGTACCCCAGGGCTCTGTCCTGGGACCTCTTCTCTTTTCTCTGTACACACTCTCTCTAGGTGACCTAATAACATCTTTTGGGTTTAATTATCACCTCTATGCCGACGACACACAAATATACTTTTCAACACCTGTCCTTACACATGCTGTACAAACCAAAGTTTCTGAATGTCTCTCTGCTATATCATCCTGGATGGCCCTCCGCCGCCTTAAACTCAACATGGGTAAAACAGAGCTCCTCATACTTCCTCCCAAACCTGGCCCTACTACCTCCTTCCACATTACTGTTGGAACTACAATCATTCACCCAATAGCCCAAGCACGTCACACTCAACTCCTCTCTCACATTCGCCCCTCACATTCAAAACATTTCTAAAACTTGTCGCTTTTTCCTCCGCAATATAACAAAGATACGCCCTTTCCTCTGTTGCTCGACTGCTAAAACTCTGACTCAGGCCCTCATTCTCTCCCGTCTTGATTACTGTAACCTCCTGCTGTCCGGCCTTCCTGCCTCTCACCTGTCTCCCCTACAATCTATCCTAAACGCTGCTGCCAGAATCACTCTACTCTTTCCTAGATCTGTCTCAGCATCTCCCCTCATGAAATCCCTCTCCTGGCTTCCGATCAAATCCCGCATCTCACATTCCATTCTTCTCCTCACTTTTAAAGCTTTACACTCTTCTGCCCCTCCTTACATCTCATCCCTAATTTCTCGTTATGCACCATCCAGACTCTTGCGTTCTTCTCAAGGATGTCTTCTTTCTACCCCCTTTGTATCTAAAGCCCTCTCCCGCCTTAAACCTTTCTCACTTTCTGCCCCACACCTCTGGAATGCCCTTCCCCTCAGTACCCGACTAGCACCCTCTCTATCCACCTTTAAGACCCACCATAAGACACACTTGCTTAAAGAAGCATATGAATAGCACTGTGGATATTCTGAACACGATACATAAAGCTTGGGTCCCTGCAGACGCACTTACCAGAACTCCCTCCTACTGTCTCTGTACGTTCTACCTACCAATTAGACTGTAAGCTCCTCGGGGCAGGGACTCCTCTTCCGAAATGTTACTTTTATGTCTAAAGCACTTATTCCCATGATCTGTTATTTATATTATCTGTTATTTATTTGATTACCCCATGTATTACTACTGTGAAGCGCTATGTACATTAATGGCGCTATATAAATAAAGACATACAATACAATACAATACAACAGGGCGGGGTTCTTCTTTTGCCGCCAACTCCAGCCGTTGTCTTTCAGCTGCCTTGCGTGCAAAGTAACCTTCTTTCTTGCACACAATTTCAGCTGCCGGAACTACTTCTGGTAATGGGGCCATCAGCGCACCAGCTCCTGGGCCCGCGGGATTCATACCCACGGGGCATAGTTGGAAACCACTCCCCCTGGTTGATATTAGGGGAGGGTCCCACAGACTAAGTGGTTGACTCAGCACTGGGGCTGAGTGAGTCACTGTCCATGAAGCCGCGGCCGCAGCTTTTGCGCCATACCCCCCATGCGGGCGGGGCTCTCCTGTTGGCGCCATTTCTGGCCTATTCTTGGGAACTTGTGCATTTGCAGAATAGTCTGCCATCGGCCCACGCGGTCTCCCAGGGAAGCGGGAGCCGCCATTTTGGGTAGCACTGTCAGTCCGATCAACGAATGAGGTAGCGTTCATCTGTTTGCAAGTCAACTGACATTCACTCTCACTGTGTTCTCCTCCTGTTATAACAATGTCCTCAACGCAGTCCTCCAGGGTGGCGCCTCGTTGTCCTAGGCAGGACCAAAACGGTGCGGCCACAGCTTTCGCTCCACTCCAGACCAGGCTTGTAAAAGACATGTCAGCAACAGCTTGCTCTTCAGTGGGGCGCACGCCACGTGTGCTCTCCGTATCAGCCTCCGGTCGCCATTTTGGACTATCCGCACCGCGCGGATCCTCCATTCTTGCGGTTGTCATTCCCTCGTAGTAGTTACCGTACATGGGGCTCCTCTCTGCGGGGCAGCCACCACACCGGTACAATAAAGATTGCCCTGATGCACCACCTTGTGTACCTAATGTAGGCTGGACACTGTATATCACAGTGTGACAGCAGCTAAAAAACGCTCTTCCCTACGCGTTTCTTCACATAAAGTGATTTCATCTGTAACTTGCACTGGCTATATATACATCATGCTGTTACAAACGGATCACTCTTTTGACAAAGGCCTGACGGGCCGAAACGCGTCAAGAGGATCCGTTTGCACTTTGTTTCATTAAAGTTTTTTTATGAATCACTGATCAGCCTTCTCTGAAGTTCTTGCTCCACGGCTGTGCGGCATCTACACCTCCCCTGGGAGGATTTCCAGTACCTATTCCATCACTTTTACAATACCTCTTGGAGAACTATTTGAAGAGCCCTGCCCTGCAGCACTCATTCTTCTCCTCTCTCACTGTGACATGCAGATGTTGTATCTCCCACTCTGCTTCCAGTGTTTTATGCGCAGCCATCGTTACTCTGGTTCTCTTTCTTTCTCTTTCTCTAAGAAAGACTTCTATACAGTTTACAATGGTTCCCAGCACACAATCAGAGTAAGACAAGATGTCAATAAGAAAAATTGCAAATTGTATTAAATATAGATGCAACTACAAAACTAGCCTCAATGCAGGCCTGGAGGGAAATCCTCAAGGAGCAGAACAATATGTATCAATAGAAGGGAGAGGGTAGGAGGGGAGACAAGGGAATGAAAAAACACAAGGAAAAAAGTGGAGGGGGGGTGGAAATACGTAATGAATCAGGTGATAAAAATATAAGGGGGCAACGTTTCGGGGCCTAAATCGCCCCTTCTTCATACCCTTTCCCACAGACTGATGCAGTTTATGGTACTTCCCTATTAGTCATTTGTGATTTAGTTTGGGGGGGGGGGGGTCTGAGGTTCCTCCCTGTTCCCTTGCACCACATTTATTTTCAATTATATTTTTCGTATTCTCTTTTTTGTGGAGTGCTACCGAGCACACATACTTGTTGTATTAAAGACTTCTCTATCCCTTTTGTTTCCACTTACAGTACTTGGAGTGGACACATTAGAAACATTATTCCCCACCACTGGCATTTACTAAGTACCGAAGCCTCATTAGTACCTGTATTGTCCGCTAGACCACTTTTTTCGCACAGAAGAGGTAAAAATATAAGCGATCATCTAATCAAGGCCGACTTAGGGGGAACCATCACTAAACAGACATTTCTAGGTACACCCCGAGTTGGTTGCTACAGATGCTGTAGTTGTGCTCAATGCAGTAGCATGTAGGAAGGAGGCACTTTCAGCCACCCTATGACAAGTAGGAAGTATCAAATCCGGAAATTCTATATTTCTCTGTCTCTGGAAAAGAGGCGCAGGGGCGGGAACATGGTTATGTTCCTACAACAGAAGGAGGCAAGATAGATTAAAAAGTCACTCTTTTCCATTTTTTGGACTATAGGGATGTGGCTTGTGGTACTTGTACATGCCCTGAAAGGACAAGAGATGTTTTAAAGCAGCAAACCCAGATGCTTCATGTTTTTTTTTTTACATCAATAGAACAGCGAAGTCTTCCTCAGCTGAACTGCTCTGGGGATCCTCTGGAATATGGAATACTTACAGTTTTTGGTGCCGGTGTTTAAAGTGTCCACCAGGAATTCTATATGACTGCCAAATCTTATCGGTCCCATGCACCAATAGGAAGCTACAACATCATTGTGGGTTTGATTTTCAGTTGGTCAAGACTGCTGGTCATGTAGGTTTTCACATGAGGGAGCCCTAGCACCTAAAAACGTAAGTTTCTCGGTAACCACATGGTCCCCGGAGCGGAAACTAACATGGTTCTGTCCCAAGCTCCCTCCCCCATTTCAATCATGTAGAAATATCAATTTACAATCTTGGTGGAAATGCTACTTTAACTCACCCCACAAAGCAACCTCTGAATCTCTCTGCTCTCTATTTTCTTGACCTTTGTGCAAATATCTCTATTTTCCTACCTCTCACCATCCAGAGCTTTCTCTCCTCTTCTTTCTTGATATGAAATACACAGCTATCTCCCACTGCTCCTCTTTCACTGTGACACCCAAGCTATCTCTCATACTGCTAGCCTTTAATTGACGTGTAGCTATCTCTCACTCAGCTCCTGTCTTGCTCCAACTTGCTCTCATCCATTTTAACAGTAACATCTCCTTTTAGGGATTAAAGAGAAGCTCAGTGAGTAAATGCACGGATTCTAAAGATCATGCTGAATTTGAAGCAGGAGCACATGGTTCAAATACTGGTGTCAGCTTCTCTTTATCGCCCTGTGCCTTAGGCACCCAAACCATAGACTGTAATCTCATCTGGGCAGGTACTGTGTCTGTAACAGAAATCCTAGGTACAATGCTGCTTACTGCGCAATATACTGTAATTGTGATGCGCTAGGAAAAGTGCTATATGAAATAAAGTTGTTCTGTAGCCTTGAGTGTGTGTGATGTGCGGGGTTAGTTTGTATGTCTCATTCTTTTCCAATAAATATTTGGACACACACATCTATCTATCTATCTCTCTTGTTCTGCTTCTACGTCTTTGTAACATACACAACTATCTCATTCTGGGGCGATTTCTTAAGCAGTGAGCATTTGCGCCCGATTGGGAAATTTGTAATCTCACGATAAAAAATGAAGCCAGGCGCGGGATTCACTAAGAAGTGAAGCGTATTTGGGTAGTTGCGGGCAAAAACATGCCCGATCGCGCAAGCTGTTTTCTTTTCCCCCTGCTATCGTGCTTAAAATGCTAAAGCGCGATAGCTGATTGAAAAAAAAAAAACCAGCCTGTAAGAACTGCATGGAGATGCTGCGTCTCCATGCACAGCTCTTCCAGGCGATCGTACATTATACATATACATTTTAATACTAATGTACATATGCAGGGGGTCTCCTAAGCTGAACCGCATTGGTTTTAGCCTCATGGACCCCCTACTTCATGAGATACAGGCCCCGTTATGTAATGGGCAAAATTACTATTAACCAGATATGGATAATAGTGCATTTGCCCATTTAAAATAAAACATTAACAAGCAGAAATAAAATAAATAAAACTTGCACTCACAACTGCCAGGCTGCCACGATGAAGGCCGTCCTCATCCTCATCACTGTCCATGTCATCCATTGCCACCAACAATACAGTACAATAAAAAAAACAATCTAATGTTCCCTAACCCCTTAATCACCATAGCGGTTAGTAACCGCTATAGTAATTAAGGGGTTTACCCACCCTCTCGCACTACCCACCCAGGAGTCCTACCCACCCTCACCTGGCAACAAACCCCAACCTTCACCCATCCATCGGTACAGTGGGTACAACATGCCCATATAATATGTCTCACCCTTTAGGGGCTGAACTTCAAGCTATAATTTAGGCACTTCCTTCCTGCAGCTCAAAAAGGGAGGGCCCAGTATCAGTACCACCATTGGCTATCACAGATCCCTGTGTCAACTCCACTCCTGTCACTCAGGTTCTCTAACCTCTTCTTTTGGCCTTCAACAGTGGACTACAGCCAGCACCCACAAGGATGGCCACTACTTAGACCTGGTTTTCACTAAGAACTTCTCTCTCTCCGATTTCTCCATTTCCCCTCTCTGACCATCATCTCATCTCATTCTCTCTATCTCGCTTCTCCCCTTCTCCACCTCCATCTACACCTCGGTTCTGCAGAAACCTGCGCTCTATTCACTTACCTGACTTTGATTCCACTTTACGCTCCTCCCTCTCCTCTCTCAGCTCTGCTACAGACCCCGACAACCTGCTCAGGAACTACAACTCTGTCTTGTCCTCCTCTCTTGATCTACATGCCCCACTTTCTCTCTGCCGCACTCGCCCTTCTAACCCTAGACCCTGGCTAAATTCCCACACACGCATGCTGCGTTCGTCCACTCGTTCCTCTGAACGCCTCTGGAGGAAGTCTCACACTCTCGCAGACTTCCTTCACTACAAATTTATGCTATCCTGTTTCAACTCTGCCCTCTCGCAAGCTAAACAAGCCTACTTTTCTGCACTAATCAACATGCACAAGTCTAACCCACGCTGACTGTTCTCTGTCTTTGATACTCTACTCAAACCACCCTCAGCTGCCTCTCCTTCCTCCATCTCCGCTCAGGACTTTGCTGACTATTTTAAGGAAAAGGTGGAATCTATACATCAGAACATCCCCTCTGTTTCTTCTTCCCATCCTACACCTCTTCCTAACTCTCCTCCTGCCTTCCTTGACTCTTTTTCCACTGTCTCAGAGGAGGATGTGTCGCTGTTGATCGCCTCTTCTCCCTCTACCACTTGCCCTCTTGACCCCATTCCCTCCCATCTCCTAAAACCTCTTGCTCCTACTATAATCCCTACGCTCACACACATTTTTAACTCCTCCCTCTGCTCTGGAACCTTTCCATCCTCCTTCAAACATGCAACAGTCATACCATTACCAAAAACAGCAGTTGACCCTACCTGTCTTTCTAACTATCGACCTGTCTCCCTCCTGCCTTTTGCCTCTAAACTCCTTGAACGTCTTGTATTCCTCTCTTGCTCCATTTTCTCAACACCTATTCTCTCCTAGACCCTCTACAATCTGGCTTCCGCACTGCCACTCCCACGAAACAGCCCTCACTAAAATAACTGAGCGACCTCCATGCTGCCAAAGACAGAGATCATTACACTCTGCTCATATTACTCGACCTCTATGCAGCATTTGATACTGTGGATCACCCTCTTCTCCTTCACATTCTCCATACTCTTGGTATTCGGACAAAGCTCTATCCTGGATCTCATCCTACCTCTCCCATCGTACTTTCAGTTCTCTTCTCGAACACCCTCCTCCTCCCTATTGATCTCTCTGTGGGGTACCACCGGGGCCTCCTGCCTGGACCTCTTCTCTTTTCTCTGTCCAAACACTCTCTCTAGGTGACCTAATAACATCTTTTGGGTTTAAATATCACCTCTATGCTGACGACACACAAATATACTTTTCAACACCCGACCTTACACCTGCTATACAGACCAAAGTTTCTGAATGTCTCTCTGCTATATCATCCTGGATGGCCCTCCGCCGCCTTAAACTCAACATGGCTAAAACAGAGCTCCTCATACTTCCTCCCAAACCTGTCCCTACTACCTCCTTCCACATTACTGTTGGAACTACGATCATTCACCCAGTAGCCCAAGCACGCTGCCTAGGGGTCACACTTGACTCCTCTCTCACATTCGCCCCTCACATTCAAAAGATTTCTAAAACTTGTCGCTTTTTCCTCCGCAATATAACAAAGATACGCCCTTTCCTCTGTTGATCGACTGCTAAAACTCTGACTCAGGCCCTCATTCTCTCCCGTCTTGATTAATGTAACCTCCTGCTGTCCGGCCTTCCTGCCTCTCACCTGTCTCCCCTACAATCTATCCTAAATGCTGCTGCCAGAATTACTCTACTCTTTCCTAGATCTGTCTCAGCATCTCCCCTCCTGAAATCCCTCTCCTGGCTTCCAATCAAATCCCGCATCTCACACTCCATTCTTCTCCTCACTTTTAAAGCTTTACACTCTTCTGCCCCTCCTTACATCTCAGCCCTAATTTCTCGCTATGCACCATCCTGACTCTTGCGTTCTGCTCAAGGATGTCTTCTTTCTACCCCCTTTTTATCTAAAGCCCTCTCCCGCCTTAAACCTTTTTCACTGACTGCCCCACACCTCTGGAATGCCCTTCCCCTCAGTACCCGACTAGCACCCTATCTATCCACCTTTAAGACCCACCTTAAGACACACTTGCTTAAAGAAGCAAACGAATAGCACTGTGAACATTCTGAACACATGATACATAAAGCTTGGCCCCCTGCAGACGCACTTACCAGAACTCCCTCCTACTGTCTCTGTACGTTCTCCCTACCTACCAATTAGATTGTAAGCTCCTCGGGGCAGGGACTCCTCTTCCTTAATGTTATGTTTATGTCTAAAGCACTTATTTCCATGATCTGTTATTTATATTATCTGTTATTTATTCGATTACCACATGAATTACTACTGTGAAGCGCTATGTACATTAATGGCGCTATATAAATAAAGACATACAATACAATACAATACTCAGGAATTCAGCATGAGGAGGGTGAAAACCCCATAGGATAGCTGTCTACATCTTATTAAAACTTATGTGACAGGGAAAGGTAGAAAGATAGCTGGACCAGCCACCGCTATATACAGCTCAACCCCCTTATAACGCTGTGCTTGGGGTCCAAAGAGTCACATCGCGCTATAAGCGGATCGCGTTAGAAATAATGTGCAATTGTATGCCTTGTACAATAAAGTGTTTAATTGTGTTGTAAAGTATTCAAAAATACAAAAATTGGGAGTCACACTTGCATCGCGTTATAAGCGAATTCGCGTTGTAACAGATCGCGTTATAACGGGGCTGAGCTGTATATATTTTTCCTTACCCTATTTAAAACAAAGGGGCATATTCTAGTAGCTGCAATATTGTACATGTCAAGTCGCACCATTTGACAAGGCAAAAAGTAATTGTAAACAATTCTCATGTCACTATATTCTATAAGGTTTTCCACTTCTAAAAGATCACGTGTATTGAAATCGCACATTCAGTTTGAATAAACATTCAGTACAAATCGCGTGATGTTGACTTTTTTTTTATAAAACAGAACTAACATAACATACATGAGGAGATCACTCAGTACAGCCAAACTATATACAGTATTTTACAATTGCTGAAGGGGGTAATGAGACATTTATTAAAATGTTAAATAAATACACACAGTGTGTGTGTGTGTGTGTGTGTGTGTGTGTGTGTGTGTAAACAAAAGGAACAAAGAGTAGCGCTATCAGTGTGTAAGTTCTAGTGTGATAGTGAATGAGAAAAATTATTTATAAAAATCAAATTGTAATGCCAGTGTAACAGTGCTAAATAGATAATATGCAATGAATTAGAGAAAAAATTATTTAACAATAGTGCGTGAAAATAAAGAACAAACCAGTCCAAATGATGGAAACAAAAGATGAAAGAAAAAAGTCCAGATACAAAGATTGATATCAGTCAAAATGTGGAGTAGGCTGCTTCTTGATTGATCTAGCCAGTTCAAGGAAATCTAAGAGAAAAAGACAAAAAGAAGTGCCAGCTCCATGGCATAATATTGTATGTAAAAAGACAATTTATTTAAAATAGAGAGTGGCTGCCAGGACATGCACTCACTTCAACGTATAAAAAAGCATTCATGGGAGACAATCTGTAAACCGTGAGACTGCAGGAGGATTTGGAGCCAGACAGTAGGTATAGGTGTACACAGGTGGATAACAGATACTTATCCCTGGCTGGATAGAAGATGATGATCAGAGCGTCCAGCAAGTGAGATGGTAGTGTTCACAGGCAGCTGGTGCACCGTCCAGTGCTATAGGAAAGTGTCCAGATGTAAGCTCCCACACTCCGTGTATCGCGCGCAGTAACGCGATCACAGCAACCAGTACCTAGAACACCTTACATAGTTACATAGTAATGTAGCCATGTTTAAAAATGGTATACAGTTCTCTCTCATGCTGGCAGTAAGCCTGGTAAATATACAGGATTGCCAGCATCAATCATGGAGGTTTGACCTCAGACCCTGGTGAGGTGTCATATGTATTCAAGGAGAGTGGTAACATGCTCTAAGTCCACTGTTAGTGACATCAGAGATGTGGCTGTTTCCTAAGGTATATAAGACAGAGCACTGCCCAAAGTTAGTGTTCAAGGTCAAGTATATTAACTAAAGCCCGGGCCATAGAGGGGTGAGGCGATCCAAGCCGCGCTGACGCTGAGGCTCGCCTGCTGAAATCTGGGCGATTTCATGCCCATACAGGCGAGCCAGCGGGCGCGATCGGAGCCGGGGGGAGGTGGTTGGAGGCGGGGCAGTAACGTCGCTGGGCCAATCGCCCGCGACGCACTGACGTCGACGTCACGGCGCCGACATCACGGCGCCGTGACGTTGACACTGCTGTGCTGTGATTGGAGGTTTTCAGCCGACAGCGCGCTGAAAAACAGCTTGGCGCTCGGCTGAAACCTCCAACTCGTCAGCACGCCTGCGGACGCTCGCGTGAGCCCCCTCTCAAGGCATCCTCATTGAGGATGCAGGGGCTCAGCGCTGAGTGTCCGCACGCCTCAGCACGGCCTGTCCGTCTATGGACTCGGCCTAAGAGTTCAAGAGAGTGGTTCTACAGCAAGTAGTCAGATCTGCAGCAGTAAGGCTGGCAGGGCATACACTGTGTCCAGGGACCTGGCACAGGTGGTGATCTGATAATGTGGGTAGAATAGAACCCCAATGGAGAGCACTCAGCAGATACACAATATACAGGGGACAGGAATAAGGGTATGTGCAATGATGAGTGTAATGTGCTGTTAAAAAACCTTTATGAGTCTTAACTCAAAGTTAAATACGAACGCTAAATACCAAGAGAGTGAGACTCATATGAGCCAAAAAAGCGCAGCGAAAGTAAAATATATATATATACCAGGTCTCACGTATAGAGTGTGGGCTAGTACCCCTGATGATATGTGCAGGGTACAGCTAGGTGGTATCAGAACCCCATTGGAGTCTGTGAGAGTAGTGTTCCTTGAGGGCCATTTCCTCAGATAGTGTTAGATTGCGATTGTCTGTTATCTGGGGGTGTCTAAATGTTTCTAGTTCTTTTGTGACTAGATCCACAAATACCGCTATGTTGGAATTTGCTTCCAAAGGTGGCATGAATTTTGATCTAGGCCTGAGTGAGGTGAAAGGACCCTCACCCTCTATCTGTTCCGATTCTACTGCCAGGTCTGTAAGTAGCCTCAGATTTTCCACATCCAGTTCAGTGAGAGGATCTATGCCCAAGTTGGTAGTCATGCGTAGATCCCTTCTCTTGAAAAGTTTATGTAATAACAATTTTCTCGCGAACAGGTTTAAATCTTTAACCCGTTCGAAGGTATCAAACCTGGATGTTGGGGAGAATTACAGACCTTTACGCAGTACGTTTGTATGGTCTGTATTTAGAATGCGGTTAGACAGGTTGACAATTTGACCCTGGTTCATGCCTTGTGTCATGTTAGTAGCGGTATGGGATAGACTGGTCGGGGTTAATAACGTTTGTAACCTCTCGGCCTCCTGTGTTCCCCAGCGTACCTTCCCCTTCCCTGACCTCTTTTGCCCCCTTCTTGTCGGCCTCTTCCTCTCTGAAAATAACCTGTCCTTGTCTCCTCTAAAAAAGGAGGAGGTGGGGCTCCCTGTGTGCGTGTTAACATATGGTGTGATCGATATATATTATAACATCCACGACCACTTTGAGCTCCTAACTTGAATGGTCTACCCCTGTGTGAGCACAGAACCTGGTATACTTACCTGTCATACTCCACCGTGTATATTATATGAATACCCACCTGGTGTACCTACCTGTGTATACCGTGTGACTGAGACTATTATCATACTCACCACTACCAAGAACCTGTGTATATATAGCCACCAGTGGCTGTGCCTGTGTTTGAACACTACTCTCACAGACTCCAATGGGGTTCTGATACCACCTAGCTTGATATTTTGCGCAGAGAAAAACCGACAAGTTTTAGAAACGTTTTACTGACTATGAAGGAGAAATGATACAGAGGAAATCAAGTGGCCACTTAGGCCAGCGTGACTTTGGCTACTCTAGGGTGAATGATCGTATTTCAATAGCATGTGGAATGATGTAGGTAGGGGCCAGGTTTGGGAGGTAGTATATAAGGAGCTCTGTTGTGGAAAGCTACCAAGTACTGGCACTACCAAGGATCTCTCACTACAGATGCTACGGAACAATGTGCCCAGGCAAACAACGGCATCGCAAAAGTACAAATTTAATCTGACAAAAATCTCCCATCCAACAATACAACAATACACACAAACACCAGACGACTTCTGGAAGGATTAGCAACATTATTCCGCCTCACTAACCATCAACAACCAAGTATCTCACTAAGTGGGATCTACTCTGACAAACCCCACTAGAATTTGCAAATGCATATCATGATTACTTGATGGGATGTGCCACAAACATTCTTTCCATAAACGCGTCCCAGCCACAAACCTGATCTCTCCCCTGGGATAACCCCTACATAGATCCCACCCCCCCGCCTTCCCAAACACTAAGCCACAATTTTAAATTATGGACCCCAGTATCTGAAGAAGGATATATACAGCAACTCTCAACTAAAACAACAGCAGCACAAGTGGCCTGACTTCTACAATCTGGTTCCGACGACTTGAGACCCAGCCAGTGCCAACCCATTGCGTCCCATAGTCAACTGCTATCCTTGTCTGCAAGGCCAATATCCCTAAGACCTGGAAAACGCCAGGTTGTCCCATCCCAAAGTGGGACAAAAAACACTATCTCAAACTACAGCTGCCAATCTCACTTATCCCAATCCAATCCTATCCACAGTCATTATGGAAAAATGTGTCCACAGCCCATTAACGCGATTTTCTCATACAAGAGACAAATTTCCCTAGCCAATCCAATCTGGGTTTCAGTCCCAAAACACCTACACTCCACCACCCGTAACTACCCTGCTAAAGTTTCAATGAAATCCAGTGTGGAATTGAAACTGAGGACCACTCAACCATGGTTGCAGTATTCCTAGATTTTTTAAAATAAGGCTTTTGACAACAGTTGATATGCTATACTGCTAATCCTGCTTAACAAACTCCGAAGCTCTGGATAGGGAGGCATGCCTTTAAAACTGGTTTTTCAGTCCTACCTTTCAGGAAGATCCCAACATGTTGTCCATCTCAGGCTCGTTAACTCCAACCCCCTGTAATAAAATCACTGTGGTGTCCCGCAAGGCTCTGGTCTGGGGCCCCTACTCTTCTCAGTGTTCATTAAATGATCTGTCCCACAGCTTGTAAGGAACCTCAAACACATGTATGCAGACACACAATCCTCTGGACACACATACCTCTCTGACCTTAACACATACTTCAGTCTGACTTTTTGAGCCTCGAAACTGGATTTTCCCAAACCACCCTGTTTTTAAACACTGACAAACTGTAACAAAATGGTATTTAGGGCCAGACTAATTTGTAAACAGCTTCTCATGACTGAGCTCCTGATTAGACCAACGCTAAACACCACCCTAACCCCTGTCCAACTAGTTTTACAAATACCTGTCATATGGTTGACTCCCACTTACCATTCGGGATGCACTTGAGACCACTGACACCAATACCTATGGCCAACTATGGGTACTTTACAGGAACAATACTCCCTAAGCAGTCTCCCTGGTCAGAAAGCGTATCGCACAGCATTATGCTAATTGATGCCAATTATTGACTATGGAGACATGTTAATGGCTCGGCACCCTCAAAACCCACCATTAGCAACTCTTGACACCCTCTACAATTCATTTGTCCGTTTTTGTTCTCCAATGCACCTATAAACACACTCACTGCGATATGCCTCAAATAACTATGAAATTTTGGTCATCACTAGTAGTCTAGGCACAAAGTTCCCCTTTCCTTCGTGCCTTTAATTCGTTTTGGGCAAGCTTCCCAGCTATCTGAACAACTCCTCACCCCTGACCACTTGACAGCACTTATCACCCCCTGAGATCATCACTCCAAAAGACTGTTCATGGTCCCAAGGCCTCCCAAAGTTTCCCCGGACGTTCCCTCCTTCTCCTACCCTCACCCCAAAAAGGGTACAACCTACCCAGAGACGCTCATCTCCACATCCACCACCAGTTTAAGTTCTTTCAATCTAAGGCTGTCTCACACTTTAAAATATGACTCTGTTGTAACTGGTTTAACATTACGCCCATAATTATATTTCATTTAACTTGTGCACGCACTGCTGTATATCATGTAATCCCCTGTTCATCTTATGTAACTTATTTGTAACCATATGTGTTTTTGTTTTATATTCTTTGCCCACCGACATACCTGAAAACGAGAGGCAACTCTCCAATGTATTACTCTTCCCTTGGTAACTATTTTACCATAATAAATAAATAATATCCTAGCATTAACTTGTAGATCCACCTAACTGCCAGTCTCAAGCTCTTAATATTTCATGAATACACGCAACTGACACAGTATATGAACAAAATATATATATCTTAGAAACCCGACATACTAGTAATACTACAGTTAAGCTGCCAATAAGGGCAAGGTGAAATTATTCTCATCAGCATCTAAACTCATAAGCTTGGCCCCTATCAATTTGTATGGTGAGAGGCAGAGTGACCACAGAGCTTGTGAACTTACCGCAGTTCCTCACCACCAGAAAAACTGGGTTTTCCTATTCTTGGGCTCTGCTTAAGTAGATGTTCTCCTTGTTGTCAGCACCTGCTTTATATGTACTTACTCACTACTGGCAAGCTACGAAAGGCCCAAGACCTAAACTCTAATGAATGGAGTTATAACAGATGAGTCATGTCGTTGCTGGTCCAAAGATGAATAAAAGATCAGTGTGACTGCACATACAGTAATTTATGGGGATGACCACTGGACGATAACGAAGTGAAACTGCCTTTCTTTGTAAATTGTTCCAAATCTATTCATATGACTATCTATACCGAAGGATTCACCTTGCATTGCAAAATATTCGTCTAACTTCCATTAACAAATTTGCGGTTCTGCGCTTGATTTCAAGACACACTATGGGCCCTATTCTGTATGGTGTGATAAGTGAAGATGAGTGCTATCGCCCACAGTAAGTCATCCTGCGCTTATCACACCTTACAGAATAGGTATTTAAGTTTCTTTAAAACGATTAAAGCCTTTAAAGTTTGTGTTAATACAAAAGTGTGTACTATACGTGTGTGTTATACCAGTGTGTATTATAGTGTGAACTATTCCATGTGTGGACTATAGTGTGGGCTATACCACTTGGTAACTATAGTGTGAACTATGACCATGGTGTACTATAAGTGTGGGCTATACCAATTGTGATACTTTAGTGTGGAGTATAACCCAGTGGTAACTATAGTGATTGGGTTACAAAGGGTAATGTCCCCCAGCACTAAACTCGGATGAAAACTTTCCTTCTGTGCCTTAATAAGAGTTGGGAGGTATAGAAGGGTCCCTCATATTGTTCCCAAGTGCACCATCATTTTATAAACTCTATATTCTACTTTAGGAGTGCTAACAACTCTCCATAAACGCATTAACCAAACCAAACGCCGACCACGCAGCTTCCCATTTGCTCCAAAGGGAATCCGGCTAACAGGCCGGGCCGCGACCGCGGGTTCTCTGTACCCTGGGCTGTACAAACGAGCGAGCGCGGCAAGGCCCACGGAGGAAGTACGGAGCGGACTTGTTTTACGCGGGGGGAGCATACGCGCGGTGCGGGAGCCTTCCCGCACGACTTGATTGTGCGAAATCGGGGACTCCCTGGGGGGCGAAGGCGAGTTGGGACAGGAGGGGGGGGACTCCGCCTTGGAGAACATTGGCGCTGGCAAAGAGGGATAACGTCACGAGGGTAAAAACCCAAGGGTTGCTGGACGTAGTGTCTAGTTGGTGCGGTCGGCCTTCCAAGCGGTTGCTCCTTCCCTTTGGTAGGGCCTGATGCCCGGACCGACCAGGAGGATAGCGCTGATGCTTTCTCCACGATAGGGGGAGGAAGTGCGGAGGCAAAGGTATGACTGTAAGGGGCCCGTGGCAGGACGGGGCTGGGTCTATGAACCAGCTGGAGAGAGCTTTGGCAGACCGTTGGCTACCGGGTCTCCGGCGGGGTCGGACATGGGTTGGGGGGTGTAGCTGGTGGAGCTGGTGGGGTCCGGGGGGAAGGTCCGACGTGGGGACAGCTTTTGTAGTTTGGGGAAAGCAGCTAAGATGGGATGTCCTAGGAAGGGTGGGGCGGGTTTCGAGGAGTAGGCGTGGCGTGGGGGGTCGTTTGTTTGGGGTTGGTACTCTCCGGCGATGGGGGTGATCTGTAGATGCTAAATCAGGGGACTCTGGTGGGAGGACTCTCCTCAGTGAGAGGCTGGGAGGAAGAGCGGCTGGCAGGGCACGGTACAGGAGGATGACCGGCGGTCACGCAGCCCCACGGCGCGCGCAGCGATTGGGAGGGCCCGCCATCGAGAGGAAAAGGGTATGGAGACATCGGGAGGCGCTAGGGGGGGGGCAAGGTGGCGGTTCAGGGCAAAGGGGTTGAACAGGGGCGAGCGTCCAGGGGCAGCCGAGGTCCGCCTACCCCAACGGGGCGTTCGACAAAGATATAAGAGTCGAACAGAACCTCGTTGATGGTGGCCTGTTCAACCAATCCGTCCGTGGGCATTATGCCAGTCCTTGGGGACTGTGAGGTTGCCCTGGGGGGGAGGCGTCTCCGGGCGAGCTCTCCTCGAAGTCAAGCTAGCTCCAACGGACCCTCGTCTGCCGGACCCTCGTTTGTGTCGCCGGCGTCCTCGGCCGTCAGCCAAGGAACCGAGGTGGGGGGTAGCTTCTACCTGCACCACCATTCTGACCAGAACCTAACGGGGCTAGCCTCTTAGAGCGGGCGTCGAGAAGCTAAACGCCTCTTAAACAGCGATCCTCGGCCACACCAATCGAGGTCCCGAACAGCCTCAGAAAAAAAAACAATATAAAATAGGCCACAAACAAGATGGTATCCACCGATCCAGATTGGATGAACTAGCGCACGCCGCCATCCTCCCCCTCTCTACGGTGGGTCCACGCATGGATGGTAAACACCTTTGCACATATCTCTGTAGTAGATGGGTGACTGTGCCACGATCACCTCAAGGCCATCCGTCTGCATCCTGGGCCGAATCCCATATCACTTCGGACTAAGGGCCGGTGATCCCCTATCATCATTGGCCTGATCCCTGCACACCACCAAACCTGCACAGAACACACCCTAACCCTTGTCCCTGTCCCATTACCGACCTAGGCATGGTCTGCAAGCCGGTAGCAAATTTGTAACCAATCTCTCAATTCCCGAGGATACCGGACACGCACTATTGTTGCGCCTCCCTCTGCAACACAAGCACCCCAAGGCTGCTAAAGGGAAATGCTATCCCACCAGCTGCGGATTCCTATGGGGAGAGCTTCAAGAAACTCTACATTCGCCTGCGCATAAGGCGCGTAGCTACTCTCGATCCCCGTCGACGCATGTTGGTAACCCCTGCCTGCTGCTGTGCGCTGTGGTTCATGGTGACCCAAACACCCGCTAGCTGGTCTGGCCGCGGAGCCTTCCGAGCAACCCATGCTCCCTCTCTCACAGATCCCTCCGCACTCAGCCACCCGCCAGCATCCTCATATCTTACTTCCCCCATCAGCGCTACCCACACAAGGATGAGTACACGGGGGAAATACCTGGCTAACACACCTCTACTGCAAGAACATATGATTAAAACTCCAAAGAGACTAGGGTAGACGAGTGGTATTTTCTCCAACAGTTGCAAAGGAGGAAAAGGAGGCATGGCTAATCGTAACAATAAATCCTTGCCATACGAAGAAATTTCTAACATAGGGGGGGGAAGCAGAAGGTAATACTCTTATGGAAATAAGACAGTGTAAATAATGGGAACATTTTGCCTGAAACTCATGAAATCATCAGTCATATTTTATGATCAGAAAGTCCTCGGGAGACTAATTACTACACGACAATTAAGAATTAAAATGGGTGTTTCATAGATTTCTATTCCTACCAACACACTAATCTGTAAAAAATGTAAGTTACCCAAGCTACATACGGCTGACGCAGTAAATTTAAATAGGCAACATTACTAATGGAAATACAGAATCCTATTAAAACCATTTAAAATGCTGGCACAACAAAAGGCCCCGTAACCCTTCCCCCAAAAAGCAATTCAATTTAAATGCCGGGGAGCACCGCGCGAGGCCTCTGTAACTTCCCTTACCTTTTGTCTCGTGGCTTCCCGGAACAGCGTTGCCATGGTAAAGAAGGCGTCAACCATGACACCTTGGGGCACATGACAACTTGTGTGATGTCAAAGAAACGCCGGACACCAGGGGAGTGAGAGGGGTGAGCATGGCAGGGGGGCACAGACTGAAAAATTGTCGCCACCCTGCTCTGATATGGTTAAGGGACTCCGTCCCGAAATGAGGAAATTAACAACCCACACACGGAGTGTATGAATGGATACTAGAACAAATACTAATACTCATTTGGAATGGAGGGAGATGCACAATATAAGAGCAGGGCCAGTTATGCTTTGTCATTACATACCAGAGGGATAGAAGAATAAAAAAAAATGCCCAAAATGCTTCCCAGGAGAGGTGCTGAATCTTAATCATTGTCTTGGGATGTGGATGGCATCTTGATTCTGGGACCGAGTCTGCAATCATACAGTGACATAACGGGGTCAATACAGTAAAACAGATCCTATGTCTCCATGAATTTTGGAATATGGAAGGAAGGAAATAGGTTAATGGCAAGGGAAACAAAACACCCCCCTCTCCCGCCCCACACACCCACCTGCTAGAACTGATTATCTACATGATAATGATGTTATACAAAATTGAAGGCAGAGCACAAATACAAGATACTTTTTAAAGAAGACATTCTTTAAAAAAAAAAAAATGGAACACCATGCCCCAACAGGATTTAGATTTTGTACTCATACAGCATTTGATGACAACATTTAAAGCTTTCCTGACGCAAAATCCCAGAAGGTCCAGATAGATAAAAGATGAAGCTTAAAGAGTTTCAGCAAGATGTAAGGAAGCTGTCTGGGCGATAAGAAACTCCAAATACTACAGTCTGCTCTAGTAAGCATTTGGGAGATAGACTTCCCGCGGTCACTCTGGGTGGGAGGCAAACTTATTTGGTCTGAAAAACTATCATTGACATAATATACTATGTTGGAAATGTAGATTTGTATGATGCCATAATTATATATTTATGTTTGGTATTTGCTTTTTGAAAGAATTTTCTGTGATTGTTATTTTCATCTGATGTTTTACAATAACATGTTTGTAAACGTAATAAAAACATCAATAACCAGGAAAAATAGTCCCTGCCCAAGACTACAATCTAAATTGGAATAGAGACAACAGGGAGCAGCGGACATTAAGGCCAGTCTATTTACATCACCGTGACCTGCCAAGTTGTACAAGGGCATTGAAGAGCACAATGCAATTGTGTGATACACTGGCGAACACTTTATTGAAGTGTGGCCAGTTCCGCAAGCCGGGAGATTTCCGGCTTGCAAGTGGCATCCCCTCGGCTGTGCCGCGCGTCACCGATGCCTGGGCCCTGGTGTCCCGCGATGTGGGGAAGGCGGCAAGGGGGTATCCGGGGACCCGGCGGACCCGGAGAGGAGAGGGGGAAGCCGCGATCGGCGGGCCTCTCCTCCGCTGCTTCGGCCGCCCCCGGCACCCCTCCGGCCGCCAGGTAACTGCGCGCCGAGAACGGGCAAATGCTCGAATAAACTCGCCGCAGCAGTACTTCACTCCCAATGCAGAAATGCCATGGCAGCATGTAGGTAAGGGACAGTGAAATCCGTATGAGATTCCCAGGGACATCACAATTTTTTTAAAGAAATTGAAAAGGTCACCAATCCCAGTTTGTGTGTTGTGGTGTTTTTTTTTTACTAGACACAACCTTTTCAGATTTACACACTTCACACGTTTTTGAAATTTTACCTAAACTCCTGCACTGAATTTGTATAAAGGATTACAAGATTGTGTAAATTCTCACAGCAGGACCTTAGTGAATACGCTCCTAACTGCAGTTCAGTCTTTTTTTTATTTTTTTAAATTATTTTTTTACTTCAATAGTTTCATGTGGGCATCTCTAATTACCTAAAGAACTGTATAGCTGCAGGTCAATTCATCTCCTGTATTGATTGGCAAATTTGGCAAGATCTTTAGAATGGCAATATGTTTTTCTTCTGTTCTTCTTGTCACTCAGTGGGAAGCTTATGAATATTCATGAGCACTCTGCACTGAATGTGTCTAGAGGGAGGGCAGGGCTAACAAGGGGTGTGCAGGGCCTGTGACAGACGATGAAGGCAGGGCCTTTAGCAATGGCTGTTAAAATAGAATACAGAAAATGATTTTTCAAAGTTGTTTTTTTAAAAACAGAAAATGCTAAAAGTATTTTTTCTTACTACAGAACTGATTTATTTAAAAAAAATACACATGCAAGATATTGACTGAACGGCAGCTTTAAAGTGTTACTCCTTTCCATCTCTCATCAGTAGTTGGACACGTGACAACATCTGCAGTTTTATTTGCAAATATTGAAATCTCTGTGACTTTCAAAAGAAGGCAAACGACGATACTCGCCAAATTGCAAGTGTCGCAATTGTTTCGCATATCTCCAGTAACATCATACATTTATTAATAACAAAATTTTACCAGGAAATAATACGTTGAGGTATAAAACCTCATCTCAGATGTGTTGTGGGTCTGCGAAACCGGAAGCGATAGAATAGATAAACTAAGCCAGGGTGCGCAAATTTTTTAACCTGCGCCCCCCATTGCCTGCTTACCTCCCGACTCGCCCGCCCCCCCCCCCTCCTTGGCTCCAACTTCAAATGAACGACAACGTCACGTGACCCTGCGGTGTCATTTGCCGCCGGTTTACCATGGCGAAGCGTCGCCGAAGATCAGTAGGAGAGCTGCAGAGGCTTCGCGTGGTCCCCCTGGCATTAATTTAAATGCCTTGGGGAGAGCGCGGAACCTCTAGTCACCCGCGCCACCACTAGAATTTCTCCCGCCCCCCCTGGGGGTGCGCCCCCACTCTGCGCACCCCTGGAATAAGCAATTACTGATCTGTTTAAGGGGCAGTTTCACCAAGGTCCAAGTGTAGTTAAAGCCACAGATATCTTTACAACCTATTTATTTTGTAAGATATTTTTTTTAAGTTAGTTTGCAAACATGGGCTTTCCATGGGATAGTGCCGATACAGCACTATGCACCTACAGAATAGGCTTAGAAAGATTTTGAATTTTGCACATGCAAAGCTCGTCTCTGTCCCCCTTATCTTTATTGGCTCTATAAAAAGGCAAGGTGGGAACGTAAAAAAAAAATTGACTGACACACACTCCTATTCAGAGGCCACAAAGAAAAATCTATTATAGGTAATTTCTAAAAACAAAATATTTGCTTTAGCTGGTTACATTTGTAAGGAAGATATTAGCTCCAGATTCACCGAAGGGTGCTAAGTTTTAGCACACTTAACTCCTCTAACTCTGTGCCCAGCCTACTTGAAAAAGAGAGGCTACTCTCAATGTATTTTATAAATACATTTATTTGAATGAAGTTAAGGCATTGCTGAAGCGGGGCACGCTTTTGTGAATGTGGGGATTAGATTGTTGACATTCTTTATGTAGCCCTCTTAACTACGCTCTAGAGTGACTACGGTTACTGCAAACACCTGTTGGATCAAGGAATCTGGGCCTACTCTCCGCTAGCGGAGCCTGGGGTAATAGTTACCTTATTGGCACGCCTCCCTTACCCAGGATCCCCATTGCGTAGATTCCCCCGGGTAAGAACAATAGCAACACACATCAGATTGTAACTGTTTACTTAGTATACTGCTGGAACCTTACCGTATGGGTAATAGTAATGTAACGTTTTTTCTGACCTGACTGACCCCCCTAACCTCAATTGGCATTGGCCCCTTGGGACTAACCAGTCCCTATTACATGGTCCCGTGTCTGGTGGTGCACCTGTTGCAACAGGACTCCTGAGTCTCCCGCATGATGGTGTATTGGGAATGTCAACCCAGACAGGCAGCTGAGTAGTGTTCAGAGTCCTACCCTACATACCAGTGCAGCGCCTCCCACCCTCATCAGGATCTCTGCGTCCGCAAGGAATGGTTCTGATGAGGAACTCCTTCTTGGTGGTGTGCCTTCCACTGGGAGTAAACTTCACACTCACCATTGGGGTTCTTGTGACAAGGCATGCTTTTTGATGATTAGTATGGCAGACTGCCCCTCGAGCAAACAGCTTAGGCCGCTCATCCTTCTCTGTACTCTCCTTTCAGAAGATCTATCTGCCTCCCACTGGAGTTGGGTCACCTCCCCCTCAGGGAGATCACCACCTGTGCCAGGTCCCTGGCCACAGTGTAGGCCCTGCCAGCCTTACTGCTGCAGGTCGACTATTTGCTGCACACTAACTTTGGGCAATGCTGTGCCTTATATACCAGGGATAAGCTCCACCTCCTGTGTCACACAACGATGGCCACCAGGTCTGTACCCACTCCCCTCATGTACATATGACCCCTCACCAGGGGTGTGAGGGCAAACCTCCATGATGATGCTGGCAACCCTGTATACTTACCAGGCTTCCTGCCAGCATGAGAGAGTAATACATTTTTAACACCTGGCTATAGTAATACCACATATAACACATCAACAACAGTCTTCTTATAATATAACCTTGTGGCTCGGTCACTCTCATAAGAAATGTCACTGTCCGTCCTCACCGCATGCCCACACACCGTGTCCATGTAATGGTAATTATGTATTAGGCTCAGTCCTTCGGCCACTCCACTTAGTGTCCCCAAGAGTGTTCCCTAAGGCGGGATCGGCGCCTGTTGACTGGTGTGTGTGCACTTTAGTAAATAACATTCCCGGCCACTGTGGTGACCGGGCAAATATTACAAAGGATCCCCGCGATCCGTCCACGCAGCTCATCCTCTCATGATTAATGGATGACTCACAGCGTCTGGGCCCAAACGTCTGTCACCAACCACAGCTCCCGCGATCTGTGTCCCTATCTGTCTATACAGTAAGGGGCATGTGTCGCTAACCAATATAGGGCGTCCTGCAGCACCACAAGCTATGGTGACTCAGGGAATACACTGGGGCCTGAGGGAAATCTGCTACGCAGGTGGTCACTGACCCCCTGCCCACACACTAACTCTCTCCTTGCTCCTCTCCCGGTGCCCTCTGGCTAGCGTGGTGTCGCTCCCCCACACTCCCTTTCCTGCCTCCCGCGAATCCAGCCCTCTATTCGCTCCCTGGCGTCAGGTGACTTTGCTAAGGCTCCTTGGAGTTGTAGTTACTACTGGCTGACCTCTTTCCTATTGGCCAGCCATTCGCGCGCTTGCACTGCGCTGTGTGACCTCTCCTCCTCCTCGCTGACGTGCCTTCTATTATTACCAACACAGGGCGGCGTCCTATGCTGTCGGGGGCCCCGCGCGGAACCTTCCAACAACTTCTCTCTGGAGACACGCTGCAGCGAAGAGAAGCAACTAAGACATACTACATTTACAAAATGTTGTTTCTAGGGCAGCTATCAGGGATAGCCCTTTTAGGCCCATTCACTTAATGGTGCAATGCGTCAGCACCCTTTAGTGAATATGAGCCTTGTTCATCTCTCCTCAACAGGATGGCACTTGAACAACACATTATCTGTTCCTAGTAGCTTTACTTTGATTTGTGTACCCTAGCTGCAGAGGTTCGTATGTAGTTCCGATATTACGGTATTTAATGGGAGGGTTATATTCCTAGGTTCGTCCTACTTAGTGAACTGTGCATGTGTTGGTTTCCTGTCCATGATACTTCATGAGATTCAGTTTATTCCTTCCCTCCCCTTGCCTGAGAGCAAGAGATTCCAGTCCAATCAGCCAAAGAAATCCATCCTCCCTAGTGTAATAGCCACATACCCCACTCCACACATTTTCACCCTCCCTCTTTATAACCGAATCCTCCCCCCGCGCTGCTGCTGAGTGTTCCCAATAGCGGGCTGCAGAAATCCCACCTCGCCATTCTGTCCCTGCACTGAAAGCACTCTTGCAAATTCACATACCAGCACTCCCCATGGGAAGCCCAAGTGCATTACTCCCAGCCTCCTGTGTCAAAAGACATCTCTTTATATGGGCAAAGAGGACGGCATGCAGCGACACACACACCACATATGAACTGGCACCACATACAATCGACCTACAATTAAAGCAGGAGGAGGGGAAGGAGATAAGGGTTTCTGTTCCTATATTCTGTCGCAGAGTTATAATTGTTTAGACATGCAAATGTGCTCACAAGTGGTATTTTTATTTGCTGTACACTGTGCAAAGTACACTGTGGCAAAAGGAAAATGAATGAAGATCACAAAGGGAAGAGAATGGAGAGAATACAACACATGAAAAAATCCCCCCTGTTCAATGTGTGAGAAGCAGGTAAACTGCTCAGTTTACAATACAATTGACATCGATTTAAGGGTAGAATGTAATTATTGCATTGCTAACTGGTCCGTCACCCACTTCCCACCATATTGACTAGAGCAGCCTAGAGATGTATCAAACTGTGGGGCCTATGCACTAAAGTCCAATAAAAAAAAATTGCCATTGTCTTAAATTGCCTTTTTTTTACAGCGTTGCTATCACGGTATGCAGAAGCCACAAATACCAGTGATAGCACACATTCCAAAAATGGCAGTAGCCGGCGCGAGAAGATCCTCCTCCCTTTGAAAGGGCTCACCCGGCGAGTTCTATCTGGCTGCGCAAATCTCGACCGAAATAATGTTTTTAAAATTTAAATTTTATTAATAGTGTATTGAGCAGGGGGTCTCCGAGCAGAAACCACATTGATTTCATGTCCGGGACCTCCCTTTTTCCCGTGATACAGGCCCCATTTAGGGTGGCCGTATCTCCTATGCATATGATTCCCACGTCACGTGACATTTACATGCATAGGAGATATCGGCACACCATACACGGGGCCTGTATCTCGGGAAGCAGGGGGTCCCAGACCTCAATACAACAAGGTTCTGCTCCTGAGACCCCTGCTACAACACTATTATTAAAATGTATTTTAAAAATATAGTATAACCACCATACAACAACCCACCACCTGTGCCCCCACATAAACCACATTATTTATTTACACCCTGCGGGTACCGGGGACCCCTGTGTCGTCCCCACAAAATGCCATAATACAAACACACAACCAAAATACATGCTACAAATTGAAAAAGAGCAAAACCATATAAAAACACTAAAAGCAAACATTTGCAAAACAACCATTGCTTCTTACTGTATGTGTATATCCTAAGGGGCTATACATAAATACATTTGCAATGAACGTGGCAAAAAAAAATAACCAATGCCATAAAAATACATGAAAAAACGCTGAAAATAAAAATAACATACAAAAAAAACTACATTCAATTTTTTTCCTTACCTTTATTTTGTCTTCACCCTCCGATTCCGTGGTCTCCGCAAGCTCTCGAACTAATCCACGATCCCAAACAGCAACGGGCCCACGGTAAAATCCAAAGTCTTTTCTTCTTCTCTCTTTATCTTCATCTGTTAATTGTAATCCATTTGGGTGTCTTCTATCTCTTCTGTATCTTCTTGTTCTTCTGTATCTTCATTCATCTTCATCTGTAATTCCCTTGTATTCCTATTGGAGGAGGCCTTCACTCCTCGGCTTCTTGCCGTCAAATAAGGCTGCACAGGCTTTTAAAGGCCCTGAGTCACTTTGATTGTCATATGGTTCCCACGCATCTGATTGGCTGTGAAACCATGTGCCTTTTTTTTTATGTGACGTCATGTAAAGGAGTGAATCAATGGCTGTGCTTCCTTTCCTTCCTTTAACATGACATCACAAATCCAACATGGCTGCTGTCACTGGTACTTTATCCATCAGATTGTGAGAATTATCCCCACATTATTTTGTTGCTTAAAATGTGCACCTTGTCAAGATGAACATATTGCCCTGCGAATTATAGCGCTTCCACATACTACCTATTCCCAGTACGTGGCAAAGAAATAAGGGCAATCCAGGACACAAATGTCGAATTTTTATGGACAACGGCCACCCGAGGGTTAATAAGAAAATTTTATTTCCCTCTAGACTACAGGGTGCAGGAACCAGGAAAGGCTGCTCAAAGCTCTGAACGGAGAGCAAAAATATATAAATAATACAGTCAATAAAGCTTAGGCAACTGTGGTTAAAAGTGAGGGAAAATTCAACGTGGGATCCCATCATAAATAGCTGGGAGAGTAACCAAAAAGAAACAAGTGTGCGTATAGGAGTTCCAATGGACAAACACACCTGGGTAAGCATATACGGAGAAAAATATATTACCTCTGTGATCCTAGTGATCACTCCGTTTGGACTGCGTCTGTATCCGTTTTTGGCGTGGGTATCGTAAGCTCCAAATCAGCTGCCAATTCCTTCTCTCCAACCCCGTGGGACTCCCGAGTGCCGGTGGTATGTGTAACCACTTCCGGTCCGTCCGGGAACGCTCCACTCACTCTGCAGGTTCCACAAGTACCTCTGGTGTGGAAAAGGATCCCATGGTCGTGCCCTCACAGCCCCGGTGGCGTCTCTCCAATCACATAAGTATACAGGGAAAATAGGATTGGTATGAAACTGCGACGTCCAAAAAATAAAGCACCCTCAGCTCACCAGAAGGTAGAACAAGAATAAAAAATGTTTATTGGACTACATACAAAAAGAATAACAAACAAAATCACAACAAAAACCTCCTAACGCGTTTCAGGCTCTAAAAGCCCTTTCTCAAGGAGTATGGTTGGGACTGTGTGTTAAGCACCTTAATATAGCCCCTCCTGTATACTTAGAAAGCAGCTGAAGGTAATTGCAATTGATTGTATCACACACCCGTTGTTATGACAGTGAAACACACAACATAATTTGAACCATGGATGTTAAAAAACAAAATACATGTTATAATAGAGTATGTCTATCAAAACTGTAACTGTTCTAATATAAAAATGTATTGTGATCCAAATCTGTGGTAAGAAAAAACTGCTTGAGATAATTTGGCAACAAGCAAAATATATATTCATATGTAAAAAACAGTTATTCTCCTGTCTAGTGCAACGAATGTATGCATCAAGGACATCCTAAAAACGAGAAAAGAAAGAGGAACCCAAGATAATATACTTTGTAAGATAGAGTGAAAATAGTTAATCTTTTTTCAAAAGAGTCTCATATGTTCAAGGATTCTCAATTTGAACATGCGTGTGGTGAGACCAATATATTCTTCTTGAACCACAAATCACATATAGATAACATATTCAGTCTTACGTTTATAAACAAGTATTATAAAGATTTGGTATCATCTATATTCGTCACTTCTAGCTCGTAAGACATATTTATAGATTTTGCATCTCCCGCAGGCAAAGCACCCCACTAGTTTAGGAAAAAAATCTTTTTGTAACCAAACTAGTGGGGTGTTTTGCCTGCGGGAGATGCAAATCTGTAAATATGTCTTACGAGCTAGAATGTTTACGAATATAGATGATACCAAATCTTATATCTCTTGTTTATAAACGGTAAGACTGAATATGTTATCTATTGTTGATTTGTGTGTTGCAAGAATATAATTGGTCTCACCACACGCATGTTCAAATTGAGAATCCTTGAACATTAGACTCATTTTGAAAAAAGACCAGATGCATCCAGTGTCTAAACATTGAGTACATGCCAAAAGGGTCCTCAACAATTTTAAATGTATTGGTACGACACATGTCAGATCCATTACAGAGGCGGGGATAGGTTATATGCACTCTACCGCAAGAGGCTCACTGGATTTCACACTGGATAACCACGTCCCTAAAGGGTTAAATACAGAGTGGGATCTGAAATATTTTCTTTGAGTACCAAATATTTGTCTGGTTGTTTTTTGTACTATGTTCAAACCTTGTTCCTGCAAAATCTTTGATCTATTTGCACATGAGAGATACAGTATATACCAATTGGTCAACTAACTTTACCCAATTCTAATTTGTCCCTATATTGAAACAATGTTTTTTTTGAGATTTCATTATTATATCAGATTAACTATTATTCATCTATCTTAACCAAAAGTATATTATATCTTGGTTCCTCTTTCTTTTCTCGTTTTTAGGATGTCCTTGATGCATTACATTCGTTGCCCTAGACAAGAATTAACTGTTTTTTACATATGATATATATTTTGCTTTGTGCAATTTATCTCAAGCAGTTTTTTTTTTATCACAGATTTGGATCACAATACATTTTTATTAAGAACAGTCTACAGTTTTGATAGACTATACTCTATTATACATGTATTTTTTGTTTACCATCCATGATCAAATTATGTTGTGTGTTCTTGACTGTCATACCAACGGGTGTGATTACAATCCATTGCAATTACCTTCAGCTGCTTCTAAGTATACAGGAGGGCTATATTAAGGTGCTTAACACACAGTCCCAACCATACTCCTTGAGAAAGGGCTTTTAGAGCCTGAACGCGTAGGAGGTTTTTTTGTTGTATTTTGTTTGTTATTCTTTGTTTTTTATGTAGTCCAATAAACATTTTTTATTCGTTCTACTTCTGGTGAGCTGAGGGTGCTTTATTTTTGGACGTCGCAGTTTCATACCAATCTATTTTCCCTGTAGACTACAGGGTGGACTGGGTCTTCTTCCCATCCTTCAATTCTACCAGGCAGTACACCTAGGCCATTGGTCATGTGGGACGTGCCGGATGGGGTGAGAGAATGAGTCAATATCAAAAACAAACTGATCTCTCTCCGTTCCCCAATGCGTCTCTGATGGCCAATCCTGACTTACCTCTGGGATGTGAAAATAACTCTTTGTGTAATTGGGCATGAAATTGAATCTCTAGAGTCCAGGATATGGTGATGTGGTTTTCCCTTAAATCCCTTTCAACTCTCTGCAAAGAAACCAGCATTCACAAGTCTGATTTTTTCAAATACCTGGAAAATCAGGAACGTCGTAAACAAAGACATTAAGGTACAGGATATTGTAACGGAGTGCTTACCACAAACACGGCGTGACCGCGGGGCCGACGTGGGGATTTGATATAACGCCAACCTCCAGCCGTGTGGACGCGTCTGGAGTGTAGATTGGTCGAGGTAGCCGGGTCAGGTTTGTACTACCTCAGGCTAGGCTCACTCTCTCTGTGTATGCTGTGTCTCTCCTCTCTCCAGTCTGTGCTGACTGTGGTAAGTGGTCTGGAATGGGCTAGAGTACTCTGGCTTCTCCATGCAGTACTAGGGCGTCTACCTACTGTTGGCCAGCCTAGTGCAGACCCTCTCCAGGATTCCTGACCTCGTTAACAGGCTATCCCTTTAGGCATCCTACCAACTAGCTGCCTCAAGGTGACTAGAACAGCTATAGTCCCGTATCCAGACCCACTAACTCCTCACAGCATCCTAGGTCATCCCTGCGAGCTGACAATTCCATCAGGCCCCCTGACTACCCCTAGGTTCCGTCCCAAACACAGCACTGACTGGTAGCATACACTCTCCCTGCTTCCTAGTGTGCCCAGCAAAAGCCTGTCCTGTTGACACAGATCTCAGCAGCTCGCCTCCAAATGTAACGGTTTTTCTGAACCCTCCTGACCCACCCAATCTCAGATTGGCCCCTGTGGTCTAACCGGTCCCCATTACATGGTAATGTCTGGTGGTGCACCTGTTGGCAACAGGACTCCTGAGTCTCCCGCAGGATGTTGGTATGGGGAATGTCAGCCAGACAAGCAGCTGAGGTAGTGTGCGTGAGTCCTACCTACATACAGTGCAGCGCCTCCACCTCATCAGGATCTCTGCGTCTGCAAGGAGATGGTTCTGATGAGGAACTCCTCTGTGGTGCCTTCCTCTGTGGAGTAACTTCAGACTCACACATGAGGGTATTGATGAATAAGGGCATCTTTATTGATGGTCTAGGCAGACTGCCCCTCGCAGCAAACAGCTTAGCCGCTCATCTTGTACAGCACTCTCCTTCAGAAGATTCTGCCCTCCCAATGGAGTTGTATCACCTCTCCCCTCAGGGAGATCACCACCTGTAGGTAAACACTGGGGTAAAACGGGGGGAGGGGAAGGGAAAGAGGACCCTCGCAACTGGCTAAATGTATGTATTCTGTGGTGCTGCTATCTGGTGAATGATAGACTGATAATGTGGTAGAATAGAACCCCAATGGAGAGCACTCAGCAATACACATATAACAGGGACAGAATAAGGGTAGTCAATGATGAGTGAATGTGCTTGTTAAAAAACCTTTATTAAGAGTCTTAACTCAAAGTTAAAATACGAACGCTAAATACCAAGATGAGTGAGACTCATATGAGCCAAAAAAGCGCAGCGAAAGTAAAATATATATATATACCAGGTCTCACGTATAGAGTGTGGGTCTAGTACCCCTGATGTATGTCAGGGTACTTGCAAAATCTGTAAATATGTTACGAGCTAGAATGTTTACGAATATAGATGATACCAAATCTTATATCTCTTGTTTATAAACTGTAAGACTGAATATGTTATCTATATGTTGATTTGTGGTTGCAAGAAGAAATATATTGGTCTCACCACACGCATGTTCAAATTGAGAATCCTTGAACATATGAGACTCATTTTGAAAAAAGACCAGATGCATCCAGTGTCTAAACATTTGAGTACATGCCAAAATGGGGTCCTCAACAATTTTAAATGTAGTGTATCGAACATGTTAGATCCATTACAGAGGGGGATAGAGTTAATGCACTCTACCGCAGAGAGGCTCACTGGATTTTCACACTGGATACACTGATCCCTAAAGGTGAAATACAGAGGGGTTGAAATATTTTCTTGAGTACCAAATATATGTTGGTTGTTTTTTGTACTATGTTCAAACCTGTTCCTGCAAAATCTTGATCTATTGCACATAGAGAGATACAGTATATACCAATTGGTCAACTAACTTTACCCAATTCTAATTTTGTCCCTATATGAAACAATGTTTTTTTGAGATTTCATTATTATATCCAGATTAACTATATTCATCTATCTTAACCAAAAGTATATTATATCTTGGGTTCCTCTTTCTTTTCTCGTTTTTAGGATGTCCTTGATGCATTACATTCGTTGCACTAGACAGGAGATTAACTGTTTTTTACAATGATATATATTTTGCTTTGTGCAATTTATCTCAAGCAGTTTTTTTTTCTTATCACAGATTTGGATCACAATACATTTTTATTAAGAACAGTTACAGTATTTTGATAGACTATACTCTATTATAACATGTATTTTTTGTTTAACATCCATGATTCAAATTATGTTGTGGTGTTCTTGACTGTCATAACAACGGGTGTGATTACAATCCATTGCAATTACCTTCAGCTGCTTTCTAAGTATACAGGAGGGGCTATATTAAGGTGCTAACACACAGTCCAACCATACTCCTTGAGAAAGGCTTTTAGAGCTGAACGCGTAGAGTTTTTTTGTTGTATTTTGTTTGTATTCTTTGTTTTTTATGTGTCCAATAAACATTTTTTATTCGTTCTACCTTCTGGTGAGCTGAGGGTGCTTTATTTTTTGGACGTCGCAGTTTCATACCAATCCTATTTTCCCTGTAGACTACAGGGTGGACTGGGTCTATCTTCCATCCTTCAATTCTACCAGGCAGTACAACTAGGCCAGTTGGTCATGTGGGACGTGCCGGATGGGGTGAGGAGATGAGTCAATATCAAAAACAAACTGATCTCTCTCCGTTCCCCAATGCGTCTCTGATGGCCAATCCTGACTTACCTCTGGGATGTGAAAATAACTCTTTGTGTAATTGGGCATGAAATTGAATCTCTAGAGTCCAGGATATGGTGATGTGGTTTTCCCTTAAATCCCTTTCAACTCTCTGCAAAGAAACCAGCATTCACAAGTCTGATTTTTTCAAATACCTGGAAAATCAGGAACGTCGTAAACAAAGACATTAAGGTACAGATTTGTAACGGAGTGCTTACCACAACACGGCGTGAACCGCGGGACGACGTGGGATTTGATATAACGCCCACCTCCAGCGTGTGGAGACCGTCTGGAGTGTAGATTGGTCGAGGTAGCCGGGTCAGGTTTGTTACATACCTCAGGCTGGCGCCAGATTTTGCATCTCCCGCAGGCAAAGCACCCCACTAGTTTAGGAAAAAAATCTTTTTTAGTAACCAAACTAGTGGGGTGTTTTGCCTGCGGGAGATGCAAAATCTGTAAATATGTCTTACGAGCTAGAATGTTTACGAATATAGATGATACCAAATCTTATATCTCTTGTTTTATAAACTGTAAGACTGAATATGTTATCTATATGTTGATTTGTGGTTGCAAGAAGAAATATATTGGTCTCACCACACGCATGTTCAAATTGAGAATCCTTGAACATATGAGACTCATTTTGAAAAAAGACCAGATGCATCCAGTGTCTAAACATTTGAGTACATGCCAAAATGGGTCCCTCAACAATTTTAAATGTATTGGTATCGAACATGTTCAGATCCATTACAGAGGCGGGGATAGAGTTAATGCACTCTACCGCAGAGAGGCTCACTGGATTTTCACACTGGATACACTGATCCCTAAAGGGTTAAATACAGAGTGGGATCTGAAATATTTTCTTTGAGTACCAAATATTATGTCTGGTTGTTTTTTGTACTATGTTCAAACCTTGTTCCTGCAAAATCTTTGATCTATTGCACATAGAGAGATACAGTATATACCAATTGGTCAACTAACTTTACCCAATTCTAATTTTTGTCCCTATATTGAAACAATGTTTTTTTTTGAGATTTCATTATTATATCAGATTAACTATTATTCACTCTATCTTAACCAAAAGTATATTATATCTTGGGTTCCTCTTTCTTTTCTCGTTTTTAGGATGTCCTTGATGCATTACATTCGTTGCACTAGACAGGAGAATTAACTGTTTTTTACATATGATATATATTTTGCTTTGTGCAATTTATCTCAAGCAGTTTTTTCTTTACCACAGATTTGGATCACAATACATTTTTATTAAGAACAGTCTACAGTTTTGATAGACTATACTCTATTATAACATGTATTTTTTGTTTAACATCCATGGTTCAAATTATGTTGTGTGTTCTTCACTGTCATAACAACGGGTGTGATTACAATCAATTGCAATTACCTTCAGCTGCTTTCTAAGTATACAGGAGGGGCTATATTAAGGTGCTTAACACACAGTCCCAACCATACTCCTTGAGAAAGGGCTTTTAGAGCCTGAAACGCGTAGGAGGTTTTTTTGTTGTATTTTGTTTGTTATTCTTTGTTTTTTATGTAGTCCAATAAACATTTTTTATTCGTTCTACCTTCTGGTGAGCTGAGGGTGCTTTATTTTTTGGACGTCGCAGTTTCATACCAATCCTATTTTCCCTGTATACTTACTGCTGATTGGAGAGACGCACCGGGGCTGTGAGGGCACGACACATGGGATCCTTTTCCACACCAGAGGTACTTGTGGAACCTGCAGAGTGAGTGGAGCGTTCCCGGACGGACCGGAAGTGGTTACACATACCACCGGCACTCGGGAGCTCCACGGGGTTGGAGAGAAGGAATTGGCAGCTGATTTGGAGCTTACGATACCCACGCCAAAAACCGGATACAGACGCAGTCCAAACGGAGTGATACACTACGGGATCAACAGAGGTAATATATTTTTCCTCCGTTATATGCTTATCCCAGGTAGTGTTTGTCCATTGGAACTCCTATACTGCACACCTTGTTTCTGGTTACTTCTCCCAGCTATTTATGATGGATCCCACGTTTGAATTTTCCCTCACTTTTAACCACAGTTGTCCTAAGCTTTATTGACTGTATTATTTATATATTTTTTGCTCTCCGTTCAGAGCTTTGAGCAGCCTTTCCCTCGGTTCCTGCACCCTGTAGTCTAGATGGAAATAATATTTTCTTATTAACCCTCGGGTGGCCGTTGCTCCATAAAAATTTTGCATTTGTGTCCTGGATTGCCCTTATTTCTTTGCCACGTACTGGAATAGGTAGTATGTGGAAGCGCTATAATTCGCAGGGCAATATGTTCATCTTGACAAGGTGCACATTTTTAAGCAACAAAATTAATGTGGGGATATAGTTCTCACAATCTGATTGGATAAAGTACCATGTGACAGCAGCCATGTTGGATTTTGTGATGTCATGTTAAAGGGAAAGGAAGCACAGCCATTCTGATTCACTCCTTTTACATGACGTCACATAAAAAAAAAAGGCACATGGTTTTCACAGCCAATCAGATGGCGTGGGAACCATATGCCAATCAAATGTGACGTCACGGGCCTTTAAAAGCCTGTGCAGCCTTATTTGACGGCAAGAAGCCGAGGAGTGAAGGCCTCCTCCAATAGGAATACAAGGGAATTACAGATGAAGATGGATGAAGATACAGAAGAACAAGAAGATACAGAAGAAGATAGAAGACACCCAAATGGATTACAATTAACAGATGAAGATAAAGAAAGAAGAAAAGACTTTGGATTTTACCTGTGGCCCGTTGCTGTTTGGGATCGTGGATTAGTTCGAGAGCTTGCGGAGACCACGGGAATCGGAGGGTGAAGACAACTAAAGGTAAGGAAAAAAATTGAATGTATGTTATTTTTTTGTATGTTATTTTTATTTTGCAGGTTTTTTCACTGTATTTTTATTGGCATTGGATTATTTTTTTTGCCACGTTCATTGCAAATGTATTTATGTATAGCCCCTTTAGGGATATACATACATACAGTAAGAAGCAATGGTTGTTTTTGCCAAATGTTTGCTTTTATGTGTTTTATATGTATTTTTGCTCTTTTTTTCAATTTGTATGCTATGTATTTTGTGTTTTGATGTTGTATTATGGCATTTTTTGTGGGGACGACACAAGGGGTCCCCGGATACCCGCAGGGTGTAAATAAATAATGGTTTTATGTGGGGGCACAGGTGGTGGGTTGTGTATTGGTGGTTATTACATATTTTAAAATACATTTTAATACTAGTGTATTGTAGCAGGGGGTCTCAGGAGCAGAACCTTGTTGATTTGAGGTCTAGGGACCCCCTGCTTCCCGAGATACAGGCCCCGTTATGGTGTGCCGATATCTCCTATGCATGTAAATGTCACGTGACCGTGGGAATCATATGCATAGGAGATACCGGCACCCTATAATGGGGCCTGTATCACGGGAAAAAGGGGGTCCCCGGACATGAAATCAATGTGGTTCTGCTCCGGAGACCCCCTGCTCATCTACACTATTAATAAAATTTAAATTTAAAAACATTATTTTCGGTCGAGATTTGCGCAGCAGATAGAACTCGCCGGGTGAGCCCTTTTCAGAGGGGAGATCTTCTCGTCGCCGGCTACTCGCCATTTTTGGAAATGTTGCTATCACTGGTATTTGTGGCTTTCTGCATACCGTGATAGCAACGCTGTAAAAAAAGGCAATTTAAAGACAATGGCAATTTTTTTTTTATTGGACTTTAGTGCATAGGCCCCACAGTTTGATACATCTCTAGCTGCTCTAGTCAATATGGTGGGAAGTTGGTTGACGGACAGTTAGCAATGCAATAATTTACATTCCCTTAAATCGATGTCAATGTATTGTAAACTGAGAGTTTACCTGCTTCTCACTACATTGAACAGGGGGGATTTTTTCATGTGTTGCTATTTCTCTCCATTCTCTTCCCTTTTGTGATCTTCATTCATTTTCCTTTTGCACAGTGTACTTTGCACAGTGTACAGCAAATAAAAATACCACTTGTGAGCACATTTGCATGTCTAAACAATTTAAACTCTGCGACAGAATATAGGAACAGAAACCCCTTATCTCCCTTCCCCCTCCTCCTGCTTTAATTGTTAGTCGATCTGTATGTGTGCCAGTTCATATGTGGTTGTGTGTGTCGCTGCATGCCTTGTCCTTCTTTGCCCATATAAAGAGATGTCTTTTGACACAGGAGGCTGGGAGTAATGCACTTGGGGCTTCCCATGGGGATGTGCTGGTATGTGAATTTGCAAGAGTGCTTTATCAGTGCAGGGCACAGAATGGCAGAGGCTGGGATTTCTGCAGCCCGTCTATGTGTGAACACTCAGCAGCAGCGGGGGGAGGATTCGGTTATAAAGAGGAGGGTGAAAATGTGTGGAGTGGGGTATGCTGGCTATACACTAGGGGAGGATGGATTTTCTTTTGGCTGATTGGACTGGAATTTCTCTTGCTCTCAGGCAAGGGGAAAATGAGCTGAATTCATGAGACAGGAAACCAACACATGCACAGTTCACTAAGTAGGACGAACTCTAGGAATATAACCCTCCCATTAAATTACCGTAATATCTGAACTACATACGACCTCTGCAGCTAGGGTACCACAAATCGTAAAGCTACTAGGAACAGATAATGTGTTGTTCAATGTGCCCATCCTATTGAGGAGAGATGAACAAGGCTCATATTCACTAAAGGGTGCTGACGCATTGCACCATTAAGTGAATATGGGCCTAAAAGTGCTATCCCTGATAGCTGCCCTAGAAACAACATTTTGTAAATGTAGGTATGTCTTAGTTGCTTCTCTTCGCTGCAGCGTGTCTCCAGAGGAAGTGTTTGGAAGGTTCCGCGGCGGCCCGACAGCATAGGACGCCGCCATGTTGTTGCGTAATAATAGAAGCACTGTCAGAGCGGAGAGAGGTCACACATGCGCAGTGCAAGCGCGCGAATGGCTGGCCAATAGGAAAGAGGCTCAGCCAGTAACTACAACTCCAAGGAGCCTTAGCAAAGTCACCTGACGCCAGGGAGCGAATAGGAGGGCTGGATTCGCGGGAGGCAGGAAAGGGAAGTGTGGGGGAGCGACCACGCTAGCCAGAGGGCACCGGAGGAGCAAGGAGAGAGGTAGTGTGTGGGCAGGGGGTCAGTGACCCACCTGCGTAGGCAGATTCTCCCTCAGGCCCCAGTGTATTCCCTGAGTCACCATAGCTTGTGGTGCTGCAGGGACGCCCTATATTGGTAGCGACACATGCCCCTTACTGCATAGACAGATAGGGACACAGATCGCGGAGCTGTGGTTGGTGACAGACGTTTGGGCCCAGACTGCTGTGCATCATCCATTACTCATGAGAGACTGCGCTGGATCGGCGGATCCTTTGTGAAGTTGTTGCCGGTCACCACAGTGGCCGGAATGTATTTACTAAAGTGCACCAACACCAGTCAACAGGCGCAGATCCCGCCTTAGGGAACACTCTTTGGGGACACTAAGTGGAGTGGCCGAAGGACTGAGCCTATATACATAATTACCATTACATGGACACGGTGTGTGGGCATGCGGTGACGGGACAGTGACATTTCTCCTTATGAGAGTGACCGAGCCACTAAGGTTATATTATAAGAAGTTGGTTGATGTGTTATATGTGTGTTATTACTATAGCCATGTGTTAAAAATGGTATACTCTCTCATGCTGGCAGTAAGCCTGGTAAGTATACAGGGTTGCCAGCATCAATCATGGAGGTTTGCCCTCACACCCTGGTGAGGGGTCATATGTACATGAGGGGAGTGGTAACAGACCTTGTGTCCATCGTTAGTGACACAGGAGGTGGAGCTATTCCCTTGGTATATAAGGCACAGCATTGCCCAAAGTTAGTGTGCAGCAAATAGTCTGACCTGCAGCAGTAAGGCTGGCAGGGCCTACACTGTGGCCAGGGACCTGGCACAGGTGGTGATCTCCCTGAGGGGAGAGGTGACCCAACTCCATTGGGAGGGCAGATAGATCTTCTGAAAGGAGAGTACAGAAGAAGATGAGCGGCTAAGCTGTTTGCTGCGAGGGGCAGTCTGCCTATACCATCATCAATAAAGATGCCCTTGTTCACAAGAACCCCAATGTGTGAGTGTGAAGTTACTCCACAGTGGAAGGCACCACCAAGAAGGAGTTCCTCATCAGAACCATCTCCTTGCGGACGCAGAGATCCTGATGAGGTGGAGGCGCTGCACTGTATGTAGGTAGGACTCTAGCACACTACCTCAGCTGCCTGTCTGGGTTGACATTCCCCATACACCATCATGCGGGAGACTCAGGAGTCCTGTTGCCAACAGGTGCACCACCAGACACGACCATGTAATAGGGACTGGTTAGACCACAGGGGCCAATGTGAGGTTAGGTGGGTCAGTCAGGTCAGAAAAAACGTTACATTACTATTACCCATACGGTAAGGTTCCAGCAGTATTACAGTAAACAGTTACAATCTGATGTGTGTTGCTATTGTTCTTACCCGGGGGAATCTTACGCAATGGGGATCCTGGGTAAGTGGAGGCGCTGCCAATAAGGTAACTATTACCCCAGGCTCCCAGCTAGCGGAGGCCCAGATCTCCTTGAGCCAACAGGTGTTTGCAGTACCCGTAGTCACTCTAGAGCGTAGTTAAGAGGGCTACATAAAGAATGTCAACAATCTAATCCCCACATTCACTAAAGCGTGCCCCGCTTCAGCATGCCTTAACTTCCATTCAAATAAATGTATTTATAAAATATACATTGAGAGTAGCCTCTCTTTTTCAAGTATGCCTGGGCACAGAGTTAGAGGAGTTAAGTGTGCTAAAACTTAGCACCCTTCGGTGAATCTGGAGCTAATTATCTTCCTTAGACAAATGTAACCATGCTTAAAGCAAATATTTTGTTTTTTAGAAATTACCTATAATAGATTTTTCTTTGTGGCCTCTGAATAGGAGTGTGTGTCAGTCAATTTTTTTTTTTACCGTTTCCCACCTTGCCCTTTTTATAGAGCCAATAAAGATAAGGGGACAGAGACGAGCTTTGCATGTGCAAAATCAAAATCTTTCTAAGCCTTATTCTGTAGGCTGCAATAGTGCTGATCTGGCACTATCCCATGGAAAGCCCATGTTTGCAAACTAACTTAAAAAAAATATCTTACAAAATAAATAGGTGTAAAGATATCTGTGGCTTAACTACACTTTGGACCTTGGTGAAACTGCCCCTTTAAACATATCAGTAATTGCTTATTCCAGGGGTGCGCAGAGTGGGGGCGCACCCCCAGGGGGGGCGGGAGAAATTCTAGTGGTGGCGCGGTGACTAGAGGTCCCGCGCTCTCCCCAAGGCATTTAAATTAAATGCCGGGGGGACCACGCGAAGCCTCTGCAGCTTCTCCTACCTGATCTTCGGCGACGCTTCGCCATGGTAACCGGCGGCAAATGACACCGCAGGGTCACGTGACGTTGCGTTCATTTGACGTTGGAGCCAAGGAGGGGGGGGGGGCGAGTCGGGAGGTAAGCAGGCAATGGGGGGCGCAGGTTAAAAACTTTGCGCACCCCTGGCTTAGTTTATCTATTCTATCGCTTCTCGGTTTCGCAGACCCACAACACATCTGAGAATGAGGTTTATACCTCAACGTATATTTCCTGGTAAAATATTTGTATTAATAAATGTATGATGTTTACTGGAGATATGCGAAACAATTGCCGACACTTGCAATTTGGCGAGTATTCGACGTTTGCCTTCTTTTTGAAAGTCACAGAGATTTCAATATTTGCAAATAAAACTGCAGATGTTGTTCAACGTGTCCACCCTACTGATGAGAGATGGAAAGGAGTAACACTTTAAAGCTGCAGTTCAGTCAATATCTTGCATGTGTATTTTTTTTAAATAAATCAGTTCTGTAGTAAGAAAAAATACTTTTAGCATTTTCTGTTTTTAAAAAACAACTTTGAAAGATCAATTTTCTTGTATTCTATTTTAACAGCCATTTGCTAAAGGCACTGCCCCTTCATGTCCTGTCACAGGCCCTGGCACACCCCTTTGTTAGCCCTGCCCTCCCTCTAGCACATGTCAGTGCAGGAGTGCTCATGAATATTCATAAGCTTCCACTGAGTGACAGAAGCAGAAGAAAAACATATGCCATCTCTAAAGATCTTGCCAAATTTTGCCAATCAATACATGGAGAATGAATTGACCTGCAGCTATACAGTTCTTTAGGTAATTAGAGATTGCCCACATGAAACTATTGAAGTAAAAAAATTAATTTAAAAAAATAAAAAAAAGACTGAACTGCAGCTTTAAGGAGCTTATTCACTAAAGGTCCTGCTTGTGAGAATTTACAATCTTGTAATCCTTTATACAAATTCAGTGCAGGAGTTTAGGTAAATTTCAAAAACGTGTGAAGTTTGTTAAATCTGAAAAAGGTTGTGTCTAGTAAAAAAAAAACACACACACACACAAACTGGGATTTGGTGACTTTTTCAATTTCTTTAAAAAAAATTGTGATGTCCCTGGGGAATTCAATACGGATTTCACTGTTCCCTTTACCTACATGCTGCCATGGCATTTCTGCATTGGGAGTGAAGTACTGCTGCGGCCGAGTTTATTCGAGCATTTGCCCGTTCTCGGCCGCAGCAGTTACCTGGCGCGCCGGAGGGTGCCGGGCGCGCGCCGAAGCAGCGGAGGAGAGGCCCGCCGATCGCGGCTTCCCCCTCTCCTCTCCGGGTCCGCCGGGTCCCCCGGAACCCCCTGCCGCCGTCCCCCACATCGCGGGACACCAGGGCCCAGGCATCGGTGACGCGCGGCACGCCGAGGGGATGCCACTTGCAAGCCGGGAAATCTCCCGGCTTGCGGAACTGGCCACACTTCAATAAAGTGTGTCGCCAGTGTATCAAACACATTGCATTGTGCTCTTCAATGCCCTTGTACCACTTGGCAGGTCACGGTGATGTAAATCGGACTGTCCTTATGTCCCTGCTCCCTGTTGTCTCTATTCCAACTTAGATTGTAAGTTCTTCGGGCAGGGACTATTTTTCCTTGGTTATTGATGTTTTTATTACGTTTTACAAACATGTTATTGTAAAACATCCAGATGAAAATAACAATCACAGTAAAATTCTTTCCAAAAAGCAAATACAAACATAAATATATAATTATGGCATCATACAATTCTACATTTCCACACATAGTATATTATGTCAATTGACTAGTTTTCAGCCCAAATAGTTTTGCCTCCCACCCAATCCCTGGGGACGATCATTCTCCCAAATGCTTACAGAGCAGCTGAGTATTTGGAGTTTCTTATCCCCCAGACAGCTTCCCTTACATCTTGCTGAACTCTTTAAGCTTCCTTTTATCTATGTCCTTCTGGGATTTGCCTCAGGAAGCTTTAAATTGTTTGTTCAAATGCTTGTTTGATCAAATCTAAATCCTGTTGTGGCATTGTGTTCCCATTTTTTAAAGAATGTCTTTAAAAGCTCTTTATTTGTCTCTGCCTCCATTTTGTCTAACATCATTAATCTTGTCAGATAATACAGTCTACAGTGTGTGTGGGGGGGAGGGGGGGTGTTTTTCCCTTCATTAACCTCTTTCCTTCCTTCCATATTCCAAAATATCAGAGACATAGGCTTGTTTACTGTATTTACCCCAGTTATGTCCTGTATGTATTGCAGAACTCGGTCCCAGAAATCAGAGATGGCCACACAGTCCCAAAGACAATGATTAAGATCAGCCCTCTCCTGGGAGCATTTTGGGCACTTTTTTTTTTATTTCTCTATCCCTCTGTATGTAATATCAAAAGCATAATAGGCCCTATCTTATATTGCATCTCCCTCCATTCCACAGATATTAGTATTTTTCTAGTACGATTCATACCCTCCTGTAGTGGGTTAATTTCCTCTATTTCCGGGAAGTCCCTAATCCATCTAGAGCAGGGGTGCGCAAACTTTTCAGTCTGTGCCCCCCTGCCTGCTCACCCCTCCACTCCCCTGGTGTCCGGCGTCTTTTGACATCACAATGTCATGTGACCCCAAGGTGTCATTTGACGCCTCTTTACCATGGCAACGCGTCCCTGGAAGCCACGAGACACCAGGTAAGTGAAGTTACAGAGGCCTCGCGCGGGCTCCCCGGCATTTAAATGAAATGCTTTGGGGAAGAGTACGGGGCCTTTGTAGCCGCCATTTTAAATGGTTTTAATAGTATTCTGTATTTTCTCATTAGTAATTGGTGCTTTTAACATCTACTGGTCATCCCTAGTTAGCTTTGGGAACTTAATTTTTTACATTATTGTTTTTGGTAGAAATCTTGAAACACCCTATTTATTTCCTTAATGTCTGTAGTAATTTCTCCCGAGGACTTTCTGATTCATAAAATATGACTGAGTTTCATAGGTTTCCTGGGCAAATTTCCCATTAATTTACCTGCTTTATTTCCAAAATGTATTCATCCTTCTGCTTCCCCCCCATGTAGATATTATTTCGTATGGCAAGGATTTATTTGTTACGATAGCCATGCCTCCTTTTCCCCCTTTGCTGTGGAGAAAATACACTCGCCTACCCAGTCTCTTTGGAGTTTAATACTATCTTCTGCAGTTAGAGGTGTGTAGCCAGGTCTTCCCCCGTGTCCTCATCCTGGTGGGTAGCGCTGATGGGGGAAGTATATGCGATGCGGCGGTGGCTGAGTGCGGAGGGAGAGAGGGAGCATGGTTGCTCTGGAGGCTCCGCGGCGCACCAGCTAGCGGGGGTCACCATGACCACAGGCGCACATGCGCAGCAGGGGTTACAACATCCCGGAGGGGATCAGAGAGCTCGCGCATGCGCAGAGAATGTAGAGTTTTTCCAGCTCTCCACCATAGGAATCCGCAGGGGACTACATATCCCAGCAGCCTTCGGGGCTGCTTGTCAGATGGGAGAGCGCAACCAATAGGGCTGTGGTATCCTCGGGAAGAGATTGGATACAAATTGCGCGCTGCAGACCACGCCAGTCGGAACTGGGACAGGACAAGGGTAGGGTGTTCCTGTGCAGGTGTCTGCAGGGACAGGCCAATGAGATAGGGACACCGGCCCTGTAGCGCAAGTGATAGGGATCTGGCCAGGATGCAGACGCGCTGGCCTTAGGTGATCTGGGACCAGATCACCCATCTACTACAGAGACTATCAAAGGTGGTACCATCCATGCGGGACCCACCCACCGTAGAGACGGAGGCGTCGCAGTTCACCACTCTGGATCCGTGGATCCCATCTTGTTGCATCGGTGCACCCGGCTGCTGGAGCACCGGGCAGGTACCTCACCTCATCACGTGCACCAACTCTACACCTTAGTGGGGCAGCGCTGTCTCACACACTTGGGTGGGTGGCTCTTTGTGGACACTGGGGTGGTTGGGTGCCCCAGGGCCCCTAAGTACGTTGGGTGGACTGTGTATCAGGTGGAGGGGAACCGAGTGTTGGAGGGTATGGCCGTGCGTGGCCGAATTGATGGGGCTGGTACCGTACATTTTCATGGTGTACTGCACCGACACACTTTATTCGAGCAAATACCCAGTATGTACCTGGCAGATACCTGGAATGCGCCGCTCCTCACCTCTGACAAGCCCCGTTGCATTTGCCTTCCCAGCCTGGGTTCATGCCTGGCTGACGGGCGGCTGATCTGTTAAATGATAATGATTAGGATTTAATAGGCTGCAATGCTTCGCGTGTCTACCAGATGGCATAAATTCATGAATTGTAATGCAGTATATATATATATACTGTGCAGTATTGCAGCCAGCGGGAATAAAATGCTTCAATCCCTGCCTGGAAAATACCTCAATGCACTCGGGCAGAAAACAGTCACAAACCTCAATACACCCGGGTATACCCGAATTCGTGGGACTAGCCGAGCTCGAATAAAGTGTGTCGCCAGTGTATACAATAAACCGTTGTATTATACTGAGTGTGTATTTCTTATGTGTCCTGTAATGGGGTCGTTCCACATAGTAGAATCCCTTACAGGTGGAGGCGCTACCAATTCCCGACACAGGTACACCCCAGGCTCCCAGCAGTGGAGGCTCAGGCCTCCTGTGAGCCACAGGTATTGCACCACCCACACCGTAGCCACTCATCTCCTAGGGGGTGGGGGAAAGTGCGCTACCAGTACATGTGTTTCTTGGATTAATGCAATCTCAGTTTTGAGACGATTGAGATGTTTCAGAATTTTGTTACGCTTGATAGGGGAACTGCCTTAACATTCTATGAAGTTACTCTAAGGGTTAACACCTTTAGTGGCTAATCCTAAAGGGTTCCTTGTTCCACCTCGTGCCTGCCTTTGGCCTCCGTCAGGAACTGTGCCAAAACCAATCCATACTAAATTGTGTTTACTGGACTCTTCCCTATATATCAGAACCAGCATGTATAAATCACTGTACCATGTGATACCAAAAAAACAAAACATAAACACATACTGTATAACATTTGTTAGTCTTCCTTTTCCATGAGTGACATTTAAACCTTATATTTTTCCAGTGAACCCCTCTGCCCCTCTCTCCACACACTAATGGTAGCCAGTTCAGAGCTCAACCCCAGGGTCTCAGGCAGCCATTTCGCACAGAAATCCATAAACTGATAGGGTTTCACTGCCTCTGGATTTTCTATCATCCTTATTTTATTTCTGCGGGACCTATCTTCCAGATCATCAATCTGTAAGTGCAGTTAAAGGTATGTAAATAAGAACGTAGTAAATATTTAGTTCTGCCTAATACTGTCTTATGGTATATAGTGAATCACAGAGAGGGATGTCAGCAGAGGTAGCAACCAACAACTATGCATTAACACAGGAGGGGCAAACTTTTTTTTTGCCCCCCTGCCGGCGGTTCCCCTCTCCCTGTGAATCCCCATGCCCATATCTCGTTCTCCCCGCCCCCACTCCCCTAGAGACCCTGAGTGTGCCAGGAGAGGGGTTAACAGGGGGATTAAGGGGGGGTGCACTGCTCCTTTCATTTGTGTGGGGCCCCAGTTATGTTCGGGAGCTTGCCAGTATGGACAGGTGTGGGAGGCCCGAGGCACTTGTTAATGCAGCGGTGCGCAAACTGGGGGGCGCGAGACTAACTGCGGGGGTGCCGGGGTTACAGAGGCCCGGCGGCTTCCGAAGGCACTTAAATAGTGCTGGGGAGCTGCAGGGGCCTCTGTAAACCGAATACCAGTGGCTGCGGAGGGGGGCGGGGCTTCTTAGACGTAGCCATGGCACGTGGTGTTCAATGGCGCGAGTCGGAGCCGAGTTAAGCTGTGGGGGGGGGGGGATCCCTCAGTCAGCGCGCCCGCACTGCAGACAGGCGGCGCGCTGACAGACACAGACCGCGATATGCGGTCTGTAGGGAGCCGGGAGGGGGGCGGGAGTGGGAGGGGGGCGTGGTTTGAGCGGAGGGACCCGCTACTCCCCCCCCTCCCTCCTCGGTCTCCCGGGCTGCAGGAGGGAGCTGCTGCTGGCTGCTGGAAGGTAAGCAGCTCCCGCTCCCTCCCCCTTCCCCCACAAATGCCCTCCTCACACACGCTGATACACACACACACGCTGATACACACACACACACACACACCACCCCCTACCTTGTGGAGGAAGCTGTCTGACAGCTCTCGCTCCCACCCCCGCCGCTGATAGGCTCATCAGCGCACCACGTGACACGTCACCGCTCGAGATCACAATTTTCTTGCATCCCCTGGCGGCTGACGCGTCACAGCACGTTGTGAGCCGTGCAGCGAGGGGGGACTGGGACCGGCTAGGAAAGGATACCCCTGCTGGTGAGGAACGTGCACGCGGCCGCGTGCGCCGCCGGACGCAGCGGGACCAAAGCCTTACATACCTGAGGGAGAGAGGAGAACTCTTGAAAGCTTGTCTTCTAATATCTAGTGTTAATCCAAATAAAGGTATAATCTAATATTGAAGTATTCATTTATTGAAACGTGAAATGCCAAAATATTCACATAAGTTACTTTGGATCCTATGTACTCAAATGTTATTTGAAAGTGTAGCCCATGTACCCCCACCCAATCTCATATCGGGTACCCTAGGGTGTTTCTTGGTCTGGCTACGTGTCTGAATGTGGTGCGTACCTGCTAGCAACAGGAGGGCCTGAGTCTCCCGCGATGACATGGGGGACAACAGGACAGGTTTCTGGGGTGGTTGCCTTCGTTCTCCTTCTAATGGTGCAGCGCCTCCATCTGTAGTAAGCCCCAGGGATACGGGGTGGAATTCCTACCACAGAATCCCTTCCCAAGGATGAGAGATTCCAGTCTCCACACAAGTCTCTTTCTATTAGCAGCTACTCTTTATTTGTCTCTTTATCCACAGCATACAGACAGGTATCACATAGGAACCAGCAGCCAGCTGTACTCCCTTAGGATGTCCCTGCCTCCACTCTGGGCCTCAGGGGCACCCAGAGTGGGGCTAGCTCTTCCCTCACCCCCTAAGCAAGATGAGAGGTACTTGGTCCACCTATCTATCAGCCCTACTCATCAGGCTCTAACCTCCGTCACCCTAATAACACACACTCAGTAGACTAGAATAGACCACTCTAAATAGGAAGTGCACTGTTCTTTATGGTTTCAGCAGGCACCGCCCCTGTGTCTCTTGATTGGACACAGGGTCAGGTGACCTATCTTCACCATTGCAGGGCCAGTGCTTGAGGTGGGGGAAACCCATGATTACTCCTGGCAAACCTGCCTTAACAGGGATTACTGCACAGGAGGAGGATAGAAATATAGCCCATAAATCTTACCAGGGCTACAAAAGTATTTTGTGCATTCAAATGTTAATGCAAAAAAGTAATAGAAAACCTTCATACATATGACACTTAGGGACTCATTCAGAAAGCGTTCATAAGCCACTTATCAAGCACTTATCACCCAAAATGCCTACTGCTATTCAGTAAGCAGTAATAAGTGGGTGATAAAAGACTGAATTGCTCAAAAAAAATTGGTCATAAAAAAAATCCCTGAGGCAGCGGTGATAAGCCACTTATCACCACTTTTCGGCATGTTCATAAACTCGTGCAATTCTAGTAGCAGTGATTTGGCTATGAACGCCTATCACCGCTCTAGAATGGTGATTTTATCACAAAATTCTCACGCCAGAAAAAGTTGGCTTAAAGGTGTTGGAAACCTGCAGAGAAGCGGCGAGATGGGACTGAGAATTTATTTTTATTTTTCCTGCATAGGATTGATGCCGGGAATCTCTGGAGCTGATATCCATTAATATTAGCACCAGAGACCCCTGGCATGAATCCTGTGCAATAAAAATGCATTTACAGTAAACTTCATTACCATAGCGGATAGCCTCAGGGACCCCCTACTTCCCGAGATACCGGCCCCGTTATGGGGGGCCAGTATCTCCTATGCATTTAAATGTCCGCGTCACGTGACCATGGGAATAAAATGCATAGGAGATACCGGCACCCCATAACGGGGCCTGTATCTCGGGAAGTAGGGGGTCCCTGAGGCTGAAACCAATGCGGTTCAGCTCAGGAGACCCCCTGCTCATCTAAACTATTAACAAAATTAAAATGTATACACATACATTTCGGGCGAGATTTGCACAGGGAGAGACGGCTCTCTCAGAGCAGCTCTCTCTGCAGCAGATAGAACTCGCCGGGTACGAGGGTCGTTCATCAGATCACCGGCTAATCGCCCGTTTTGTGAATTTTGCTGTGACAGGTAATGAAGGCTTTCTGAATACCGTGATAGCAACGTTCATAAAAGGGTGATTTAAATGGTCCGGTGATTTTTTTTTATGAACCTTCCCTGAATGAGGCCCTTAATTTGTTGTTTGAAATTATTTTGGATGTATCCCTCGTGTTGAATATCAATAATATGTGTAATATTATTTATAATGGCCATAGTGTGAAAATAATACATTTGATTATATTGAAACATTAGTGCTGCATCAAATACATTTTGGGTTGATACATAGCAACTTCATTGTGCACTAACGCTATTAAGAGTTGTTTTAGGGTTTACTCCAAGTTGAATGCACTTTTAATTGATTTTGTGGCACACGGAAGTATATTTTGATGCAGCTGGCGCAGATGGAGAGGTTTAAACTTAGTGCATCAGCGTACACAAATGCAATGAACATTTTCTTCGACATGCGCTAATTTTGTGCCAAAAAAGACGTTTGTGACGCTTAGTACATAGGTCCCTTTATTTTTCCTTTTATTTTGTGCTTGAAGTACTAAATTATAGTGGTGTATGTATTAACATTTCTTGGCTTCCCAACTGGGACCAAACCAGTGCAAAAGAATGACACCAGATTTACCTAAGGAAAAGCTTAGATGACATGTAATTGAATTCCTGTTCTTTGATTAATATGGTGGTTTTCTGCACATTGGTTTTCCAGCTGAGAGACGTTAGTGAATCGCCTCAAACTGGTCAGCTGCTCCAGTTCTTAACTGTCGTATAAAATATGTATCACTTTATATTATGTTGGTAGATTCTGCATTATTTCCATTACCTAGCAATATAGAAAGTCGTTCTATGGATCACTAGTTTATATTATTTATTATTGTATTTAGAAAGCTCCAACATATCCCATATTGCAATACAATGGGATGTGAAGACAATAACAATAAATAGTTGGCTTCCTATTCATTTCCGTATAAACTACAACATTCTCCATTATTTTAAAGGCTCTACACTGCTCTGCACCTCTATGTATCTCAACTCTGATTTCTCATTACACCCCTATTTGTCTCTTACCTGAACCTCAAGTTGTCTCACCTTTGCACCTTTTACCTCTACAGCCCCCTCCCGTCTTAAACCTCTCTCACGAATCTCTCCCTACCTATGGAACGCTCGTCCACTTGATATGCATCAAGCACCTTCACTTTCCCCATTCAAAACCCAGCTGAATCTTCATCTATTAAAAGAAGCAGCTCAATACATTTCCAATGTCTCTACTACAAACTCCAGATGCGCTTGACCTCCTCTGTCTGCACTTATAACAATGCACTTCTACTCCTACTGTGTCTGTAAGCCTCCCAGCAGAACACCTAGGGGCCTATTCTGGTAGCTTTGATAACTGCTCAAAATCCTTGATGAGTTGGTTATCGCAACATTTTGCTGGGTAGCTATTCAGAAAGGCTCGATGAGTTGGCCAAATCGAACGGTTTTGGCATTTCCCTGCCTCACGGTTTGAGAGGGTTTCAGATTCTTTCTGAATACCGTGATAACACAAATGACAAACCGTTCGGCGGGAACATGCCACATCGTTCTAGATAGCAGCAAAGTCATCGAAGCGACTAGAATGAGGCCCTTAGACTGTAAGCTCTTTGGGGCAGGATCTCCTTCAGCCTTACGTTGTCATTTACCTGTTGCACTTTTTCCCATTGTTTCTAATGTATATTATTTACCTCCGATTGTAATGTTGGAAAGTGCTGCGTACATGGTTGGCACTATCTAAATAAAACGATGCATACAATTTACCATATTAACACACACCGGTACAGTAGGTAAGGAAAGTCCTGCTCCAAGAAGCTTGCAGTACAAGAGGCAGGGAGCGTGGAATACAAATGTGCAAACTGTTTGCAGGCCTCAGCAAACTCTGCGAGCTTCACCCTTGTCAGTTCTGCAAAAACGTTTGCCTTGATCCCAAAGTTTACATCAAGTTTGCTTAATACTAACCAGTCAATGAATATTGCATGTTATTATTATTATCATCGTTTATTTGTAAAGCACCAACATATTAACATACAAGAAAGGACAGACGAGCGCAAACAGATACAGATGGTAATGTTCATTTCAATGACTTTCGCTTTCAAAATCTTTTTTTTTTATTATTATTGTGTTTTAAGGTGTAGCGTCATGACGTCGCGTGGCGTCAGGTTACCATGGCAAAGCGGTGTCATTTCCCGCCGCGCAGCCATGCTCATTGCATTTGGAGGGGGGAAATTACAGGAGAATAATGGATTATGCCGGAGACTCCGCCACCACCCGGAGATTGACGACGGCAACCCATAGCCTGGAGGTAAGTGCCCGAAACCCAGGGTCTACGGGTCAAACCCAGAGAGGTGGCAACCCTGGACGTGATGGGAATAAGGGCTTTTGACATAAAAGTCTCAGCCCGAAGTGCTTACAGTCTAAGTGATTAAAGCGATTGTAAGTGATTGTAACCATGTGTTTTTATAACTCTGTGCCCAGGACAAACGTGAAAACGAGAGTTAACTCTCAATGTATTACCTCCTAGTAAAACATTTTTATACATAAGTAAATAAATAAAGCAGACTTTGGAGAACAATATATGTGAGTTTCACTGCTAGCTATTAAGAGGGTGGGCACTGATGTAAAGTAATCACCGTCAGAGGGGAAAAAATTCAACTCGCTGCAGCAAGCACCTTTGGCACTAAAAGAGTTAAGCAAAGCACTAACGGATTCTGCTTTAAGTCCCAGCTGTTGCATGGGAAGTTACAGTAACTTACACCAAACATATGGCTCCTTTCCACTACAGAGCAATGAGGCCAATGAGGCTTGTAGAGGGGAGTTGGTGAAAGGGACTAGCTTTCTAGTTGTTGCTGCTGCTGAAAATTTATCACTGTTTAGCTTGCCTTGCTCTGAACCTCTCCCTGCCCCACAGCAATTTGGTCTCCTCTGCCACAACACACACACACACACACACACGCACTGTTAAAGAAGAGACTCTCTTAAACTCTCAGTTCTAACACCCTCCCTGCTACAGTGGTTGCCTGCTGCAGTTTCAATGGGTGCAGCATCCAGCTGAAAATTGGGCTCTGGACTTCGAATCAGTAAAAAGATTCCTGGAGGAGTTTGAGGTACCGTACGACATGAAGGCTCCTCAGCGACACACAGGACGTACAGACCAGATGCTTGGTGCTATGGCAGACATCCTAGGATCCTTTGGACGTCCAAGCCACCAATGGGTAAGTCCCATGTTTATCCCCATTACCCTCCTTGTGAAGTGTGTTTCAAAATCTCATGCATGGAGAATCTTTGCGTTTATGGTGCTGGCCTATAAAGTAGGAGGCAAAAAGTGAATATTGGGCAAATTAAAGTGTAAGCTCTTCGTGGTGGTTTGGCCACATATGCCAAGACACAAAAATCGCCAATGCCTGTTATCGTACCCCCATCAGGTGTTAACTAACATTTACATGAATCGGGGTGCGACACCCCACATCAGCGCTTGGTGAATCTCCTCCTTAGTACTTTCTACTGTATTACTGACAGTGAAAAACACCTTGAGCTTGCATTATAGAAATAAATACAGATTCATTCATTATAGTCTCGCCTTTTTTGATTTGAGAGGTTTGGTTAGTGCAGTATTGTTATTATAAGGCTCACAAGTATTATTGATATCAAGGTCAATGGGCTGTCTGGAGTATGTTTATCAGCAGCTGGTAATTCGTTACATATGTATGATAGCACATGCAGCTCCGTACAGTTTAGACTGTATATATTCTAACTCTGTAGAGCTTGCGATTAATATTTTGTCTCCCAGTACAAATAGTCAATATTAATTGCTCATCATATGAGCTGTCTCAGGGTACACAAACTAGATATTTAGTAGGGCACTCTCACATCAGCGCCACCACCCCATGGCTCTTTTTTTAGGCCAGTGTTTCCCAACCTGGGGGGCCCATAGGACCTAAAGGAGGGGCTCTAAGTTACCCATGTGAGATATACACTGAAAGATACAGAAAATAGCAAAGAAAAAGGAGCAAATAGAGAGACGAAAGAAACAGAGAGGGGGTCAGATACTGGCAGAGAGAAAGAATGCAGTTTTAGTGGATCAATAAATTAATAAATATATATGAACGAAATCTCTATTTTTTTCACGCTGATTATTTGGTGGAGTGGGGGAGGAGTTAGGGAGAAGTTATGTGACACGGATTATAATGAGATGTGTCAAATTCTGCATCTCTATGCATCATTGTTTTTATATGGGAGGTAAAGAGTTCTCATTATAGGCTCTATTCTTTGTTTTGTGGTGTTATTTTTTTATCTTGTATATGTGCCAGAGAATCTGCCAAGTCCGAAGTGCTGTATTACCGTCTCTGGCTAACAAGTTGTATCACATGGAGGAAACACTTTCTTACAAAACAAACTTCTAGTCGCACTTTGTCTAAGTGTATACTGTACATCACTCCCCTATTTTCTTTGCCCAAGCTGTAGCTTTATTCTTTCTATGAGAGAAAACAGTGGTCAGAGAAAGTAGAATTCTACCCACTACAACCTGATAAAGAAAAGAAAAGTAGATTTAAAATCGAATTAATAAAAAAAGCATGTTGCACAACCCCCAAAAAGTTTTTTTTTTTTAAACTGAGTAGTTGGCTGCTTTTGAGGCTGACACACAGAAAAAAAAACAGGATTATATATGGGGGAGGGGAGATAGAGGGATCCAGATAAGGGAGCCATGTATTTGTATCTCAGTTAACATCTTCACTGCTGATAGGAATTACACTACATTGCAGATATACCTTGGCAGTGATGGGTGGTTTTTACTGATATGTAATTGGTGCATATCACAGTTAAATGTAAATAACAAAAACATAACAGATAGCTCATGACAGATACATGCCACAGCACAAGAGATAACTGTGAATTCCACAATTAGAGGAGAGCAGAATTTTGGCAATACTGAAATGTTCTTTCGTCGTGCCAATAAAGCTTATTTGATTTGATTGTGTATGTCACAGAGTGGAGATCAATGAAAGATAGCTGTACCTGTCTCCTTTAGATAGCAGTATAACAAAAATGAGGAGAACATCAAAAGATAACGATGCAGGAGGATGGAAATGAGCAAATATTGAAAGCCGCATTCTATCCAAGGGTCGCAATTTTTTGTTAATGGTTAACGGCACCGCGTTAATTTTATCTCTGGGGACCCCCTGGTTTCTTCTTGGTTCTTAAATCTCCTGCGGCACGCATGACATGGATCACATTGCGTTTTTTTGTTGGCCTGTGTGACACGGGAGACTTAAACCTCCACTTTGTTTTCCCAGCATGGGTTGTACCGGGGGCACCTTTTGGAAGTAAGTATCTCAGGAAGCAGTGGGTCCCCGGATCAGACATTAATGCTGTTCTGAACATCTCCAAAAAAACCCTGCTTCCCACCTATCTGAAAGAAAATGAGCAGGTGGAACCACACCTTTAATAATTGAGAAGGAGACTAAAACCAGTATTGTTGTATCCTAGCCTCTTATAAATGGTGATTGGACTGCAATAGTGTGTTATTGAACGCAGGGGCTAGATTCTGGGGATTCAGTCCATAAAACAATTACATTGATTGATCTTTCAGAAGACAAGATAGGGCACATATTAACACAGGGGATTTTTTTTTCTAAGAAAGTGTGTTGTTTTCATGAACTTTCACACAGGGGCCCAGGGGCTACATGTTTTTATAATGGGAATAACAAGCTCCGTAAAGATGTTGTAATGAGATGGTACAAATAAATGGTCGTTTAAAAGGAATTTTATTTATGGACCGTATCCAAGAAGGGTTTTCACAAAATGTTCTTTTAAGGAGAATGTACATTCAGCAGGGATTCCTTTCATGCGAAGGAGGATGCTGGACCTCTAAATGATGTTCTTATCAGGGGGTATTCTCATGAAAGGAACTTCTTCCACATGTATGGCCTGTAGAAGGCTGTTCTTATACAGGGGTGCTATTTTATTAGTAACCTCCCATACGCATCGTAACTTCAGGGCCGAGGTGACCTATTAACAGATTGTTCTCATGTATTAGGGAGCATTAGGAATTTGTTTTTGTCTTATGGATTCCTTTCAAATGGAAGGGGGTGGGGTTACTACATAATATTATTCCCTTAAATATTATATGATATCATTATAATGCTTTCAGTGGGAAATAGTCAAAAGTTGAGGCCAGTAACTTGTTAGGGTTAAAGTGGTAATGTGAGAATGCCTTAATGTTTGAGGAAATACAGCCTCGTTGTAAGTCACTGGCCTCTAAAGGCTGGGACCCGCTGCGCCCGGCGGCGCGCGCGGCCGCGTGAGCGTTCCCCACCTGCAGGGGAATCCTTCTGAGCCGGTCCCAGTCCCCCGTTGCTGCACGGCTCACTACGCGCTGTGACGCGTCAGCTGCCAGGGGATGCAAGAAAATTGTGATCCCGAGCGGTGACGCGTCACGCGGTGCGCTGATGAGCCTATCAGCAGCGGGGGCGGGAGCGGGAGCTGTCAGACAGCTTCCTACACAAGGTAGGGTGTGTGTGTGTGTGTGTGTCTTACCTTACAGCAGCTCCCTCCTGCAGCCCGGGAGACCGAGCCCTTGAAGGGAGGGGGGGAGTAGCAGGTCCCTCCGCTCAAACCACGCCCCGCCCTCCCACTACCGCCCCCCTCCCGCTCCGGCTCCCTACAGACCGCATATCGCGGTCTGTGCCTGTCAGCGCGCCGCCTGTCTGCAGTGCGGGCGCGCTGACTGAGGGAGCGGGGCCTTAGCCTAAAGTGGGATATTCCTGTTGAAGAGTTTGGGCAAGAAACCATCAATGTGTAACATGCACAGCTCTAAGTAGAAAAGCAGTATTGTCTAACATTAAAAGTGCAGAGAGCCTATCCACACCAGTTAAGTTATAATCCAGAGTTCAACCTCATTGGCTGGTTTGTAAACCTAGGCTAAACCTAATTGGCTGACTGACAAGCTGATTTGTAAAGTTGCCCTCATCTGATCAAAAAAAGAAATAGCAAAAATGGTGTAATACGTTCAGATGGAGAAGGTAATATATAGTAGTGGAAGGAGGGTCTACATTTCCCAAATATATCCAGGTATTTCAGAGACACGAACTCTCTCAGAGGATCTTGACGTTCATGTGGGACTGGAGAGGTAAGTCCCCCGTGTGGTATTGGATGTTGGAGTGTATGGGTCAGATGGTCCTCAAGGGAATACAAAGGGACAACCAATAGTGCAAATCGTCTGGTATAAATTTATAAACAATAAAATAGAATAAAATGGGCACTCACATGATGCACATGGAATATGCGCATTGGAAATTACAGTGAGGGACATGTATCAACCACAGTGTTGGCGCAGTTCACTAGATCTCTACCACGTTTCGCCTGGGGTTCGGTCCAGTGCTTTCATTAGGCGAGTCTCGTGCTCTTCCAATGTTCTTCCAAAAACTATGAGATCATCTAGGTATATTAATGCCTTGAGTAAGTTCATTTCTCCCACTACTCGCTACATCAATCTTTGGAATGTGGCTGGGGCTCTTGATACTCCTTGGGGCATACATTCACATTGCTAAAAACCCCAGAGGGCATATGAAGGCCATCTTCTCCTTGTTCTGCTCAAACATGGGGATCTGATAATACCCGCTGCATAGATAAAGAACCGAGAACCACTTGCTTTCCGTGAGCCGGTCCACTGCGTCCTCTATGCGTGGCATAGTATATTGATCAGGAGTAGTCCCTTTGTTCAGGGTGCGGTAGTTGATACACATCCTTACAACTCCACTTTTCTTCCATGCCACCACTATCGGAAAAGCATATACTGTAGGCTTTTGGACTCCGATATTATACCTGCCCCCATCAATTCCTGCAATTGTTGTCTCATGGCTAATCTCTGTGACCATTCTCTAAAAGGGCGAGTATCATGGAGGCATCCTTGGTGCTCTACTCCCTGTGCATGTCCCATGTCGCATTCATTGGTCAAGAACAATTCATGCCGTAGAGTCATCTTGTCCCTTTGCTACCTCTTCCAATGTTATGGGGCAGTACAGTCTTCAAAGTCCAATATATTGGGGGTCAATTTACCCCAGCCAGTTCTCTTCTGCCAGGCTTGACCCACTATTTCAGCACTGTACAGATGGGCCACCATGGTGCTTCTCCTTACCAGCACGTCATGGGTGGTTTCGTTCCTTACTTCAATCGTAGCCCTTTCTATGTTTTTCATGGGTACTGCCAGTACCTCACTCTTCACCAATAGTCCTCCTGGGTACCCTCCATGAGGGGGACTATAACATAACTGTGGAGCCTTCTATTTCTCATAGGAGGGTCACCTTCCCATTTATTTTTTGTGTACTATTTGGTGGGTATCCTCACGGGACTAGTCTCATCCATCTGACTTCCCTTATAGTTTCCTTTTTCAGAGTCCCAGCTGTCTGCTCCACTCTTTGGTAGGCTTTTAGACACTGTGGATGAATGGTCAGAGTCTGACCATAGTTGTTTCCGCCTACCATCTGGTACCATTTTGCTATTAGGTGAAAAATATTGGTGTCATAATAATATCATGAGATATTATGTCTTTTAAGCAATCTGGGGCTTCGGGGAATAATTTGGTTATCGATTGTGTTAAAAATACAAAGAAATGTTTTATGGCTTGTTAAACCCTTGGCCAGGCCTAGTTTTAGGTCTGATAGAATCTGGAGATAAGGGCATCTATTTTGCCAGAGTAGGGATCAATTTATGGCTCCTCTGAAATCCAAGTAAACAGGACACTGCTTACTTTCAAAAGAAAAAGGAGTGTTCTGCAAGGTTCAGGGGGCGTGGCTATGAAAGTATTCCACAAAAGAATGAAGTTATTAAAACTGAGGATATCCGGTGATAACCTATCTTAAAAGTATAATGTCCAGATATCTGTAATCGTTGCAAGGAGATGCACACAATAAGACCGCACACTACGTAGGTAAGAGGTGCCATGGACAGATATCCATTTGTCACTCAAATTTAGGAGCAAGAAAGTCAAAATCACCTGAATCTATTGATATGACTCACATGTGTCTACATATTAAAGAAATAAAGTTATGAGTGGGTTTATATACTGAGACAAGAACTTAAATGTCTTTTTTAGGAGTTTTTTCTCTCTGTTCTCAACCTAGCAGCTGATTTACGGCAGGTGTGGGTTTATGTGGTTTTCAATGGAGAAGAATGATATATAGGGTTTGCCCTGTGGTTATGAAATCAGATTTCAACAGAGGTGTTTTTGGGATCAAATACAGCTCAACCCCGTTATAGCGCGGTCCGCGGATGTCGCGTTAATTTTAAAAAAAATGGCCGCCGCGCACCCGATCGGGAGTGACCTCTGGGGGTATAAATCTACGACATACGGTAACGTACTGTATTGGGATTTCTGTTTAATGTCTTATACTGTTATTTTTAGAAACTGTTCTGCATTTATTGTAACTGTATGTTCTTGTAATCTTTTTTCTGTAATCTAAGCACTGTATTTATATATATATAAAGTTTCTGAATGTCTCTCTGCTATATCATCCTGGATGGCCCTCCGCCGCCTTAAACTCAACATGGCTAAAACAGAGCTCCTCATACTTCCTCCCAAACCTGGCCCTACTACCTCCTTCCACATTACTGTTGGAACTACGATCATTCACCCAGTAGCCCAAGCACGCTGCCTAGGGGTCACACTCGACTCCTCTCTCACATTCAAAAAATTTCTAAACCATGTCGCTTTTTCCTCCGCAATATAACAAAGATACGCCCTTTCCTCTGTTGCTCGACTGCTAAAACTCTGACTCGGGCCCTCATTCTCTCCCGTCTTGATTACTGTAACCTCCTGCTGTCCAGCCTTCCTGCCTCTCACCTGTCTCCCCTACAATCTATCCTAAACGCTGCTGCCAGAATTACTCTACTCTTTCCTAGATCTGTCTCAGCATCTCCCCTCATGAAATCCCTCTCCTGGCTTCCGATCAAATCCCGCATATCACACTCCATTCTTCTCCTCACTTTTAAAGCTTTACACTCTTCTGCCCCTCCTTACATCTCAGCCCTAATTTCTCGTTATGCACCATCCAGACTCTTGCGTTCTTCTCAAGGATGTCTTCTTTCTACCGCCTTTGTATCTAAAGCCCTCTCCCGCCTTAAACCTTTTTCACTGACTGCCCCACACCTCTGGAATGCCCTTCCCCTCAGTACCCGACTAGCACCCTCTCTATCCACCTTTAAGACCCAACTTAAGACACACTTGCTTAAAGAAGCATATGAATAGCACTGTGGATATTCTGAACACATGATACATAAAGCTTGGCCCCCTGCAGACGCACTTACCAGAACTCCCTCCTACTGTCTCTGTACATTCTCCCTACCTACCAATTAGACTGTAAGCTCCTCGGGGCAGGGACTCCTCTTCCTTAATGTTACTTTTATGTCTAAAGCACTTATTCCCATGATCTGTTATTTATATTATCTGTTATTTATTTGATTACCACGTGTATTACTACTGTGAAGCGCTATGTACATTAATGGCGCTATATAAATAAAGACATACAATACAATACAATATATATATATATATATGTAAAACAATTCTTTGATAAGTAATGCTTTGAGGCTCTGAATTAACTGTTTCATGCTCTGGAGAGAGTAGTTACATTTTCGGCTACAACTGATTTGTGTGTGTGTTAAGTGCATAGTTTTTTTTCTATAATAAACAGGGACCTGAGACCCTGGTAAATATATATATATAAATTACATATTTTGCATAATTTGTCAGGTGGTGGCAGTGTATAGATATGATTGTAATGGAGTAAGGGGTTAATATTAACTTATTGACGGAACCATGCGTAGGAGAAAGGTGGGTTGGCTAGAGTCTCTTTGTGTATTAACCCTGGTTGCATATCTAAGTCACGTGCTCACTTGTGTGCTGTTTGTGACAGATGGTATATGGGGACTGTAGGAGATGAGTGCAGAGGTATATCCAGGGAAAAAAAACTTTGGCTTTTATTTAGTCCATATCTTCAAACAATACAGCTTTAAGGCCGCGGGCATAGTAAAAAATACCGTGCTGAGCCACGCTGAGCCAGCACACTTACCTCCTGCATCTTGTATGTGTGTGGCTTTAGCAGGCTCGTGCGTGCGCGTGCGGAGGCGTGCTGAATTGCAGCCGACATATTAAATTAAGTTTTCACGCTTACCGGAGCGGAGGGCCGGACACGTGACCGCAAAAACAGCCAATGGGAACGAGAGACTAGCCCTGCCTCCCGCCACGCCTGCCAGGACGCCAAAAAGCACCAGCTTGAGCAGACGAGGCTGAGCAAGAGCACGGTTCAGCGCGGCCCACGGCACCATGCCCGTGGCCTAAGGCAGCATACATATAAACAAACAACCTATCCCTTTATAAGGGATAACTCACTCTCCCAGTCCCTATCTGAGTGTCTCGAAGGCTAGGCCTCTTACCAGCCTTTGACTCAAAGTCCAAAGAGGTACCTGTTATCAGGGGCTCTTTCCCTCACTCCGGGTCTGGGTTGGTGTCCATGGGGGAGGCACTCTCTGGCAGGATTCAAGTGACCACTGTGTCCTTGAATAGACAGGCTGGTTCCCTGGGATCCTTTTCTTTCAGCAAACACCTTCCACGTGCTAGAGCGGTCCCCTGCAGTTCAAGTAGGCTTTTCTCTTTCTGTCAGTCTCTGGTTTCTTTCCATCAGGGGGCTTGCCAGCTTTGTCAGATCTATTCCGTTCGGGTGTCCCGGCTTGTGGCGGGTCTTCTAATCTGGCCTTTCTATTCTTGAGGCTTATGAATGGTTTGCACCTTGTGGTGAACCCTCTGTATTTGCTCTCGTGAAGTCTTCTCTTTATGGTAGAATTGGATAATGATATGCCTACCTCCTGGAGAGTGTTCTTCACTTGGCTGGATGTCGTGAAGGGGTTTTTCTTTACCATGGAAAGGATCCTACGATCATGCACCACTGTTGTCTTCCGTGGACATCCAGGCCTTTTTGTGTTGCAGAGCTCACCAGTGCATTCTTTTTTTCTCAGAATGTACCAGACTGTTGATTTGGCCACTCCTAATGTTCCTGCTATCTCTCTGATGGATTTTCTTGTTTTTGCAGCCTAAGGATGCCCTGTTTCACTTGCATTGAGAGCTCTTTTGAGCGCATGTTGTTGGTTCACAGCAACAGCTTCCAAATGCGAATGCCACACCTGAAATCAACTCCAGGCCTTTTACCTGCTTAATTGATGATGAAATAACGAAGGAATAGCCCACACCTGTCCATGAAACAGCTTTTGAGTCAATTGTCCAATTACTTTTGGTCCCTTGAAAAAGAGGGGGCTACATATTAAAGAGATGTAATTCCTAAACCCTTCCTCCAATTTGGATGTGAATACCCTCAAATTAAAGCTGATAGACTGCACTTTAATAAGCCCATATTCATTATTTAACTGTAACTTCAATTTATTTTGGTACACAGCCTAAATAACAAAACTTGTATCAGTGTCCAATTATTTCTGGATCTAACTGTGTATATATATATACACAGTTAGATCCGGAAATAATTGGACACTGATACAAGTTTTGTTATTTAGGCTGTGTACCAAAATAAATTGAAGTTACAGTTAAATAATGAATATGGGCTTATTAAAGTATATATATATACAGTATATATACACACATATGAACACTATATATTATGTGTGTATTTGGGGGGTAGTGTGTGTGTATTTGGGGGGGTCGTGTGTTTTGTTTGGGGAGAGTAGCGTATGTATGTATGTATGTACTGTATTGTGTATTTGTAAATTACACTGATTTGCACAGTGAAACAATGAAAAAAACTAAATAAATGGACTTATTATTGTAACCCATTAAGGTCATAGTAATCCCTCAGGGGGGGTTACAAGTGATTAATGATAAATGGTACAGTACTGTGTTGATACATAGATGCCTTAGTGGGTAATTTATCAAAGTCTCCCGAATGCAAGATGGGAGACTTCGATAAATTGCCCCATGAGAGTGATATATGCTTTAAAACAGGTTTTGGGGAGCTCTTTTCCAGTGCTATAACTATTATTACTATTTCATTATGTGTGTAAAAAATGGAAAAAGTAGGTAGTATGATACCTTTTACTGGACCAACAAATGTTAATAACAGTGTACAAGCTTTCGAACCTCACAGGGTTCTTCTTTAGGTAGGTGAAGTTCATAAGCTTGTGCACCAACTTCTGCATCTAACCATTGCTGGTCCAATGAAAGGTATCATACTACCTATTTTTTCCTTTTCCAATTTTTTTACATTAATGAGGGACAAAAGAAGGGGGAGGAGTTGGGATGATCAACTAAATCACTGCACTTAATGCCCTTGGGTAATGAATTGATAAGCATAGTGTTAGGTGGTGGGTGCAAAACTGTGAATTATAAGTTAATATGAAAAGCAGATGGAGGGCGCAAGGAGATGTGCATTTATATGTTTTATAAAGGTGGTGTGCAACAAAGTGAATTCTTTGGCGGTGCACATTTCTTTGTGCCCTCCATTTGCTTTTGAATAAGGGACAAATTTGTCTAAAATTGGGGGGTTTTGTTTTTTTAAAGTCTATTTACTTGTCTGTGAGGAGCTTTGATGTTATTAAAGTAGGATCTGAAAATCATTATCACATCATTGAACTGTAATTAGTTGGCAGGTATGATGAAAGACATACCACCCATGTCTTAGAGCTGGCGTGTGCTAATTTTTGTTGCTGCGCCTTCCCCCCCATTGTCCCGGTACCTGCGCTTCTGCCTCTCCCCTCGTGGGTCACGTGATGTGTCGTTGCCATGACCCCGCAACGTCGTTTGACACGCGTTGCCATGATGACACATCACATAACGCCGCGTTGTCATGGCGACGAGACCAGAAGCCGAATACCGGTAACTTGAGGTTTCAGAGGCCTCGCGCGGTCCCCCGGTATTTAATTAAAATGCCTCGGGGAAAAGTGCGGGGCCTCTGCAACCGCCTGCGCCCCCTCCCCCCCGAAAAATCCCACGCCCCCCAGTTTGCGCACCCCTGTGACTTAGAGTGCTTTATTGTGGTACAATTCAATAGCATTAAGAATGAAGCTTTCAGGTTTCTGTGACTGCAAACTGGGATTTGACTGACACCTACAAGGCATCTTTACTACAGAAGAAAACATAGGCAGGAAATTACTGCCTGAAGGCAAAGCTCACAAGGGCGTCAATGCGATTAGTCTAGTGGGTGTGTAAGAAGCTCCCAGGACAGGCAGAATGAATCAGCGTCCCAAACTATCTCCTGCCTGGGTGCATCAGTATAGGGAGTGCCCATAACCTTCCTGAGATGCAGGCAGGGTGGGTTGTTGAGGTTGTAAATCACTCCCTGAAATCATTAGTGCAGTACATTTTAACATTTCTACATAAACTATTGATCATGTGGTTACTTCCCATTTAAAGGTGCAGCTCCAAACGAAGCAATGGCAGTGACATGTTTAAAGAGGTATACCTGAGTGATTTATGCTTTTTTGTAGCCTATGTATTTTTGTTCACAGAAATGACCTGTCATCTCTTTTATTCAGTAAAATGTAGACGCCTTATCCTTCGTGGTGTTTTGACTGTGTCAACAAAGCATCGGGAAAAGCACGTGATTGACTTGATATTTAAGTTTTAGGTCCTCTCTAAAAATAGTTTCTTTGTTAACAGTAGATATATGCTGTAAATTATCAATGAATATATGCAGTATATAAGGGTATTTATTTTATTATACATATGTAGTACAGTAGGGCCCCTCTTCTCGGCGATCTGCCAATACGGAGGTACCGAGAAGGGGGCCGCCATGCCTGCTCATGCACAGAACGGGGACGGACGAGTTTGCGCATGTGCAGAAGGGGGGACTGCAAGTCTGCGCATGTGCAGAAGGGTAGGAGACACCTAAAATCGCCGGTTCCGCTTTTCTGCGATTCTCGCTATGCGGTGGCGTCATGGAACGGAACCCGTCGTATGAGCGGGGCCCTCCTGTACCCAACAAAGCAGGACCTACTCAGTTTCTATAGTGTGTTAATTAATCAAGGCTGGCTATAGGGATTCAGAACAATATAATTGTGTATTGTGTGACCCTAGAAGAATGCAGCACTTCCGACGTTAACCCAATCACTTTGTGTGTTATCATCATAATCTTTATCCTTGTCGATCTACTGCTTGATGAAGGCCTTCCCAATGATCTTTCAGGTACTGCGGTTACAAGCCTCTCTTTTTCCATGTTGCTCCAACAAATGTTTTAATTTGATCCTCCCATGTTATGGTTGGTCGTCATCTTTGGTCTCTTGATATCCCTTGGAATCTAGCTGAGCTCCATTTTTGTCCACCGACAGTCAAATCTTCTTGCAATATGTCCAGGCCACTGCCATTTAAATTTCCTCACACTTGTGATGTCACTGGCTTTTGTTTACTTTCAGACTTATTCGTACTTTTAGGTGTGTACAGAGATTTTATATATATATATATATATGCAGAAAACAAGAAGAAAAAACAGGCGCACTCCTAGTGTGATAAAGTATAAAACAGTATTTATGGGATTGTAAAATATAAAAAGCGCATTCACAAACAGAGTAAAAATAATAGCATTTATGAGATATACTCAATCTCCTTGAAGCTGTGAAGGGAATGTATCAGCCTGTCCCGTTGTTGCCACCTCTGGTGTATCCGTTGGTTCAGCAAGGTGCACTGGAGCCACCGCAGACAGATGATGTAATAATCAGCAACACGGTCAGAGACTCCCTCCAGATACACCTCCCACAGCTCTCGCTGCTCACCAGCAGGCAACAGCAAAACCAGAAGCGACAGCAGTCCCAAGCAAAATAGCAACAGCTCCAAGGTACTCTCTCTGTTCGTGCAGTAATGTCAGCCACAAACTCGCCTCTTTGGGAAACGCCCTACGCGTTTCGTCACTAAGGACTTCGTCGAAACTGCTTGGGACTGCTGTAAGCACTCCCTTGATAAAGGTCCTGTTTTTAGGACCGAAACGTTGGTGTTTTGTGCCTGCTTCACTAATACAATTCTTTTTGCTAACAAGTGTGCTGTCTCTTCCTTGCTGTGCCTGCTTTGGATTCCCTGGATTCTCTGGTCTGCCTGGTAAGGAGCCTTTGATTATATTCATTCATATGGGACTAAGCACCTGTCTTCATCTGTATTTGTGTGCCATCTGCTCTGTTACCTATATATATATATATATATATATATATATGACTTACCGTTGATTACCTAGAATATTGTGATAGTGTAGGCTTATTGTGACTTACAAGTCTGATCAACCAATCAGAGTTTGGTCAGAAATACATCTACTGCTGCGGCCAAGTTTATTCGAGCATTTGCCCGTTCTTGGCCGCAGCAGTAGCCTGGCGCGCGCCCGAGGGTGACGGGCGCGCGCCGAAGCAGCGGAAGAGCGCCCTCCGATCGGGGCGCTCTCCCTACCGCTGCCGGGTCCGCCGGGTCCCCCGGAACCCCCTGCCGCCGTCCCCCACATCGCGGGACACCAGGGCTCCCTCGGGAGCCCTGGACGCGCGTGCAGGGGGCGCAGGCTCCCGAAGACGCGTGACCGCGCGTCTATGACGCGCGGCACGCCGAGGGGCGGCCACTAGCAAGCCGGGAAATCTCACGGCTTGCGGATCTGGCCGATGCGCAATAAAGCGTGTCGGTAGTGTACAGTATTTGGGTATTAGAAACTTCTAAATCTTTGGTTCTTTTTCCCACTTTCTGATTCTGCTTCTGTTGTTTTAGAACAGAGATCCTATATCTGCTGCTAGGGATCTCCCCTAAGTCTGAAGCCAGACATACACACCTGATCTCACCAACGCCTCCCTGCCATCTCTTCCCCCTTAAATGGTGTTAACCTTTTCATTTAACACCCATCTACAGCACTTATTCCCTCACCTGCTGTCTCTGTAAGTTTCCCCTCAAACCTCTTAGATTGTAAGCTCTTCGGGGCAGGGATTTCCTTTCCCATTGTCAGATTTTTGCTGCACTTATTGTATTTTTAAAATTCCCTGTACTGTATTCTTTGTGAAGCGCTGAGTACACTTTTGGCGCTATATAAATAAAGACATACAATACAATACAATATTGTACTGGGATTTAACTATATGAAAACATTGGGTAGACTGATATAAATATTTTAGAGCCAAGTATTTTATTGTTTTAAAGCAGAAATTGTATCCATTTTTTTTTTTTACCGCATTGGAAGCAAGGTTCCCCTGGAGCTGAAATGTGTTATTTTTTGGCTGCAGGACACCTGGTTCCGGACATACTTACCAGTGTGGTTACCATAAATACTTACTGGATATCTAAACGGCCATCCAATCAAAAGTTGCAATGATGATGATGTGGGCCCATGGGACATGGTGGCCATTTTGCATTACCTGGAGGGAGCTTTAACAATGATAACTACACCTAGAAGTATCTCAGGAAACGGGAGGTCTTCGGATTTGAAAATAATGTGGTTCAATTCTGGAGCAAGTGCCGGTTACAATGCTGCAAAAAACACAACAGGTAAAAAAAATGGAGGAGCTAGGATTGCAGCTTTAAGTTTGCAGTTTCCTTTGAACTTTAATGCAACTTAAAAGTTCCTGTATAGAGGATGTGCAAACTTTTCGCCTGAATTGGTGAGATGAAAATAACCTAATTTGAATATGCTAAATATAGTAACATTTTCCAGGTATCTCACCACATGTTGTACAGAGTGTTTTGGGAGGTATTAAAGTCAATAGGTACTCTATAGGTCGCACTACATCTCTGTTGTTCTACTGAAGTCTCTCATTTTGCCCCAACGTTTTGGAAAGTTGGAGCAAAACATAGGCGTAGCGAATTTGGGCAAGTGCGCATTCCTCTATTCATGTACTAAGTTACTACCAATCTTTGTTTAGAAATGGAAATAAAAGTGAAGATACATATTGATAGCTTCAATAGTATGTAGAGTACAGAAGGTTCCTCAGGATTTCATGGCGAATAGCCGGAGGTCTCACTGCTTGACCATCTCCATGATCCTCTGCTTCACTTATCTAAGAGGTAATTATCCTAAAGGGTTAACTGGAAAAGTCTACCTTTTGTAACTAGCAGTTATGCTTTTTGCAATCTCCTGCCATGCTGTGTAATGTGTTATTATACACGGTTTTGCTGGAACATTTATACTATAATTTGTATGTATAAATAAAGGTGTGCACTTAACTCTCCCTGACAGCATTTGAGTGAACACTTTATTTTTCTACAAGGGCGTAAACTCTGAGATCACCACCATTTGATTCATGATTTACAATTCAGAGATATTCTCCAGAGATCTGCCGGTTTCTAGACGTGGCCAGGTCTCCCCTTTGGGCTTCTCCTTGGCCCCTTGGTCTCTCCCCCTTACCTCCGCGGGTGGTGCGGGTGCCGTGGGGGGCTGCGGTTAGACCGCCGTAGGCAAGGGAGGTAGAGGCAGGGGCAACTGGGTCGCCAGAGATCCGTGGCGGCTCCCGTAGCAGGGCGCCGCCATGTTTAGTATGTGCACGCATGCGCAGATGGTTTGCACATGCGCAGATAGGTCCCCAGTGCAGCGGCCATCTTGGCACGCCTTGTGCATCCGCAGAGAGTTACACAGAGGCGGCCTTTACAATGAGTACTCCGCCGGGGAACTACAATCCCCAGCAGCCCCTGGGGCTGCTAGACACATGAGCTGCAGCAGCCAATCGCGCGGCCGGATCCCCCTGCAACTTAGTGGATACATTTGGTGCGCTGAGGAGACCACACTAGTCGGAGCTGTGACATCAGAGGGCAACGGTGTAGGTGCAGGGTGTCAGTAGGCCCCTGCCCTAGGCCAGAGACCCCCTGTTAGGCTCCATCTAGGCCCCGAGTCCCACATAGCTTGTGGCTGCTATAGGGACAGGCCCCTTAGACAGGGACACTGCAACCCACTTAGCATCATTAGTGTCAGGGACACAGCAGAACGCTGCGCAGCAGTTGCAGCCTGCGGTCTGGGACCAGACCACCATCACAAGGCACAGAGACTATCTTCACGGTGGGACACTCCAACCGGATACCACCCCACGTGGAGGCGGATGTCTTCGCTGGCGGTTCTTTTCTGTCGGTGATGCCAGGTCATCGAGCACATGGCAAGTATTCCCATCTACAAGTGCACCAACAGTAACACATCTTGTGGGCAGAGCTGTCACACACTCTTGGGTGGGTTGGCTACTGTGGACACCCGGTTGGGTAGGTGCGCACGGCACCTCTGTATATTGGGGGACACTCACCAGGGTGTGCACTATGTGGATAGACGGGGGTATACTTTTGTGTGGGTAAGGCTGTGCGTGGCCTATGTTTAAGTATTGTGTTACTGTTATTGCCTGTTCAGCAAAACTATTATCTTATACCAAGTGTGTATTTCTTATATTGTCCTGTGACGGGGTTATCCAACACCGTTAAGATCCCACCCATGTGGAGGCGCTGTCACCAGACGGATCATGTACACCCCATGATCCCAGTCGCGGAGAATCAGGCCCCCTGTGAGCCTCAGATAACGCACCACACACAGAGTAGCCACCATATCTCCCATAGGAAGGGGGAAACTGCGCTATATAAAGAAGAATCCAACCTGCAAATAACGTGTATACGCTCCAGTTGTACTTTTTTAGCAGGTACTCTAATAAAAACAGGTGTACATATTGTACATATTTCTGTCCCTGTATTAGAACAGAGAAGTGCTCCACTGCATGTCTTCCATTGGTGGAAGTTCAAAACCTTTAACTAATTATAGCAGTTTAGACATCAATGATTCGATAAATGATCAGCAGGTAATAGGCAAATTATCACTACTCCTGTTTTATTTATATACATATAAATCTAAATATTGCTAAATTATCTTTTGTATTTAATAAATTGCATGTGTTATAGTGCCTGTATAAGACGGTCTAAGATATTTGGTCATGGCCAATTGGTCGCAACCAAACCACCGTCGGTTCTCCGTTACGCACATGTCACCACTGGCAAAACTCACCGGTGGGACACAAGGCCACAGGGCACCTCGCTGCGTGCTCCGACGCCATCTTTAAATGGCAATGTCCTGCCATAAGTTCCATTTCACAAGCTCCATGCGCTCACGCACATCCAAGCCATTTTTAAATGTCTCGTGTGGGACAGCTACATGCCCAACACGCCATGTTTAAAATTCCCCCTGTGGGAAATTTAAACATGTCTTGTCGGAGCGGGCGTGGTGGGAGCGCGCAGAGTTTGTCGGCTGGAACTTGTGTGGAGTGAGTGTGGTTGGACATTGCCATTTAAGGATGGAGGAGCGCACGCTGCGAGGATGGAGCACCTCGGAATGGGAAGCGCAGAAGTGCACAGAGCTTCTTGGATGGTGCTTGTGTGGAGCGCATGTGGTGGGACATTGCCATTTCAAGAGTCGGAGCGCACTTTTTACCACACGGGGCGAAGGTATCCTGCGGCCAGGTGTCCCGCCAGTGAGTTGTCCCGGTGGCGACATGCGTGGCAGCGGAGCACCAGTGGTGGTTTGGTTGCTGCAAATTGACCGCAGTTAAGCACTTCTTTACAGCAGAATAGGATGTTTATATGCTTGTAAGCTCCAGTATCCCACACTTAGCGAGGAACTAAAGTTTACTGTACTGTACCTATTTTCATGTGCCGTGTGTTTGATGGTCTGTACACTTTTTGTTAGTAGTGGGTATACATGGTTAGTATGAGTTATATATTGATATGCCATGGGCATACAATGGGGGCTATGTAGAAAGACTTTTAAAAAATAAACCGAAATAGTGCGTGGCGTTAAAAAATTATTTACTTACCTAAAACTATTCGCAACATATACTCGCATACCATCACTAATATTTGGCACAGTGTTTCTTAGCATTTGTATTGTGGGCATCAAAATAAATTATATTTACAAAAATATGCTGCAAGTTTGAATGAAACCTAATTAAAACTAGGAATACGGTCACGCCTCCTTTTGTTACTGTGCACCTAACGTCTGTAACAACCTACCAGAGACTCGCAAAGCCGCCATCAGACTAAGCTCTTTCAAAGCTTCCGCTGTCTCACATTTTTATCTTGTCTGTAATAGTCACATATGCCCATAACATATATTATCTGTAACTGCCCATGCAATGTCTTTAAATATAATGTATATCCGTGTTCACTTAATTTAACCATGTATTGTCATCATACTGTAACTGTGCCCAGGACATAATTAAAAACAAGAGGTGACTCTCAATGTATCTAGAAGGATAAGGATTGGTATGACACTGCAGTGTCCAGGAATAAAGCACCCTCAGCTCACCAGGTGTGAAACGAATAAAAACGTTTATTTAATTACATAAAAACGAAAAAAAGACAAACAAGATGCAAAAAAACAACCTCCTACGCGTTTCAGGCTCTAAAAGCCCTTTCTCAAGGAGTATAATCTCTCTCAATGTATCACTTACTGGTGAACATTTTTAAAAATAAATAAAGGAGCAGGAATTATGAAGATATATTCATTGTTTTTCACTTACCATTATCCTGTGTCTTACCACTAATTAAATGCGCAGTTCATCAAATACATACATTGCTGACTGACGAAGCCTTCGAGCGACTTCTTCATACATATGGATGTGCACTGAGAAATGTACACAAAGACAAAAGGCAGAAAGCGCCCCGAGGATCAGTTTGCAAAATGTAGTTTGTATTGGTTCAAGAAGTCCTCTAAAGAACAACAAAATATAAAAACATTTAGACAAAAAATACATAATGAAACTTACATGCCACCCAGTTTGCGCACCCCTGCTCTAGACCACACCACTTGTGTAGGGGCACATATTTTTGTGAGTCTGTTAGGGGTGCTGTAATTTCAGAGTAATTAGGGATGAACCGCCGAAAGTACCCATACAGAAAGCAGAATAGAGAGCGCACCTGCATCTTGTTCGTAGGGTTGGAACGTATTTCAGGGCAGCTACCTTACTGGTCAGTGGCCTTACTTTTCCACCTCCAATTGCATAACCTAAGTATTTTGTTTTGGTCTTACCTAAGGCACATTTCTTACGGTTGGCTGTGAGCCCTGCTTCTCTTAGAGACCTGAGGACAGCTTTTAGTCTGTTTAAATGGACCTGCCAGTGTTTACTGTAGACCAGCGGTGCACAAACCCTCCCAGGAAGGGGCTGGTGAATTTCTAGGGGTGTCGATTACAGAGGCCCCGGGCTCTTCCCCACGGCATTTAAATTAAATTCTGGTGGACGCGTGTGGCCTCTGAAAGTCACTTACCTGCTACCAGCCGGGTCTTCGGCAACGGGGTCGACGACGGGTCATGTGACGTCACGAGTTGCCATGGCAACGTGTGTCAAATGATGTGGCGGGGTCACGTGACGTCATATGACTGTGACAGGGAGGAAGGGGTTAATACCTGATTTGCTATGCATTACTGTGGTTGCCCTGTCCCAGACAGTTTTATTCCCCATTTGCAGGCCATTCGCTGCCTGCGAGGGTAAAAGACAAGATGCATTGCTTGCCATACCCTCTAACCGACACATGATGGTAGTCTAGAAGCTGGCATTTCAATGAGAAATACTAATTCTAGAACGAAAGCACCCAGAAACTTGATTTTTGAGGTGCAAATACAGTGTAAAAATGATATTTATGCATGTAGTGGTTCAGTTATAACACAAACGTAACATGTTGTTTAATAAAGTGGGTAAAAACTCCAGGTCTTAAATGTTAGGCAGGAGCTATTTCTTGTAAGTCCAAGCAGGAATTCCGTGGACATACAGCTGTGATATGGGTGAATGAGCTTCGGTATTTTTATGATGGAGCCTCAAAGAGATCGAGCTGATTAGCATCTTCCTGTCTAAAAGAGTGTCAGTTATGAAAAGACCCAGCAGACCCATAATATATACAAAACTGACATACTGATGCACAGCAGATGTCAGGCTAGTGACCCCTCCGGGACAAAAATCAGACTTAGTGGTGCCAAGAAATGGGTGTAGCCCAGGTATGCTAAGTGGCATGGGCGTCAACCTGACCCATGCGCCCTGCCCACCAGACAGCCCTTTTGACCGGTCTTATGAACTGTGGGTAACTTGGCTATTCGTGGGTTGTTTTGTTCCCACGTGTTAAAGATAGCTTTGGCCAGTCTATAACTGTGGCTCCCCAGGTATCCCCAGTGTGATTCCTGAATTTTTATCCATGATGTAAAGATGCAAGACTTTGTTCCAGCACAGCAGCAACCAGTCCAGGAGTGAAGGAGTTAACAACAACATAACCACAGGACTTTTAAAACCAAGGCTGCATTTCTTGCACTGGCAAGCAAAGGACAATTTCTTTCGTTCCAAGGACAATTTATTTCGTTCCCTTATCCCAGTGAGTGTTGTTTTAAGTGTATTCTGCAGTTGTCGTGTGTTTGTCTATTAAGGAAATAAATCACAATTTATTTTGCAACTTGTTCTGTTCAATCAAGTACCCAGAAATATAAATGTGTTGATAAAAGTTGGTGTCATCGTGACAATGACCCGCGACGTCATTTGACGCCGAGTCATTGGAGGGGGCGGCGTGAACGCTGGGGCTCCCGGGCAGGGGGGCGAAGCTCAAGAAGTGTGCGCACCCCTTCTGTAGATGATAATGTCCTCCAGGCAGGCTGCAGCATATGCCATATAAGTCTCTGGAAAAAGGCTGGGGCTTCATGCACCCCAAATGGCATCGTCACAAATTGGTATAAACCCATCGGAGTGGCGAAAACGGTTTTGCCCTTGGACTCCTCCTCTAAAGGTATTTGACAGTATCCTTTTGTGAGATTAAGCGTGGATATATACTCTGCCGTACTAAGGATTTCAATCAGATCGGCCACCCTTGACATCGGGTATGCATCAAACCTGGATACCACATTTACCTTTTGGAAGTCCACACAAAACCATACCTTCCCATCTGGCTTAATGAGCATGACTATTGGACTGTCACTAGACCATTCAGTGCATGATTCTTCGATCATATCCAGTTTTAGGATTTCTTGTACCTTCTTCTCTTCAAGAGCCTTACAGATTTCAGGCAACCTGTAAGGATGAGAGCGTACTTTTACCCCAGTTTGTGTCTCCATCACATGCAAAACTAAATTTGTCTGCCCATGGAAATCAGAGAAAACATCCCTGAATTGGTGAAGTACCTCTAAAAAGTTCCCTTTTTGTTCAGAGGTTAACTGGCTTCTCATACGGTTTTGATTGTCACCAAAAGATGTTCCCCTATGGAGTATGAGAACCCAGATCCATTTCCTCTTCCACTAGATGGATTAACAGAGAACTCTGCACCTTCCAGGTTTCAGTAAGTATACATGGTAAATTTGTTTACCCTTCCTGGACCCTGGTTGAAAGATCTCGTAAACCACGTCACCCGTGCGGCTGAGTACTTCAAATGGGCCCTACCATTTTGCTAGGCTTTTTCTCTTACAACTAGGTAATGGCAACATCACCTGTTCCCCAGGTTGAAACAGCCTCATGCGAGAATTGTAGTTATATTGTCTCTCCTGAATGTTGGGCTGATCTAAGATTCTCCCTTACAAAATGACCAACCATGTATAGGCAGTTCCTATAATGGTCCCTATAAGGTCCAACACCTATTTTTAGAAAGGGACCACTCCAGTGGAGGCCTGGGGAACTTTCTGCGCTACAAACAGCAGAAAGGGGAGAAGTTCACCCAAAGATCCATTTTCAGACCCAACAAACTTCCTTAGCATCATTTTTAGAATTCAGTTAAACCTTTCCACCAATCTGTCAGTCTGTCGATGGTAGACCGATGTCTGAATTGACTTGATCTCTCGTAATTTTAAGACATCCTGCATCAGTGTAGCCATGAAATTCATCATATAATTATGCATCCCTGGTCAATAGAACTGGGACGACATACAGTCCATGGTTTTGTATCTACCAAGGTGACCACCCCAAGGCATAATATGGGCTAGGGTGAAGATAGCTTTAACAAACACCTTAGGGACCAAGATTTGTCTGCTGACCTCCCCTGTTTCTGTATGCTTGTTCACTCTATACAGAATATTCAACAATTCAAAATGAATTACACCTTGAGCATTCAATACATTTGTCATCAATTTTGACCACCTTCTCATACTATCTGGCAAGGTCTGGGTCTTGCCTCTGGCTAAAGTCAGAGAGAGAGACAGTTCCTGTAAATATGCAGTCTCTGTCTCTCCCTCCTTCTGGCCATTCCCAGTAATTACCTGTGACTTAGACAGATTAGTATTGTTACCTATAGTCCCAGATTTTTGTAACCAGTCCTGTTGGTCACAGCAACTTTGCTTCTGAGATTTCTGAATCCTGTGTCTACTGAGGAATATATCAGGAAAGAAGGGAAGAGTTGGTATCTCTCTGCTTTGTTTAAATCTCCCGATCATGTGGGCTGTGACGCGGGAGAATTTAAACATGGCCGCTGGGATACTGGCATCCCATACCGGGCGGGGCCTGTAACTCGGGAAGCAGGGGGTCCTAGGACCTGAAATCAGCTCCATAAACCTCTTGCTACAATAATGTTATTAAAATAAAATAAAAGCCCCGCAATCGCCTGTTAGAGGCACGCAGGGAGAGTGAATGATTCAGTCTTTGTTAGTGCACGTCTCTTACAGACAGGTGAAGCCCGGTAGGATCCACACATCGCGACTCTGATTCAAATGCAGGGACCTCTGCTGTGTTAATCCGATGGGCCATTAAGTGTCCCTACCTGCACGGTGCGGCTTGGGTTCAACCACAGGCAGCGACAGGCTGAAGCGACAGAATTGGAGTCTGCATCTGTACATTCTATGTTCCACGAGGAGTTATGTTCCCCTCTTTTGGTGATGATCCGACATCAGGAAGAAGATGAGGGTCTCGGCGGGGACCGGCGTCCGGATCTCTCAATTACTGTAATGACTGCACCCTTTGTGGGACTTAGCTGTCACAAGTGAATGGGTTGTAGTTTACACGCTGGTCCGACCTCCATCTTTGGACATCAGCTGGAGCTAGTAGAGTCTGTGCTGTCAGGCCCAGGATCCTCTCCTGGTACTTGACCCCAAGGAAGTTTTCTAGGAGCTGAACAACCAAAGTTTGGGTTTTGGCAGCATGGCGATTTACCCAGGAGCATGAGGTAGGGGTTCTCACCTGTAGGAATGGCTCCAAAACTACTTGTTCGAGAATCGTCTCCTTGGTGCACGCTGGTTGGGCTGTATCCACCGAGTACACAAGTCCAGTAAGCGCTGAGATAGGACCCGGGGTCTCACCTTAGAGGTGTATTTTAAGTTCCGGAACAGCTGCCGGTGGTTTCGAGGGTCAGATCCAGGATGGCGGATTTTACCTGCTTGTAGTCCATAGCCCGATCTGCAGGCAGGCCCTCATATGAGGCATGGGCTTCTCCTATGAAGAGCGGGGCCAATGCGGTTGCCCAGCAATCTGCGGACCAGCCCAGGGCAGCCCTTTCAAAGGTTACCAGGAAAGCCTTTAGGTCTTCAGCCGGACTAATTTTTCTCAGGAGAACCAGGCTGTTGTTCGGAAGTTCTGGTCCAGCAAACAAAGGAGACCAAACCAGTAGTATGTCCAGCCTTCCATCCTGTGCTGCCTGTTGCTGGGTTATGAGCTGGGCTTGCTGCTACTGTAGTAGTAGTTCATTGTGCTTGGCCTGCCCTTCATCCTGCGCTGCCTGCTGCTGGGATAGGAGCTGGGCTTGCTGCTGCAGTAGTAGTCCATTTTGCCTGGCCTGCTTGCACAGAAACTCATTAAAAAAAAAAGGAGTTTTTGGAGTGGCCCCTATAATGCAGGGTCTAATCGGTATTCCACTTCAAACACCATATGTTGCAGGGACAACGCAGCGATATGTGGGTTGTTTGAATAGGCTTGTTTATTCAGCAACAAAAACATGGAACATAAAAAGAGTTTCATTCAGAATAGGTGTAAAGTAACAAAAATAACTCCAGCTTAGAACAGTCCCGTTAAATAGCCCATAATAGGGTTTTGCCCTTTTCTCCAAAAGAATGGTTCAAGTCCATGAAAAACATAAAGAACAAGGGTACGTGTCCTACTGTAACAGACCTAGATGCAGGCTTGTCTCCCTCCAGCGTTTCAGAATGTGTTCTCCAGGTCGGACAGGAACCAGGAACAAGTTGGAGCTCTTGGTTCTTAAAGCCCCTTAACGAGTCAGCTGGGACCTGGTTAATTAATCCAGCCTTTTTTCAAGATGGGATTAACCAGATCACTGCTGGACCCCAGACCTATACATAGGTCTCCTAGACATAGTGTTGGGATAGTGAATTCAGCCTGTCCCACCCCCATTGTGTTTTATCAGTGGATATGCAAAGTGTGTTGTTGTGTGTTAGCATTGTGTATTTGCTGTGGGGTTATTTTTTGCAGTAGGCTTACACTGTGTGATCCTACTAGTTATATACCATGTGCTGGCAACATATACACAGGCTGGAATGGCATGATAGAAAAAAACTAGGGTATGACCCCCAAATATCGAGGCCACTAGCCAGGCACTATGGAGTGCGTTTTAAGACAGAAGGTTGGACGCCCATTATTTAGTAATGTAGGTATAAATATAGATATAGGGTACCTCCGATACTAACATGGGGAGTGGGGTATTGGAACACCGGTAGAGGTACACGGGGACACCTCCCAGGGGGGCGCCCCCTAGTAAATCACAACCCGGCTACCATAGAACCTCTTCACTTTTTGTTCAGAGGTAAACTGGCCCTTCTCATACGGTTTGATTGTACCAAAAGATGTTACCCTATGGAGTATGACAAGAACCCACAGATCCATTCAATCTTCCATAGAATGGATTACAAGGAACTCTGCAACCTTCCAGGTTTCAGTAAGTACATACATGTAAATTTGTTGACCCCTCCATGGACCCCTGCGTTTGAAAAGATCTCGTAAACCACGTCACCGTGCGGCTGAGTACTTCAAATGCGGCCTACACATTTGCTATAGGCTTTTTCTCTTACAACTAGTAATGGCAACATCACCCTGTTCCCCAGGTGAAACAGCCTCATGCGAGAAATTGTAGTTATATTGTCTCCCTGAAGTGTGAGGCGATCTAAAGATATCTCTCATTACAAATGACCAACATGTAATAGGCAGTTCCTATAATCGAGTCCCTATACAGCCAACACCTATTTTAGGAAAGGGACCAATCCATGGAAGGCCTAAGGGAACATCTTCTGCGCTACAAACAGCCGAAAGGGGAGAGAGTTCACCCAAAGATCCATTTTGCAGACCCAACAAACTTCCTTAGGACTCATTTTTAGATTCAGTTGTTAAACCTTTCCCCAATTGTCAGTCTGCGATGGTGATCAGGCCGATGTCTGAATCTGACTTGATCTCTCGAATTTTAAGACATTCCTGCATCAGTGCTAGCGATGAATCATCATATATAATTATGCCATCCTGCCCCGTACAATAGGAACTGGGATACTGACATACAGTCCATGGGTTTGTATCTACCAAGGTGACCACCCCAGGCACATAATATGGTGGCAGGAGTGAAGATAGCTGTATACCAAACACCTAACTGGCACAGATTTGTCTGATGCCTCCCTGGTTACTGTATGCTTGTTCAACTCATACAGAAATTCCAATTCAAATGAATACACCTGGCCATTCAATACATTGTCATCAATTTTTGAACACTCTCCATACCTATCTGGCCGCAAGCGTTGCGTGGTGCTTGCCTCCTGGCGTAAAGTCAGAGAAGAGAGACAGTTCTGTAAATATGCAGTCTCAGTCTCTGTCACTCTCCCATCCTTTCTCTGCCGAGTTTAATTCCCAAGTAATACCTGTGACTTAGACAGATTAGTATTGTTACCTATAGTCCCAGATTTGTAACCAGTCCGTTGGGTCACAGCAACTTTGGCACTTGAGATTTCTGAATCACTGTATCTCTGCAGTAATATATCAGGAAAGAGAGGGAAGAGTTGCGTATCTCGCTGCCTTTGTTTAAAATCTCACGAATCATGTGGGCTGTGCACGGAGGAGAATTGAAATAGGCCGCTCGCGGATATGGCATCCCGATACGGGCGGGGCTGTAACTCGCGGAAGCAGGGCGGCGCCTAAGGACCTCGAAATAGATCCATAAACCATCTTGTTACAATAATGTTGATTAAATTAAAATAAAAGCCCCGCCATACGCCTGTTAGAGGCGCAGGGAGAGAGGAGAGTGAATGATTAAGTCTTTGTTAGTTGCCCAGATCTCTTCAGAAGGTTGAAGCCCGGGGGGGGTAGGATCCACAGCATCGCGGACTCTGATTCAAATGCAGGACTCTGCCGTGTTAATCCGATGGGCCATTAAGTGTCCCTACCTGCACGGTGCGGCTTGGGTTCAACCACAGGCAGCGACAGGCTGAAGCGACCAGAATGGAGTCTGCACTTGTACATTCTATGTTCCACGAGGAGGTTTGTTCCACTCTTTTGGGTGATAGATCCGACATCAGGAAGAAGATGAGGGTCTCGGCGGGGGACCGGCGTCGGATACTCTCAATTACTGTAATGACTGCACCCTTTGTGGGAATAGCCTGACACAACGTGAATGGGTATGTAGTTTACACGATGCTGCGTCCGACCTCCATCTTGGACATCAGCTGGAGTAGTAGAGTCTGTGCTGTCAGCGACCAGGATCTCTCCTGGTACTTGACCCCAAGGAAGTTTTCTAGAGCTGAACAACCAAAGTTTGGGTTTTGGCAGCATGGCGATTTACACAGGAGCCATGAAGGGGTTCTTCACCTGTAGAATGGCTCCAAAACTACTTGTTCGGAATCGTCTCCTTGTGTGGCCGCTGGTTGGGCCTGTATCCACCGAGAGTACACAAGTCCAGTAAGCGCTGAGATAGGACCCGGGTCTCACCTTAGAGGTGTATTTTAAGTTCCGGAACAGCTGCGGTGGTGTTCGAGGGTCAGATCCAGGATGGCGGATTTTACCTGCTTGTGAGTCCCATAGCCGATCATGCAGGCAGGCCCTATATGATGGCTCATGGGGCTTCTCCTATGAAAGAGTCTGGGGACCAATGCGGTTTGCCCAGCAATCTGCGGACCAGCCCAGGGCAAGCCCTTCAAAGGGTACCCAGGAGAAGCCTTTAGGTCTTCAGCGGACTAATTTTTTCTCAGGAGAACAGGCTACGTTGTTCGGAAGTTCTGAGTCCAGCAAACAAGGAGGACCAAACCGTGTATGTCCAGCCTTCCATCCTGTGCTGCCTGTTGCTGGGTTATGAGCTGGGCTTTGTGCTAACTGTATAGTAGTTAGTCATTGCGTTGGCCTATGCCCTTCATCTGCCCGCTGCCTGCTGCTGAGGATAGGAGCTGGGCTTGCTGCTGCAGTAGTAGTCCATTTTGCCTGGCCCTGCTTGCACAGAAACTCATTAAAAAAAAAGGAGTTTTTGCGAGTGGCCCCTATAATGCAGGGTCTAATCGGTCACATTACCAACTTCAACACCATATGTTGCAGGACACGCAGACGAGGATGAGGGTGTTTGAATAGGCTTGTTTTATTCAGCACCCAAAACATGGAACATAAAAGAAGTTTCATTCAGAATAGGTGTAAAGTAAAAAAATAACTCCAGCTTTAGAACCAGTCCCGTTTAAATAGCCCATAATAGGAGTTTTGCCCTTTTCCAAAAGAATGGTTCAGTCCATGAAAACATAAAGACAAGGGTACGTGTTCCTACTGTAACAGACCTAGATGCCAGGCCTGTCTCCCTCCAGCGTTTCAGAATGTGTCTCTCCAGGTCGGACAGGAACCAGGAACAAGTTGGAAGCATCTGGTTCTTAAAGGCCCCTTAACGAGTCAGCTGGGACCTGGTTAATTAATCCAGCCTTTTTTCAAGAGTGGGATAACAGATCACTGCTGGACCCCAGACCTATACATAGTGTATCCTAGACATAGTGTTGGGATAGTGAATTCGCCTGTCCCACCCCCATGTGTTTTATCAGTGCGTATGCAAAGTGTTGTTGTCTGTGTGTTAGCATTGTGTTTTGCTTGTGGGGTTATTTTTGCCGTAGGCTTACACTGTGTGATCCTACTAGTTATATACCATTTGCTCGGAACATATTACACAGGCCTGGAATGGAATGATAGAAAAAAACTAGGGTATGACCCCCAATATCGAGGCCACTAGCCCACCGGCCACTATGGAGTGGCGTTTTAAGACAGAGGTTAGGACGCACCTTATTTAGTAATGTAAGGAGTAGTAAGAATAGATATAGGGTACCTCCGATAATAACATGGGAGTAGGTATTTGCGAACACCGGTAGGAAGAGGTACACTGCCCGGGAACCTCCCAGGGGGCGCCCCCTAGTAAATCACAACCCGGCTAAACCATAGACCTCACCTGTTCCCCTGTGTAACCGCGTGGAGGTCCCATAGGAAAAGCCGTCCCTGTGACAAGCTCAAGCTTGATCCGGAGACTCTGCAATGGAGGGATCCCGCATGTGGATGGCGTCTGCGTGCTCCAACCGGATGTGACGTCACAAGTAGAAGAGAAAAAAATGCTCCCGAGGTTCACAGCACCTTCACTCAGCCAACGATTGATATAAAAAACTTTATTAGCAACCAGCACAGTACCGAATGATCACTCTGACGCGTTCGTCCTATCCCGGACTTTTCAAAGAGTGCCGTTCATACAAACATGTCCCTGTTCATACTAGGGGGTGAGTCAGAATCAACAACAATCGAAATAAAGGTCAATTTAACCTGCACCTGATCAATCAGGAATAGGCTATAATCTAATGATTGCTCTCATTACCATACCCCACGACATGGGGGGACATGCACAAATACAAAATACAAAAATGGCATACATATTAGACAAAATAATAAAAACAGCCTAATGCTGTTTAAGTTAAAAACATAGAAGTAGATGTATTACAACTGCTGGTATTAGATATCTATCACTAATATAAATACATATCATTTACTCTGTGTTGAAAAGTGGATAGGTATAACCTTCATAAGGATAATGAAATAAATTCTATGAACACAATTAATTTATATATTTGTCAGAACATCTCTATATGCAAGGTGGGTAATTTATAAACACATATACATTAGTACGATATTAGGGCATAGTTCAATACAATGTAGCACACCTTGAACACCCCTCCACAAGGGGCCATTATACCCAAGAAGTGCTTAAGCTCCCAGTCTTGGATTCGATTCCGGCCGGATGGAGGTGGGTGTTCAAGGTGTACACCCAATACATTTCCTGTTTGTTCAAGACACCTTCCCTGTATCCTCCCTAGTATGACATGGTATATGCTCAATTGCAGTGAATGAAAAAATTATTTATACTCCTTCAGGCGGCATCTGGAAAAGTGTCTGGGACAGGGTGTGTAGTGTCCTTTTCTTTAATAAGTCTTACATGCTCTGCAATGCGAGTTTCACTGATCTAATTGTGCGTCCTACGTACATTTTGTTACAGCCCCATCTTAAAAGATAAAATGTGAAAGCCGTATTACAATTAAGAAACTCCTTTATATATGTTTGTCCATTGACTCAAATATTTAGTACTATGAGCATACTGCACATAGAACAATTTGCACATGCAAAGAAGCCCGTAGGGATCCCTTTAACTCTGACAGATCTGACTGAAAGTGGCTAGGTGCAAGATGTGATGCTATGGTTTAGCTTTCCGGAATGTGAATCTTAGGCCATTTTTTATGTACTCTGCAATATCCCTGTCCAATGACAGCGTGTGCCAATGTTTGTGTATAATATCACATATTTGTTTGGACTGTCGGTTATAAGTGGTAACAAAATAAGGGCTTACGTCCCTAGTTTGGGACTGTTTTGATATATTCCCAAAATGTTGTTTTTCTTGTTCTTTCTAGAAGTACGGAACGATCTAATGACCTAGCGTGATCAAATGCCGCTTGGATGTCCCTGATGCCCATAGCCTCGGCCTGGAATCTTTCTGAACAATGCTTCTGATTAGTGAATAGAAGTTATACATCATTCGAGCATATTCGTCTTTAACCGTATAAACTGAGCCTTAGGAATGCCTTGAGTAATGACTGTGGGTGACAGCTTCTAGCTGATAACAAATTATTCTAGAATTGGGTTTCGAAAATGTCAATTTGGATTTTTTGGTCATGGTCGATGTACAGGAGCAGGTCTAGATATATACAACTAATGTTATGCTCATAGGTAAATTTGATATTTTTATCATGTGATATAAGTGTATTAATAATGATAAAGTGATGATTCATCGCCCGTCCCATATTATAATAGATCGTCGATGATCGTTTGAAAAAATGATTTGTGAACGATAAATATTACTACTGTGATAGATATGTGTGCTTCCCATAAACCATAAATAGATCGCATATGAAGGTGCGAAACTGTGCCCATTGCAGTGCCTAACAACTGTAAATAAAAACGTGAATCAAACATAAAATAATTGTGAGTTAATAAATTTTTATAGATTCTAAAAGAAAAGTGCCAGTGACGTGGATAATTGTGATAATTGAAGAAAATGTGCAATAGCTGATAACCCGTGATCGTGATGAATATGAATAAAGAGAGCCACGTCAAGCGTGACCCATCTGTATTCCTTCTTCCAGACCAGGTCCGTACATCGACCATGAGATCCGTGGAATCCTTATAAAGGATGGCAAAGAAAAAACAAGAGGTTTTAGATAAGAATCACAAAGCGTGATAAACCATCTCCCAAAGATCCTATACCCGCCCACTATTGGACGCCAGGCGGGTGACAGGGTCTTATGGATATTTGGAGATGGTGAAACACTGGAATCACGGGATGTGGGTTATTTAGAAATTCAATTTCATGTTTGTTTAGAGTGCATAGAATTTTTCCAAATTCAATAAGTTCCTCATACTGTAACATAAATTCTGATGTGGGATCTTTTTCAATAAAGTGTAATTTTGTGGATTCCCCAACTGTCTCAATGCCTATTCTCTGTATGAGTAGTTGATAACACAACAGGACCCCCCCCCTTATGCAGCATTCCTAAACATGATGGTGTTATACTTTTCAAGACATTCAACTCTTGGACCTCTGTATATGTCAGATTGTTGGAGCAGAGATGAGTAGAAAAGCCCTTAGCTAATATTTTCAGGTCTCTTTCTACCAACCTTACAAATGCCGTGATAAACGGTCCCCTACTGTGTTGGGGCAGAAAATAGACTTTTTTTAAACCAGGATGATTGGGTACTGAAGAAAGGTTGGGAGAAAGAGTTGATTTCTTCACTTGCTGCTCAAGCAGTGCATTCCAAGTCAGACAACACGCAGGTTTCCTGAAAGTATGAGTGAGACATAGGACACAACATCCAAATAACATCTGACTAACAACATTGTCAATATTATTAACATCACACAGAGGGGTAGTGTCACAGAATCTGGGACATCCGACATGTTAACAGATTGAAATTGCTTCTAGATGAAAAAAACTTTTTAAGAGACAATTTAGTGTGAAACGTTGCAAATCAATAACCGTCTGGAAAAGATGGAAGTCCTGTACCGGAGCAAAGCCCCAATCTTTGTTGAGTAATGTCAGCTGTGAATGAGACAATTCTATTCCGGAGAGATTAAGACATTACTGGTAGATTCATCTACATATACTTTTTCCTTTCGTTCGCCCGCGTGTGTCGGTGTTCCGCTGCGATCGTCTGGTTCGTGGCGCGATCTTGTTTGCTGACTAAAAAAGAAGAAGAGAGGGGGGTGCGGTTCTTGTGTCTTTGCTCTGGCTCTGTGAGATGTAATGGAGGACCTACTGTCAATCCTTGACCTCCCCTGGTTATCCGTATTATTTCGGTAGAACCTTCAAAGAGTACAGAACGTGATCTATAATCGCCTTCAGAATAATCAGACTCTGCCACCTGACAAATCAGTAGCTCTCTCTTAAGAATAGATTTATTCAATTTGTTATTAGACCACCTTTTGTTGGGTCTTAGGTCCTCGTGGTATATGGGGTCCGTATTCTCTCTAGTCTGGGGTTTCTGCCAACAATATACTTGGCCTTTGAAGTAGTCTGCACGGTCTCTTTCAAATTTGCTGTTGTTTTTTTTCACTAATAGAATCCTCTATACTCTCAATATTAGTCAGCAATGTCTTCTCATTATTAATAAAACTGGTCATTTTGGAAAATGGTTTCAAATTATTCCTAAGGAGGTGATTTTCAAGCATTAATTCTCCTTTTTCTTTAGTTTTCTGCTCGATTATTAACTGCATCAATTTGTTAGAACATTGGTTTAAAGTGTCCGTCCATTCTTGTTCGAACTGTATGTTGTTAAAACACAAGTTGGTGTTTTTTGAACGCAATCCCCTTGGAATTCTTTTACACATGATGTAATTGTTTAGTGAGTGATATCCCACCATAAGCGTATATTGGACACCAAGAGTCTCTCCATTTAACAAAATAATGTGTGAGGTCTGAAGGCTCCTCACAAATAACCTCCGTGCTTTCATCAAACAAATGAGCAGTTTTAGATCTTTTGGTATTGTCCCCCAAGCATTGACAAATTATCCATTTGGATGAGTGAAGGTGCTGTGAACCTCGGGAGATTTTTTTTTCTCTTCATTGTGACGTCACATCCGGTGGAGCACGCAGACGCCATCCACAGCGGGATCCCTCCATTGCAGAGTCTCCGGATCAAGCTGTGAGCTGTCAACAGGGAGGCTTTTCCTAGGGACTCCACGCGGTACACAGGGGAGACAGGGAGGGTTCTGGTAGCGGGTTGTGATTATAGGGGGCGCCCCCTAGGAGGTGTCCCGTGTACCCTACCGGTGTTCCAATACCCCACTCCCATGTTAGTATCGGAGGGTACCCTATATCTATATTTATACCTACATTACTAAATAATGGGGCGTCCAACCTTCTGTCTTAAAACGCACTCCATAGTGCCTGGTTAGTGGCCTCGATATTTGGGGGTCATACCTAGTTTTTTTTCTATTGTGCAAATATTATCTGATGGCCCACCGGATCACTGTTATTATGGACATTGCATCTACATAGTGGTATAAGGACTTTAAGCAATAATTAAGGACCATTGAGGTCGTGGAGTGTAGATTCAAGATCCAGCCAAACGTATGTTTTTTTATATATAATAATATTTTTTCTAGATTTGGAATAATAAATTTTTTTATTTTTTTTGCTATTTTTCTATGTTTTACCTCGGCCAGAGGATATACAATATTGAAATGGAAGAAGTGGATATTGAACTAGAAACTATCAGTGTGGATAAATTTGTCAATGCTTGTGGGACAATACCAAAAGATCTAAAAAAGCTGCTCATTTGTTTGATGAAAAGCACGGAGGTTATTTGTGAGGAGCCTTCAGACCATCACACATTATTTGTTTAAATTGGAGAGACTCTGGTGTCCAATATACGCTTTATGGTGGGATATCACCTCACTAAACAATTACATCAGGTGTAAAAGAATTCCAAGGGGATTGCGTATCAAAAAAACACCAACTTTTGGTTTTAACAACATACAGTTCGAACAAGAATGGACGGACACTTTAAACCAATGTTCTAACAAATTGATGCAGTTAATAATCGAGCAGAAAACTAAAGAAAAAGAGGAATTAATGCTTGAAATCAACCTCCTTAGGAATAATTTGAAACCATTTTCCAAAATGGACCAGTTTATTAATAATGATAAGACATTGCTGACTAATATTGAGAGTATAGAGGATTCTATTAGTGAAAAAAAACACAGCAAATTTGAAAGAGACCGTGCAGACTACTTCAAAGGCCAAGTATATTGTTGGCAGAAACCCCAGACTAGAGAGAATACGGGACCCAATATACCACGAGGACCTAAGACCCAACAAAAAGGGTGGTCTAATAACAAATTGAATAAATCTATTCTTAAAGAGAGAGCTACTGATTTGTCAGGTGCAGAGTCTGATTATTCTGAAGGCGATTATAGATCACGTTCTGTATCCTTTGAAGGTTCTACCGAAAGTATACGGGATAACCAGGGGAGGTCAAGGAGTGACAGTAGGTCCTCCATTACATCTACAGGAGCCAGAGCAAAGACACAAGAACAGGCACCCCCCTCTTCTTCTTCTTTTTTATCAGCAGGAACAAGATCGCGCCACGAACCAGACGATCGCAGCGGAAACACAGACACACGCGGGCGAACGAAAAGGAAAAAGTATATGTAGATGAATCTACCAGTAATGTCATTAATCTCTCCGGAATAGAATTGTCTCATTCACAGCTGACATTACTCAACAAAGGATTGGGCTTTGCTCCGGTACAGGACTTCCATCTTTTCCAGACGGTTATTGATTTGCAACGTTTCACACGTAAATTGTCTCTTAAAAAGTTCTTTTCATCTAGAAGCCAATTTCAATCTGTTAACATGTCGGATGTCCCAGATTTCTGTGACACTAACCCCTCTGGTGATGTTAATAATATTGACAATGTTGTTATGTCAGATGTTATTTTGGATGTTGTGCCTAATGTCTCACTTCATACATTTCAGGAAACCTGCGTGTTGTCTGACTTGGATGCACTGCTTGAGCAGCAAGGTGAAGAAATCAACTCTTTCTCCCAACCTTTCTTCAGTACCCAATCATCTGGTTTAAAAAAGAAGTCTATTTTCTGCCCAAACAACAGTAGGGGACCGTTTATCACGGCATTTGAAAGGTTGGTAGAAAGAGACCTGAAAATATTAGCTAAGGGCTTTTCTTACTCATCTCTGCATGCCAACAATCTGACATATACAGAGGTCCAAGAGTTGAATGTCTTGAAAAGTAATAACGACATCATGTTTAGGAATGCTGATAAAGGGGGGGGGCCCTTGTTGTGTTATCAACTACTCAATACAGAGAAGAGGCATTGAGACAGTTGGGGAATCCACAAAATTACACTTTATTGAAAAAAGATCCCACATCAGAATTTATGTTACAGTATGAGGAACTTATTGAATTTGGAAAAATTCTATGCACTCTAAACAAACATGAAATTGAATTTCTAAATAACCCACATCCCGTGATTCCAGTGTTTCACCATCTCCCAAAGATCCATAAGACCCTGGTCAACCCGCCTGGGCGTCCAATAGTGGCGGGTATAGGATCTTTGGGAGATGGTTTATCACGCTTTGTGGATTCTTATCTAAAACCTCTTGTTTTTTCTTTGCCATCCTTTATAAAGGATTCCACGGATCTCATGGTCGATGTACAGGACCTGGTCTGGAAGAAGGAATACAGATGGGTCACGCTTGACGTGGTCTCTCTTTATTCAATTATTCATCACGATCACGGGTTATCAGCTATTGCACATTTTCTTCAATTATCACAATTATCCACGTCACTTTGCACTTTTCTTTTAGAATCTATAAAAATTTTATTAACTCACAATTATTTTATGTTTGATTCACGTTTTTATTTACAGTTGTTAGGCACTGCAATGGGCACGAGTTTCGCACCTTCATATGCGAATCTATTTATGGGTTTATGGGAAGCACAACATATCTATCACAGTAGTAATATTTATCGTTCACAAATCATTTATTTCAAACGATTCATCGACGATCTCATTATAATATGGGACGGCGATGAATCATCACTTTATTCATTTATTAATACACTTAATACCAATGATAAAAATATCAAATTTACCTATGAGCATAACATTAGTTGTATTAACTATCTAGACCTGCTCCTGTACATCGACCATGACCAAAAAATCCAAATTGACATTTTTCGAAAACCCAATTCTAGAAATAATTTGTTATCAGCTAGAAGCTGTCACCCACAGTCATTACTCAAAGGCATTCCTAAGGCTCAGTTTATACGGTTAAGACGTATATGCTCGAATGATGATAACTTCTATTCACAATCAGAAGCATTGTTCGAAAGATTCCAGGCCAGAGGCTATGGCATCAGGGACATCCAAGCGGCATTTGATCACGCTAGGTCATTAGATCGTTCCGTACTTCTAGAAAAGAACAAGAAAAAACAACATTTTGGGAATATATCAAAAACAGTCCCAAAACTAGGGGACGTAAGCCCTTATTTTGTTACCACTTATAACCGACAGTCCAAACAAATATGTGATATTATACACAAACATTGGCACACGCTGTCATTGGACAGGGATATTGCAGAGTACATAAAAAATGGGCCAAGATTCACATTCCGGAAAGCTAAAACCATAGCATCACATCTTGCACCTAGCCACTTTCAGTCAGAGTCTGTCAGAGTTAAAGGGATCCCTAAGGGCTTCTTTGCATGTGCAAATTGTTCTATGTGCAAGTATGCTCATAGTACTAAATATGTTGAGTCCAATGGAAAAAAACATTATATAAAGGAGTTTCTTAATTGTAATACGGCTTTCACCATTTATCTTTTAAGATGCGGCTGTAACAAAATGTACGTAGGACGCACAATTAGATCAGTGAAAACTCGCATTGCAGAGCATGTAAGACTTATTAAAAGAAAGGACACTACACACCCTGTCCCTAGACACTTTTCCAGATGCCCTGAAGGAGGTATAAATAATTTTTCATTCACTGCAATTGAGCATATACCATGTCATACTAGGGGAGGATACAGGGAAGGTGTCTTGAACAAACAGGAAATGTATTGGGTGTACACCTTGAACACACTCCATCCGGCCGGAATCAACCAAGACTGGGAGCTTAAGCACTTCTTGGTGGGATAATGGCCCCTTGTGGAGGGGTGTTCAAGGTGTGCTACATTGTATTGAACTATGCCCTAATATCGTACTAATGTATATTGTGTTATAAATTACCCACCTTGCATATAGAGATGTTCTGACAAATATATAAATTAATTGTGTTCATAGAATTTATTTCATTATCCTTATGAAGGTTATGACCATATCCACTTTTCAACCAGAGTAAATGAATAGTTAATTTAATATTAATTGATAGATTAATCTAATACCAGCAGTTGTAATACATCTACTTCTATGTTTTTAACTTTATACAGCATTAGGCTGTTTTTATTTATTTTGTCTAAATATGTATGCATTTTTGTATTTTTGTATTTGTGCATGTCCCCCCATGTCGTGGGTATGGTAATGAGAGCAATCATTAGATTATAGCCTATTCCTGATTGATCAGGTGCAGGTTAAATTGACCTTTATTTCGATTGGTTGTTGATCTGACTCACCCCCTATATGAACAGGGACATGTTTGTATGAACGGCACTCTTTGAAAAAGTCCGGGATAGGACGAAACGCGTCAGAGTGATCATGCTGTACTGTGCTGGTTGCTAATAAAGTTTTTTATATCATACGTTGGCTGAGTGAAGGTGCTGTGAACCTCGGGAGCATTTTTTTCTCTTCTACTTGGAATGGCATGATGGCTGGGAGTCTACGATATCGCTACAGAATCAGCAATATCTGCCATTGACTTTAGTGGCAGGTATCGCCGATTCGGTAGTGATAGCGTGTATCGTGCTTTGATGACTCTTGGGCCTTGTATGTTATCTGCTTGGTGAGGACATAAGATCTGTATCAGTGTGAGCAATGTGCTTAGTGGGTGCATGCTGTGTAGTAGCAGTGGGTCTATTTTTTGTGCCAGCAGTGGGTATACGTTGCGCGTTAGTGTGTATACTGTGTGGTTTACTAGCGTGTATACACTGCATGGACAAATCGGTATAGTTTTAACAATACGCAGTAACTACAATGTTTGCTCCACACAATTACTAACAAAATTGTTTGTTCAAACAAGTGATTTTGTGTGACGTTTATCATAATATAAGAATGTTATGAATGCTCTGAGCTGAAATGCTGGAAATAGCAATTTGAGATTTGTGATATTGTGAACTAATAAGGACAGAGCAGAAAGAGCAGCATGACGCGGAGGATATTAACTTGGCGGGGATTCTGCCACCCCATCGGGGTCTGTATCTCGGGAAGCAGGTGTCTGAAATAAACGTGGTTCAGCTCAGGGACCCCCTGATCAAGCTCACTATGAATAAAAATAAAATGTAAGCAGCCTCATTACCATATCAGTTAACCGCTAAGGTAATGATTTTTTCCTTTGGGGGTTGGGGTTGATACTAGTGTGCGGACACAGGGCGTCTTCTGAGCTCAACAAAGTTGATTTCAGCCTCGGGGAGCCCTACTTCCCTAGTTACAGGCCCCGTTACGGGGTCACGGTGTCCCTGTGCTTTGTTTAAATCCCCCAATCACTTGGGCCGTGACGCAGGAGAATTTAAACATGGTGGGATACGGGCACCCCATACCGGGGCCTGTATCACGGGAAGTAGGGTGTCCCCAGACCTGAAATCAATGTGGTTCAGCTCCGGATACTCCCTGCTACAATACTGTAATATACTAAAATTAAATGAAACCCCCCGCAATCGCCTGTTAGAGGCGCGCAGGTAGAGTGACTGATTCAGCCTATCTCTTACTGCGCGTCTCTTACAGACAGGTACTACCCAATAGGATTCACTCAGCAGGAACCCCTGCTCTGTTAATCTGATGGACCATTAGTCTCCCATAGACTACCACGCGTGGTATTTAGCGAAGAACGAGATGTGGTCGGATAAAGGCTGCTGCATCTGTAACCGAACTCTATGGGATTGCTGATGCAAACATAGTTAAACAGACTCCAGGACATACAGTACTTGAAAACGAGAGGTAACTCTCAATGTATTACTTCCTGGTAAAACATTTTATAAATAAATACATTAATTAATTCATTAGGGAGAGTCACAGAAAATCAGACAGAGATGACAAGTCTGCAATAACAGTACCTTGTAAAACAGACTCAGCAGGTCTTAGCTACAGGGATATCAACACCAGCAAATCCCCAACTATTAGTTTGTAAATTGCTTTTAGAAAATCTCTGGCTCCGGATAATTGCCACGGTTCAGAGGCTGACCCTGGTTTTAATAAATCGGCAGAATAAGGTGAAATATTTTCAAACCGTTCTGGCAACTCTCACAGGGAAAATGACTTGCGATATGTTATCCTCATTCTGACAGATCTCTATATACACCTTTAAATAGTCCTCCCTCAACCATCCCTATTACAAACTTGATGGATTTTGATGACTTTTTAGTTGTGGGTCCACAAGCTGTTTCCTGATTAACACCTGTTTTCAAATGCTTAGAATATCTCAGTCATAAAAAACTATAAGGCTAAGGCCCCGCTCCCTCAGTCAGTGCGCCCGCACTGCAGACAGGTGGCGCGCTTACAGGCAATTGACCGCTACTTGCGGTCTGTAGGGAGCGGGAGATACAAATTTTCTGCCTCTCGCGCATCACCGCTCCCTCCTCCCGAGCCGGCCAAAAGTTAACAAAAAAAAACCAAGACACACACCCGCAGCTCCTTCCCTGCTCCCCTCCACTCACACACACACAGGCACTCACACACACACAGGCACTCACACACGGGGGGGTGAATCGGAGCAAGGGGGGAAATTGGAACGGGGATCGGGCAGAGGGGGGAAATCAGAACGGGGGTGGTCGGAACGGGGATCAGGCAGAGGGGGAAATCAGAACGGGGTGGTCGGAACGGGGATCAGGCAGAGGGGGGAAATCAGAACGGGGGTGGTCGGAACGGGGATCAGGCAGAGGGGGGAAATCGGAACAGGGGGGAGCAGAGGGGGAACTCGGATTGGCTCCCTTGCGTGTCACATGACGCGACACCCGCCGAAACCACAAGCTCCTTGTAGCTCCGGCTGGCTGACGCGTCACAGCACGCAGTCAGCCACGCCGGAAGGAGCCAGGGGGGACCTCCAGAATGGAAGCAAGCAGCTGGTGGCCCGCGGCCGCACGGCTGCGCGCGCCGCCGGCCGCAGCGGGACCAATGCCTCAATGGTACTGGGTTAAACACAAATACAAATTGAATATATTGTTCTAGATCGGCTAAACTACCTCTAGATACACCACATCATCGTGAATATTTTTAAGATGATCTTTGTAACCATTATTATTAAATACATAATATTGAATACAAAAAATACAATTTTTCTTTATCATTTAAAGCAGCAATACCTCTCAAAATAATTTCTTTTTACATGTATCTTAAAATATGCTGTGAAGCTCAACAGTTATTCTCTCAGCTGATTGTGGATGATACAGTACATACAATCTTTGTTCAATCTCTAAAATTTCACATGTAACTTTCATCGCTTGACCTGTGAAATGAGTACCCCTATCTAATGCAAAATAAATGGAAAATCCCAGCTGGAAAAAGTTTGCCGTTATAATTGCATCCTCTTTCCTATCTAGAATTTCTTCAAACACTTCTTTTTGTTTTTGTTTTTTTCTAACTTCGTTTTCATTGAGATTTTCAAACAAACAGGTAAGAGTGATCATAACATACAGAACAGTATCATACATAATGAGTGTGGGGGTAACCTGGGTAAAATGGGGAGGAGGGGAATTGGGGTGCAGAAAACCAAAAAATGAAATGGGAGGGGAAGGGGATAGTACTATAATTTTCCAGCATCTTTATAATATATAGACTAGCGACATACCAGAAAAAAAATTAGAATAAATTTCACGTTTTTACCAGTTTTGACAACAAGAAAAAACAACTTTTACATCATTTTGTGCTCTATTTTCCTAACCGTGGGTCCCAGGTCCTATGGAATCGCTTTGTTGTGTGCCTTAAGAATGATGTGAGTTTTTCCATAAGCATCACCTCATTTATTCTGCGTTCAACTATACTCCTTAAAGGCGTTTTATGGCTATTCCAGGCCGCCGCAATTGCACATCTAGCTGCAGTTAAAATATGTGATGTTAGACGTTTTGTTGTGTAATTGACATTCTCAACTGGTTTCACCAATAAATATATTAGGGGGTCAAGAGGGATTTTAATTTCTATTGTTGCTACAATAATTCTTTGGACTACGGACCAGTATTTCTGAATTGGTGGGCAGTTCTCCGATTTGACCACATCTCCTGCAGCAAAGGTCTGATACATCAGGGTATATTTGTTTTAGTCTCTTGGGGGTAAGTGTAACGATGCTCGTCTCAAGCAGGAAGCAGACCCTCAGGGCTGAGGTAGGAAGGTGAAAGAACCGACCTGAGCCGAGGGACAGAGTCCTGATAGAGTAGTGTGTCATAGGTCGAAGGTCAGGGCTGGCAGCAGAGCTGCGTAGTCACTGTGGATGCAGAGGTCGAGGCATGCTGGCTACAAGGATAGTCGAGGTACGTGAGCCGGGTCTGGTAACGTGAAAGACAATAGGTATAAGTGCGTTGTATTAAAACTGGAACTTTGCTCGGCAACTTCCTGCTCAGAGGGCTGTCCTTTTAAAGGAAGCTGCCAGAGGCAAAGATGGACGATTCAGCCACAGAAGGCGAGCAAGAGCAAAATCCCGAGCCAGAACTCATAGTAAGATACCAATGGAACATAATTGTATATATGTTTTCCTTTGTCGTTGTGCATACTGTATACATGTTTTTGAAGTGTTGTCCCATATATCCTCCTAATCTTTTCTATCTATATCCAGATTCAGATCCTTAGCCCATTTCCATAAATACGCATGTTCTGGCAAATCTCCAGTAAATCTATATATATTTTTGTAATTAATCCTTTTTGATATCTCCCTTTTTTACATTGAAGTTTGAAATTAATCAATTCCAGGAATTGATTATTGGTATTTTTTGAAGGTATCGCCTAATTTGTAAGTATTTGAATAAGTCCAGATCAGGAGCATTGTATTTAGTGTGTAAATCTTGGCATTTCAGTCATTTCCGTTTATGGAAGATATCACCTATTATTTTGATGTTTTTGTCTCTAAAATCATCAAAAGCTTGTGTATTGCATCCTGGAGGATGTTTTGTTCCATATACCTAGGGTAAATTTAATTGAACCAAGATCAGGATCTTTTTGATTAGTCTCCTTGTTCTCTGCTACCCAGAGTAGAGTCAGCAAAGAGCATGTTTTTTAATATTGTGTATCAATTGCGACCCAGCAATATAGACTTGGGTCTGCATTCCACACTACCACTTGGCGTAGCTGAGCCGCCTGATAGTACCTTATTAGATCTGGGACTCCTACTCCACCTCTAGTCTTGGAGGACATCATAACTGGCCTAGCTATCCGTGGTTTCTTTCCCTGCCAAATAAATTGAACATTTTTGTTCTGAAGTAGCTTTAGCTCACTTACTGGGATCCAAATTGGGAGGGTTTGAAAATAATATAGGAGTCTGGGAAGAATATTCATTTTTATCTAAGTTACTCGCCCCAACCAGGATATCTGATATTTATTCCATATCAGAATATCTTTTTTGATTTGTTCAAACAATGGTAGGTAATTCCAGTGAAAAAGTGACTCCTAATTTCTGACGATGTTGACACCTAGATATTTGAGATGAGTCTCGTCATCTACTGTATAGTTGAAATGTAAGTGTAGAAGTTTCATCTCATATTTGCAAAGGTTTAAATGTAATGCCTCCAACTTATTATTTATTTTATAGCCTTATACCGTCCCAAATTCTGTAAGGGAAAATTGCAGGTTTGGTAATGAGGTCAGTGGCTTTGACAATGTTAGAATATGAAAAGTGAGATTTGATTGTTTTTATTTCCAATCCCTACTCCCTGTATATCTAGATTGGATATGATATTTGACGCTAGAGGATCTATTGATAATGCAAAGAGCAATGGATACAACGGGCATCCTTGTATAGTACCATTTTGTATTTGTATACTTTCCGAATTTCTCCCTGGTAATTTTACTAATGCCGTTGGAGTTTTGTAAAGGGTCCTGACTTCTTCGAAGTATGGGCCGTCAATCCGAATGTTTGCATGGTTTAATCTAGAAAGGCCCAATTTATTCTACCAAAGGCTTTCTCCGCATCCAGACTCAACAGGATAGCTTTAGTCTTTGTTGAGTGAAGATGTTCAATTATAGTTATTATCTTCCTCGTATTGTCAGAGGATTGTCTTCCATTAATAAATCCTACTTGGTCTACATGAATCAGTCTTGGTAAAATTGGGTTCAATCCGTTGGCCAATGTTTTTCTATATATTTTGATGTCCGAATTGAGAAGGGATATGGGGCGATAACTACCGCAATGTAGAAGGTCTCTTCCTATCTTATGGATAATTGCTAAATTCGCTTTTGACATAGATTCTGGGATTTCTTTTCGATCTAGATAGGAATTGAACATCTCCAGTAGATACGGGGATAAAACCTCCAAATATTTCTTGTAGTAAATATTTGATAGACCACCTGATCCTGGTGATTTGGCTGATTTGAGTGCTTTAACTGCATTTGCTAGTTCTGTTTTTGTAATTTTACAATTTAGGTTGCAGATCTCCGTTTTATTTCGTTTTGGGAGATTGCATTTTTCTAGATATTTAGAGATAGCTTCGGAATTTGAATTCTGTATGTTACCCTTTGTAGAGTTCAGATTATATAATTTTGTGTAGAAGTCTGAAAATTCTGGTGCTATTTTATGTTCGTTATAGGTAATGTCACAATTTTTAAGTTTAATTGATGTTATTTACAATTTTGCCTTGATCCCTCTAAGTTTACTTGCTAGAACCTTATCTGCTTTATTTCCCTTTTCATAGTAGACCTGTTTTATCCACTTTAGCGCTTTTTCAACATCTTCTATCTGAGCCTATTTTAGTTCATCTCTGGACACGGAAAAAACCCTGTACAACTTTTTTGATGGGCTACTTTTATGTTTCTGCTCTAGGATGGTAATTTTTTCTGTTAGTTCCTTCATTTAATTTCAGTTTTACTTTCTTTCTATGTGAGGCGATTGATATAAGGACTCCCCTAATCGTGGCCTTATGGGCCTCCCATAAGAGAGCTGGCGACTCCACTGTTCCCTGGTTTATTCTGAAGTCTTCCTCTACGGATTTACTTTCTATCTCTGTGGGGGTTTAGCAAGGAATCACTCAGTCACCAATGAAATTGATTATTTCTGGGAAATGGGGGGCAGAGAGTTAGATATGTAGGGGCGTGGTACAACCATGTGATTGGGCCTATATTAGTCACAGAAATTGCTTTGAATATAGCCTTAGATACCAGAAAATAGTCCAATCTAGAATATATATTGTGTGGAGTTGAGAATTCTTCAAACACTTCTAAAAGTCTCTGTTATCCCAAACTTTCATGATTGTAATGCTTAAATATATTTTTTTAATGTTGTAGAAATAGAGGACGCACATTTCCATTCTGGTCATGACATAAACCCCCATTCTCAAGAACAAAAGAAGGTTTTTTGTTTTTTTTAAATCAACCGAGAAAAATAAATACAAAAATCTTTCACCTGTTTTTCTGCAAAGTAAAGAAATGGCGTGTTGTCTGCATGTGTAACTGTTGCTTCTAAATAGGATCAGTAAATACTAAAGATTCTACTCTTAACACCATTTCTTTAGCCAAAGAAACAATTGTATCACTTTGTTCTATAGAAAACACCTGTCCCGTTCCTATAACTTGGTTCCTGAAATTCAACTGAACCAACACTAGATTTCACTAGGTAACTCCACCCTTTTGCCATTTTATTATTAGCCCAAAACGCACGTGGCTGCCCATCACATTGCATCAGCCTTCAATGGACCCATATTATGTCGAAATCTATGCTGATCTTTGAAATCAACCAGTACATTTTTGAATCTACTGTAGTCATTTTTACACTGTACCCTGTACTGTATCTGTTTAAGACATGAATTATCACTGTCATTAGGAATCATTTCAGCTATACAAACCGCTTCCTTCATGACTATATCCAGTAGGATCTGACAATACCAATTTCAGATTTCCTAGTCGTGCTAAACTAAGCAATCTATCTTTGTGAGCCTTCCCACAAACTAAATCCTGGCCATGTGTCACATCGGTAATATCAGTGCATCTGCACTGTTTTTGTCAAGTCTTTTGACTGTGCACAATTAATTACAATATTCCTAATCTGTGTAATAAGTGGCGCATATGGAATGGGATCTGAAAACTGGACAAATTCCTCAAACTCATTAAAAAAAAAATCGGTTCACAATTCTCTTCTATATGCCCATCTTTTTTTACAATGAAAGCATTTGAAACCATTTTGTGGTGCAAGTTTAACACCCCAGCTGTTGAAATAAATCTTGTCAGTGTGAGCTGTGCGTGTAACATGGTTATCCCGTGGACGGTTAAGTCTCTGAGTGCCATAAAATAAATCTCTCTTTAACAATTTCAGAGATTTTAAATCTGAACATATTTATTTTATCACATTTCATTCATTGTTCATGAAGTCTTAAATCTGTTTTGTCAAGATACTTTTTCTGTTTCAGGTTCATTTCATTTTTATCACTAACATTCAGATCTGAATTAATGTTAGGCATATGTAAAGCCAAAACTTTATGTAACACCTCTATCCCCGGCTAATAAAAGAGTGGCCATATCAGACTATTTCACTATCTCCTAAAGTGAGATTTCTTGTGTGTGCAGGTGATGCTCAGTGGTTTGAGGAGAAAAGAAGCAGCACACAACCAAGGAAGCCAGGCCCGTTGAAAGTGGTTTTGTTTTTTACTTTCGACTGCTCTGACTCATTTGGTTGTACGCTGCTCCTTTTCTCCTCATACTACATGGATTCTTCTACAAGTGGCTGGCATACCCCATCTGAATAGCTCTAAGAGTGGGTAAGACATTCACTAACGACATTCAAATCTACACTCAAGTGGGTACATCGTCTTATAGTTATAATTGAGGTCACTGCTAATCCCCTCCAGTGAGGTTGCAGCATCATGGGACACCATTTGTTGCTGTCACCTTCAGGAGGGTTTATTGTTATATGTTTTTAGATACCAGACATCTCACGGATTTTGTCTTACACCCACTCCATGCATGAGTGTTATTTTATTACAATCTTCACTGTGATTATTGAATATGGGGACCGGAACTATTTGAGCACCCACTCTGTCTTATGATGCTCAGTGGTTACATTGTATCTCAGGGTGCTGGAACCTCGTGCAGGGCTGGTGTGTTGAACAAGAAAAGGAAAAAGGCGCCAGGAACTTTCTTTAACTTTATTAACAGTCCGAATTGGGATAGCAATAGAACCGGTTGTTTGGTTACAAAGATCTCTGCTTGTTACATGCAGACACATACACTCAGGTTTCCTCAATCACGAGGCTTGTATGCAGAGTAGCTCTTTTTCAAGCCTTTCCCCTGCTGCCAAAAACAGAGCTGGACCCTTTTTCCTGCAATTTCTCAGCAGCTCTTCCAGGTCTCCCCAATCAGCCCCCTGCTGTGAAGAACCCACTTCCTACAGTGGCAGGATCCCATTTAGTGTAGTGTCTAAAAGGGATCCTATACTGGGCGACTTGCCCTAAGAAAACAAGAAATGTTGCTTACCCCTATTACAGGGCTAGGAGCCTGGATATCCCCTCAACGTGGGTCCACTTAAGATCTGAGGAAGATATCCAGGTCCCAGATATTTATAACCTTTCCCCTAACCCTGGTGCTTGGCAGGAAAAGAGAAGGCTTGCTGCAAAGTCATCCCCTAAAGGGCGGACCTTTCCAGTACCTTATGAAAAGCATGAACTAACCAATCACCATCCTAGGTGACTTGCAACATGAAACAAGTAACATAGAATAGGTTACTGGGAATTGGTTACTTAGCTAGAGCCTGTAAGAGGAAGTACCCCCTTAACTCGCTGTAGTGACTAAGAAAAGTCTAACATAACCAAAGGGTGCTACATTCTCCCCTCAGTGGAAAATCCTTGTTGTTCCCGTGCGAGGTAGACATGTGACAATTTAAATACTTATGATAAAATTGTAAACATTGTAAACATTACATTCACGCATACCCACTGTTTCCGAGAGAAGTACCATTGTATACACATGAAAGCTACAGTAGATAGATATAAAATACACAATCTATATACAATAGATCACATACAACCCAACACACCTGCAATCCCATTATAACTTTAAACTCTATGCTAATGTAATTGAATCTACAGAGAATACCAATTCACCACCATTAGAATAATTTCAAGTATGCAATATAATTAGGGTTGCCAGGTGTCTTGTCCAAAAATACTGGCCACAATGGTAAAAGATGCGAGACCCCTCCTCACCCCCCAATACATATAAAAATATACCTCCCCATACATATAAAAATTACCCCATGCCCCCCAATACACATAAAATACCCCCAATACATATAAAAATTACCCCACCCCCAATACATATAAAAATTACCCCACCCCCAATACATATAAAAAAATGCACCCCACACCTCCCCAATACATATACAAATATACCCACCCCCCAATACATATAAAAAGTACCCCAAGCTCCCCAATACATATAAAAAATAAACCCCCCCCAATACATATAAAAATACCCCCAATACACATAAAAAGTACCCCCCAATACACATTAAAAAAAATACACCCCCACCCCCAATACATATAAAAAATATACCCACCCCCCAAATACATATAAAAAATTCCCCCATGCCCCCAATTCACATAAAATACCCCCAATAGATATAAAAAGTACCCCACCCCCAATACATATAAAAAATGCACCACACACCTTCCCAATACATATAAAAATATACCCACTCCCCAAATACATATTAAAAAATACACCCCCAACCCCAATACATATAAAAATATACTCCCATCCCAATATATATAAAAATCAGACTTACCTTGGGGGTGGTCTTAGGTGGGTTCCGGTGGGGGCGGGGGCTTAGGATGGACCGGTGGCTGCGGGGGGGGCGGTGGCTGTGGCTTGGGGTAGGTCTCAAGTAGGATCCGGTGGCTGTGGAATGGGGGAAGGGGGTGGTGGCTTAAGGTGGGCAGGTGGCTGCGGGGGGGGGGGTCGGTGGCTGCGAGATGGGGGGGTCGGTGGCTGCGAGATGGGGGGATCGGTGGCTGCGGGGGAGCCGGAACTGGAATTCTTACAAAGAAAGAGAAAAAGAATGGTGCGCTGATAAAATGGACCCTGAAAACAGTTAATCCGAAATAAGGGAAGATTAAATGGCCCGATGTAAAAATATGAACAATTTGATCAATTGTAGAAAGCTAAAATAGAATATACACAAATAGTATAAAATATATATATAAGAATAAATACAACGACAGAATGAATATTTAACACATAAATGTGTGTGACATGAACCAAAGGGAGTTACTAAGTGGGTGAAAAGCAGACTGGTATTAATTAAAAATTTGGTAAAATAGGTCAGTTATAAAAAGATTTGTTGCAGTTGGTGTCCTTGTGGTTTGCCAAAAATCAAATGCTGCCTTAAAAATACTAAGGATAACCAATCTTTAGTGTAGAAATTGCATCAAAGGAAAAAAGGCGCAATTGTTTCTCAAAAAGTGGTTGTTTATAGTTAGGGTGAAAGATATAAAAGCACACAATGCAAATATAAAAAACGAAAATAAACTGCAATGCAAAATGAAAATAGATAAACTGCAATAAAATAAAAAAAGTTTTGCCTGCTAAGTAAAGGACTGGTGCCGATATGCCTGATGTAGAGATGTAGTCTGTAAATGAAACTCCAAAATGAGCCTGTGGTGTTTCTAAGGATGAAAGTTGAAACTCAGCTTGCCAAATAGATGCCGAATGAGTGCTGCTGCTGTGCTGGGGAGCGTCTCCTGGGGTGTTTGCCTCAGTCGGCTTGCTCCCTTGCTTCAAAGCTGCTAACTCCTATGGCTGGCTGGTGCTGGTTACCTCCTCACAGGGCTCACAGGAAATGACGTCAGGTTAAAAGTCTCCAGCGTCGCAACCGGTATGACGCTGGTGTTTGCCACTCCACGAAGATGTAAAAAGCGGCTTGTGGCTTGCGGCTGTTGTCCTATTCATTCAGGCTCAGAAAAAATTAGGGCTGCTACGTGTCTGGGGGCACACAAGAGCAAGTGTGTGTCCACCCAACTGAAACGTGACCCACTGTAACTTCTCCTCCTACGCATTTCACCAAAAGAATGGCTTCGTCAGGGAAACTGGGGGTGGACACTCATGGTGTTTTATACCCTAAATGTATTAATTAAATTTTATTGCTAAAAAGGTAATTTGCTTAATGATTGGATAAAGGTAATTGCTTAACTGAAGGGATAAACAACTAGAGATCAACACCCAGTATTTGGCTCATGTCACAAAAACTACAAAGAGGATTTATACAAAAACAAGAAATAAATGTATAATTATATATGTATAATTCGATATGTGAGAAAAACTTGTAAACAGAGAATTAAAATATTTGTTATAAGAAAGGATATATATATAATATAGACAGTTATGTACATACATTAAAAACACAAATATTTATTACAAGATAAATGATATCAGAGGAAGGACCAAATTATAAACACAATAAAAAAACAATATATAATTAAATAGTGTAATTTAAACTATTTGAAACATATTATTGGAAAGCTAAAAGATCTAAGTCCTCATTAAGACCCCCTGGTTGCATTGTCTGTAATCTAAAAATCCAATATGTTTCTTGCTTACGTAGCCTCAATAATCTATCCCCTCTATGGTTATCTACTTTGATATGTTCAATACCTATTATAGAAAGATCATTGATATTTTTATTGTGGGCATTAAAAAAATGACTAGGTACAGTCGACGGAGGCAAACACCCCAGGAGACGCTCCCCAGCACAGCAGCAGCACTAATTCGGCGTCTATTTGGCAAGCTGAGTTTCAACTTTCATCCTTAGAAACACCACAGGCTCATTTTGGAGTTTCATTTACAAACTACATCTCTACATCAGGCATATCGGCACCAGTCCTTTACTTAGCAGGAAAAACTTTTCATTTGTTATTGCAGGTTATCAATTTTCATTTTGCATTGCAGTTTATTTATTTTCGTTTTCCATATTTGCATTGTGTGCTTTTATATCTTTCACCCTAACTATAAACAATCACTTTTTGCCAAACAATTGCGCCTTTTTTCTTTTACTGGAATTCTTACCATTACTACATTAAAATGAATGGCATAGAAGATAGTGATAACAATCTTCTCTAGTGATCTTATCACTATCTTGTATGTTATTGTCAGCATTTACTTTAATGTAGTAATTAAATGTTAGGTATTAATAGCTACAGTATGGGTGTGCTCAAGACTTTTTTTGTTGAGAATTGAGAATCTGTGACTTTAGCCATTAGATTTTCCTGTTCTATATGTAGAGTTCTTCAGGAAGCACCTCTTTGCTGCAATCAGTGACAATAAGGGTACTACTACATTACATTCAAAATGATCATCTTGATTACCTTTCACAATTCTCACATGTTGAACAGGGTTACCTCTTTTTTGTTCATAGCCGTTTAACTTTACATATAGAAAATATTTATATAAAATATACTATTCTTTATGGCCACATGGATGCATGCTTGCTTGTTCATTATTTAAATAATGAACTAGTTAAAGGAGCAGTTCCCCCTTTGACATGTTTTACCCTCCCCCCCCCCCCCCCCCTTTAAAAAAAAAAAAAAAAAAAAAAAAACCTTTCAAAAAATGATTTTACATATTGTATGATGCCCTGGGGATCTTGATCACATTTACTGTAGTATAGTGCAGATTCTATACTGCCTGGTATTTGACAGTGAAACATGCTTTGGGTTAGACAACTATTAAACAATTCTTGTGTAACCCTCCTTTCCCGGCTATAAAGGAGTTTGCATAGAGTTGGACATATATACATGGCAATGCTCAGTCTCTCATACTGTACCTTTTCAGGTGCTGGGTTCCTGCAGGCTGGGTGTAAATATGCAGATACAATAATGATGGGCGCCAGGAACTTTAATAGTACAAAGAGCTTTATTCACATCCATTGATAATACTCGTCATACAAGGACATATTTTACTTCAGACATTAACTGGTGGCAAATAATATGGTTACTCTGCACTTCTTCCCCTGGTAGCTCTCACTCCTATGTACTTATGCTTGTTTTCCTTAGTATTAATTAAATTGGCAATCTCCTGCACTATTTAGTCAATAGTGCGCCATCTCAGGTGGACCCTTGTGGGGGAAAACACCATATTCTCTGGGATCGCTAACCCATTTCGGTGCACGGCATTGTTAGTCTATACTTGTTGGATCAGGAGTTTACTTAGGACCTTGTGTTGGGGCCGATCCAATTATACATGAGCTTCTATTCTGAGAACTTCCTGCTGAGCACATGCTTAGTCCTCTTCTGGCCAGAGAACAATCTTGGGCCATTACTTCAGTCTCCAACTATATAGGGCACTTTCCTTAACTGAAAACAATAAATGGTAACAGAACATCCACAATAAACATAACTCTACACACAAACCTATTTACAGGACTCACGGTGACGCTCCAGTCTGAACTATGAGGAACCTGTTTCTAGAACATCGGGGGAGGGGAGGGGTGGGGGAGGAACCAGAGTGATCCACACAGTTAACCCATTAAGGCTGTTAGCCATTTATACTAACTAGTAGTCCCCAAAGGGGGCTATACTGACATGGGATCATGATGCAAAGCCGGACAACTGCATTATTGGTGAATTTGTTTATTTACTGCATGTTACCTACTTTATAAACATATTACTGCCAATGTAAACGTAATGCCAGTAATATGTTTAATGGGCTACATCTTGGTAATTAAACCTTAAAAATATATTTAAAAAAAAAAAACATTTTTAGTGCTTATGTTTTCTGAATAGCATATGATTACAAGTCTTTTTATGTCACCCCATAGTTAGTCATAGTTTTTCTCCTTGGGAAGTTAATACGATGCCAAACAATTCAGGGTGTGTGAAAATTTGTGGCTGATAAGACAGAGCATTAGTGTCCTTGTTGACAATAAAAAAAACATATTTTTTCACTTGGCACAAGTTAGAGCTGTAATCCTTTTTTGGGAAACAAGTACACTGGTAAGTTAATAAAACATGCTAAGTGGGACTGTGTCTATAATACTTTACTCCTTCCCTCTTTTTTTGATCTTGTTCCAAGTTCTTCTTCATGCTCCATCACTTTATTGTGCATCGTTCCTGTGGATTTCCTCCCCTGCTTACTTTGGCTCATCCATAGCGTTGGGAGCTGGAGTAAACCCCTTTAGGGGCTGCAAGTTGCTCTGTGCTGTATTCAATTATGAAGCAATTGCTCTGTATTCAATTATGAAGCAATAGTTTGGACAACAGGGAGGTTGTAATTGATACAAATGGCTTTAGCTTGATGCAAATCTCACATTCTTAGAAATTGGCAGAGCGGGTTTGCCTGCTTTCCTGACAGGTGCATTGTTGATTGTTACATATCCTACACACTATCCTACTTCCACTACCTGGAGATCTCCCCCTTCCCCTCTAAGGATCACTGCCACATACCTACGGGGCCCAACCCCTTCCTGAGAATACCACTTCAATGTATTTAAACGAATGTCATTAGGATGAACACCATCCTCCCTGAACAAAGCTGCAGCACCCTCCTTCAGTTCCCTGTGTCTCACTGCAAAAAAAAACAATTCTTTTCACAAAATTCCACACTGGATTTCATTGCAAACTTTTAGCAGGGTAGTTACGGTGGAGTGTTTGGGGTGAAAGCCAGATTGGATTTGGCTAGGGAAATTTGTCTTGGTATAGTAGTCGCTTAATTGGGAGTGAACACATTTTTCCATGACTTTGGATAGTATTGGGAGAAAAGAGATTGGCCTGTACTGTAGTTTGAGACAGTGTTTTTGTCCCCACTTTTGAAGATTGGGACAACTCTGGCAGTTTTCTAGGTCTTAGGGATATGGCCTGCAGACAGGATAGAGTTGACTATGGAAGCAATTGGTTTGGCGATGGCTGGGGCACCAAGTCTTAGGAACTTACTGTAGATTGCAGTAAGTCAGGTCCACATTGGCTGCTTAGTTTTCATTTGAAGAGCACTTGTTTAATCTCCTCTTTGGATTCTGGGACAAATTGAAAATTGTGAGCAGTGTTGGGAGGGGTTGGGGCTATAGGGGTACTCACAGAATGAGATTAATGTTTGTGGTTTGGGATGCGTTTCAACAATAAGTTAGTAGCTCACCCCACAAAGTAATCATTGAATGCATTTGCAATGTCAGTGGAGTTTGTCAGAGTAATATCCTCCTTAGTGATATTACTTGGTTGTTGATGGTTAGAAGGCTGGAATGTATTGTTGATAACCTTCCACAAATTAGCTGGGTTTGATGTATTCTGGAGAAGATTGTCAGAGTAATATTGTGCTTTTGCATGCCTTGTTTGCCTTGTGCACATGTTCCGCATGCATCTGTAGTGATTGAGATCCTTGGTAGTGCCAGTTACTTTGTAGCTTTTCCACAAGGCATCCCTGTACTGGTAGAGTGCTATAAGGTCAGTTGTAACCCACGGAAGGTGGGCCCCCCGTACTCTTATTCTGCGTAGTGGAGCATGGGTTTCACAGAGCTTTAAGAACTCTGATTGGAAATAGTCGAAAAACAAAAAAAGGATCGAGTGGACTACCGCTTGCTATGAAAAGAAGTTGGGGAACTCACCAGAATTGAAGGTTAAAAAATGTCTTTAATGATAACTACATAAAATGACAAAACTCCTCCTCCCACATGTTTCACGCCAACTAAGCAGTTGACAAAGCGCCATAGTGGGCTTGAAACATGTGGGAGGAGGAGTTTTGTCATTTTATGTAGTTTTCATTAAAGACTTTTTTAACCTTCAATTCTGGTAAGTTCCCCAACTTCTTTTCATAGCAAGCAGTAGTCCACTCGATCATTTTTTTGTTTCTGTTGCTGCCTGGATCGGAGGACACCACCGGTTTCACCATTGTTGCAGGAGGAATGGATGAGTGGTGACACCTTATGAGCGTGCGGCTCTACACCACTTCATTTGGAAGGAGACGGGGGTAAGGTGAAGCTTCTCAGGGGGTCACACAGCCTGGTGGGAATCCAACCTCTCTGTAAGTACCACGCTTCTTATACCTTGCTTAACCCCTTGGTTTTTCTCCCCTCTCCCTGCATCTATACTTATATGTACCGGACATTGCTATTATCAATTTAAAAGACTGTTATTTGATTTCACTTACCTTTTTGCTTCTGGAGCTTATATTCGTTTTTTTGCTCTGTGGAAATAGTCGAGCGCAGAATCAGGGTCGGGAATTAAGTCGATTCTGTACCAAGGGCAGTTGGTAAGGTCAGCCAGAAACTGTTGTGGGTTAAAGTTTCTAAATGTTCTAGTGAGGAGAACTTTAGGGCTTGATTGGGGTGGTTTAATTTTCCTTACACAGTACACTATTGCATGGTCACTGAAAATGTCAGGAAGGATACCAGAGGATTGGATTCTGCTGGGATTTGAGGAGAGAATTCAGTCTAGCAAGGAATGGTTGTGAGAGTTCAGGTTTGTCTGTGTGGGTTGGGAAATGAGTTGCGTTAGGTTAAGTGACTTGAGTTGTATCTGGATTTTGTGGTTTTTAGGGTCGAGCCAATTGAAGTTGAAATCTCCAAGAACTAGCAGCTCACTCTTCTCATTCAGAGAGGAAATGGAGCCAAGAAACTGGGTGATATCAGTCACCCAGATGATGAGGGGCTTTGGGGGGCGTTAGATGCCAGCAACCAAGATAGGCTTAGAAAAGGGGGGGCAGCTTTTGCCAACTAGGATTTCAAAAGATAGAAAAGCCTCCTGCTTAAACTGCAGGGGATCTCTCCAGCACTAAGAAAGTGTGGGCTGTCAGAGGGGGATCCCTTTATTCCAGGACGCAGCGGACCCTGGAACCCACCAGAGATGCATCTCACGGACATCAACCCAGACCCAGACTGAGGGATAGAGCCCCTGATAACAGGTACCTCTTTGGACTTTGGGTCAGAGGCTAGTAAGAGGCCTATCCTCCCTGCCCTGCAAATAGGGACTGGGAAGTGTAAGTCCTTACAAAGAGCTGTTTTTTTTATGTGTGTGCTGCCTTAAAGATGTGTTGTTTTTTGAAGATACGGGCAAAATAAAAGCCATTGTTTATTTCCCCAATCTATGTCTGCCTGGTTTTATCTCTTCACTTGTCTCCTACAGCCGCCATAAATGTTGTGTTATTATTAAATCCTTTAATGCTTGTTAAACCACAAACTCCTAAGTGACATCCCTCCATCCTGACAACTTGAAGAAAAAGGCTAAATCTGCCATTTTCCGGTCTACCGGTGCTGCCGGTAGCCTGTACTCTCTCATCTGAAAATAAACCATAGCAGTACCTCCAATCTTCCCTTATCAGACGTGACCTCGCCAACCATTTGTACCATATCCAACCATTCACTCCACACCTGCCTGTACGTTGCCCATATGGCCGGTGCAAAAGGTCATCCTTACCAAATCAGCTATAATTCATCTCCCAACCTCAATAACGGTATATATTTGATCCTCTGCAACTCGAGCACTTGAACTTTTAATTTACGAGATGCTCCCCACTTGCACTGGCTGTGATTAAACAACCAGCAGAAGTTATTTTCTACTACCTGTTGACGAACTTGCCTGTCCAAACCCTCCAGCCCATCTTGAAAGGGCATTGGTCTCCTGGGAGTCATAAACATTAACCACAGATCAATGTCCTGGTCCCACCTCATAGAAGGATGAACTGCCATTTTTTTTTTACAAAACTGTTCGTCATATTTACACCAAGCTGGGCCTCCATACACTTTATGGGTCTCCAAATTAGCCTAAAAAATGGTCGAAACAATTCTCTGGGGCTTTTTCTCCTATAAAACTTTCCAAAATGGCAAATGCCTTCCGCCAATCCCCAAACCTCTTTTTCCCTTCCTCTTCTCCCTCATCCTCTTCATTTTCCCCCTCATCCTTGTTCTTGCTCTTATTTTACCAGAAGCAGCGAGAATAAATTAATATATTCCCTCTTATAAATCTCCTTACTTCTGCTTTTAAACGAATAGCTAACGGTCCTGTAAAGCACGTGTATATGCGCCAAACAGTCAGGATAAAGGTTTTAGATCTTACCGCACTCCTTAAGGATAATTGTAGTGGGTGTCCTTTTTCTTTGTAAGGTGCAGGCAGTTGAAGAGTGGCTGGGATCCCACTTCTGCCACGTAGTTACACTTGGAGCTGGATATCTTCTTGCCGCACTGTTCTAATAAAGTCTTACACCAGACATTATAACATAATAAACTGTTTTATTTTCAGGTTGCAAAGGCACAACGTTTCGGGGATCTCCCTTCCTCAGGTGCATTCCCAAAACGTTGTGCCTTTGCAACCTGCAAATGAAACAGTTTATTATGCTATAATGTCTGATGTAAGACTTTAGTAGAATAGTGCGGAAAGAAAAAATCGAGCTCCAAGTATATGTGCCAAACCAGACAACGTGCTGTCCTTATTCCCTTCTATCCTCTGTGACCACTGCCCACTATTCCCCTGCTTCGCTCCTCCCCAGTGGCGTAGCTGAACATGCATGGGCCCCATGGCATTATTTTACCGGCTGCTCGTGCGCATGCGTGATCAGCACTTGCCGACTGTGCGTGTGTGATCGGCACTACCTGCTGCTTGTGAGCATGCTCGATCGGCATTTGCCGTTTGCTCATGCGCATTTGCGATCGGAGCTTGCCGATCGTGTATGCGTACACGCAGCCAGCAAGTGCCGCATGCGCAGTAGGCGAGCAGATCAGCAGATTTGCACATGCGCAGTCGGCAACAAATATGGTCAACCTAGAAAGTGGGCCCCCACGAGCGCAGGCCACTGCTCCTCCTGACACTTTTTCTGCTTGGACAATTGTAGAGTTTTTCACCACAATCTCCTCTCTAGCAGCTTCCGCCTGCCCTTCTCTTCTGCCCTCAATATCGCTGACGGTGCCTCTTTCTTAAACTGACAGTTCAGTATCCAAGCCCTGACTGCTAGATGTAGGTGCCACCACAGCCTTCCCCAGTACCAACTGCTCCTTGCCTTTCCAACTGCACAGCAGATCCTTCAACCCCTTTATTCTGACATACCCTCGCTGAAACTTTCTGAGTGCCTCCGACTCTTTCCGTAACATTGCCCCTACAATGTCCATCCCTGTGAACCTCCGCTGGTACTCACTGGGGGTCATACTCATCGCCTGGCTGCGCAGGCTCAGCCTCCTGACCTTGCCGCTGACATTCCTTGCTCTGAGCCACTCCTTCCATCGGGTACTGGCCTGCTCTATCTGTTACCCCTTTAAGACGTTCTGCGACTGCTTCAATTACTGGTGCTCTTCTCGCCCATTCTCTGGCTTTGTTACTGGTCCTCTTCCAGCTCACTGGAATTGCTAGCCACTGGGGATGAACTCTGGGCCCTGCCGGCTGCCCTAATCATTGACTCCCATCGTCTGCCTCTATGCAGCCACCCCTTGCTCCCCGCTCCGGCTCCTCCTGGCTGGCCTGGATTTCATTCTGGGGCTAAGCTTCTCTGGAGAGATAGAGCTCCTGACCCTACACCACCCCCCTAAGCTCCTACCCTAATGGGGGCCCCTCCACTACCACTAAATTGGGGAATATTAGCAAACTGCTCCCTAAGCCAATCCCTTGGGCTCTTGCCTGGGCTTTGACATTGTGTAACCATGATTTAACCCACCCCCCAGCAGCAAAAGTACGAGTAATATATATTTGAATGATAAAAGTGCCAAAAGTTTTGTCAAATCAAATTAGTTGTACCTTGTTAGAGAATGCAGGAAACCACAGTCTTCGTAAACCCTTTAAAGAAGGGACGGGACATAATTTGTTTATTTTATTTATTCTCTTATTTATTTATATATACAATATAGTGAAATTATTATTCAGGCTTGAAATCGTCCTATCTTCATTCCCTCCTCTAGTTCATAAAGGAACTATCTACCAACGGGTGGATTTCAAGACAAGAGATAAGTGGGTCTCATGAGCCTCAGTGATTAAGCTTCGAGTATGTCTTACTAGGCCTTTCAACTTACAATACAACTACAGTAATATAACAAACATTAGTAACATAAGTGTGAAAAATATGATAATTGGGTGTAACATCAAATATAATACCCCAGTCCCTATACCTTTCTGTTTTCCTATTTGAACAGGGAGGCCCACCATGACACATTTTCTGTCTCATATTTCTGTTTAATATTTAACAATCCCTTGGTGTTATGCTCTAACACTATTAGTGGCCTATCCTAATTAATTGTCACCATCAGCTAACCATTGATACATCTCTCTTCCAAATCCCAAATGACCTATTCATCCTTGAGGTTTATAATAGTTGACATTATGTGTACTATTCTGTAATATAGGAGCCCATATAATCCCGTAACTTCCTTTTATCATAATTGTTTCTGTATTATTCTTAAGACTCAATATTATCTTTGTTAAACTTAAAATCCTTACGGCTATACACACACACACACACACACACACACACACACACACACACACACACACAAAATCAGTCTATACTTTAACCTAGCAGTATATAATAATTTGCAAAAAATAGTGTGAATCTTGCTTCTTTTGTGAAGTTTTGTTGTCTTCTTTTTCTTGCTTCCAATCTGGTCTTCCATCTTTGGCTCTGGAAATGGTTGCTGTTCATCTGCTGGATCTGTCCTTTATCTTTGGTTCAATTTAGAAAATTGTGTTTCATCTTCTTTAGCCATTTCTGGAGATTGGACATCTCTGGGTCCAAACAGTGTCAGATACCATGGACTTAACGTTATACTATCAGGGGGAAAAGGAAATTCTGGGTTGTCCAATATGGGACTCCCAGGTTTCCAAATGTATCCATCACCTGGGGAGAAAGTTAAGTACAGTATCAGGTTCTTGGCAGTGACCTCTGTTTGTTCATATTTACCTGCCTTTCCTTTGTATCATTGACATTAATCTATATATACTGTGCTTGTAATAGCTTTCTTTGACTTTTGTGACCTAGAATTCTGCGTAACAAGTTTCTACACTATAATAATGATATTGTTGAATTTCTTTAAAATGTCAAAAGAACTTTATTTTTCTGAATATTTTCGTAATTACTAATCATAACTACCGTACTAAATCCCCCCCCTCAACAAACATGTATATGCTCTGGCCATGTTAGTTGTTGTAAGATGCAAAGTTTCCTGCAATTGTTTTTGTAGCTGCTGTGACCTTCACCCTTTTTAATTGATGCTGTTCGAAAATCAAACAGGACGGGTTCATTTAAGAAAACAAAGTCAGTTTCCTGTCATGAGTTTGAACAGAGAAACCCAACTAAAAAAAAAGAAACATCTCTTAAAGTCTTCCGTATAAAACAAAAAATCTTAATCGTTAATCACTATTTATTTCTAATGTCAAATTGCTTTTCCAACTATTCCTTCCATTTAAACCTTTGAGCACAAGAACAAATTCACTCCCCCCTGCACCGTGGTGGTTTTGGAAGGTACCAGATGCAAGGGATCTGCTCCAGGACACTAGCTAACCATACCTGTGAATTTTTAACCCATTTTTAGTCAGCATAATACAAAAGGTAACTGATAACCATCAAAAACATTATTCTTGTTTTTTTTTCCCTAATGGCGTTAAAAGTCACAAAAAAAAATATCCTCAAATTCTAGGGCCATCCGATTTTTTTTCTGTATAAGTACAGCACTGATCACGGTCTCTGATAGATGCTCCTGAAAACTGCACACAGCACCGGAGCCTGTATTAATGCTATCTTCTGGCTTTCCCATGCCCAGTGGCATATCTCAGTCCACAGTAATTCACTGTGAATCTGGAAATCTCCCTATAAAAGATTATAAACAGGCCTAGATGTTTTTTTTAAAAAAAAAAAAAAACCTTCTAGAAATTCCCTTGAAAAATGAACAAAATGAACAAATCCCCCACATTTTCTCAATCCTGTGATTGAAGTGGGCCGAGGTAAAAATCTGTAAAGCTTCCATCTGATATTGGGTCAGACACTTTCTTTTGTCTAAAATTAGTACCCACCAAAAACAGTTTACTTTACCTTTCAAAACTTGTGCTTTAGATGTATTTAATTTCAGTCCTGACAGCTCTAAAACAGCACACAAAAAAAACTTGCTTTAAAACCTCCACATGTTCTACTTCAGGGGAGCACGAACTTCTACTGCCGCGCCCCTGCCTCGCCTGCTCGGAGCTCGTGCCCCCCACCCTCCTACCTGGCAGCTGTGTCAAATAACGCTCCGGGGTCATGCGGCGTCATATGACCCCTGTGACGTCACATCACATGACCCAGCGGCGTCATTTGACGGCATGTTGCCATGGAGACGCGTCACAGCGCCTGCATCTCGGTAAGTTTTATTGTTGCAGAAGCCTCACGCGACCCCCTGGCATTTAATTTAAATGCCTTGGGGAAGAGTGCGGGACCTTTGCAACCGCCCGCGCCCCCCAGACATATCTCCCGCCCCCCCCTGGGGGTCGCGTCCCCCAGTTTGCGCACCCCTGTTCTACTTCATATTTTATTTGTATCAATAGATCATTCACATTTTGTAACACAGTATCTCCCACACCCAGGGGTTCCAAAACCTGTGCTACGGTCTGGTAAAAATATGTTAATGAGCTATGGAATTATATATGTAAATACAAGTCTATACTGGGAGTCGGGTGCAAAGACATCTTAATACAATATTCTATAACCCTAATAGGCATTGTATACACTGTGTTGTACAGGACACAAGCACACTCCTTTCATAACTGCCAAATGTCAAACATTTTCTTTTAAAACATTACATTAATAAACCAAAAATACAAGGTTACATAGGTTTATTTTGACCTTCATTACCATTGACTCCTAAATCATTCAATCTTATAGAGTGACACACTCTAACACTTAATTCCACGACATGTAATGATTATTTCTTCACACTATTTACTGTGAACGTTCTCAAAACAAATAACCAAGAAACAGAAAACATGTAAGAGAATGTCCACTTTTTTCAGTGCGGAAATTATAAGACCATCAGAAATCATACTCTTATGATTTGTAGCCAAATAATGAAATGTGATTCTAAAAGATTATACCAAAAAAGAATATATAGGTGCACAACCATAAATAGTGCTATAATCGTGACAGTGCACTAAAAAATTATACCTTGTCTCTACACTCACAGTGAGACAAATAAAAAGAGTTTCATTCTTATTCCTGCAAAAAAAACTAATTTAATAAGACTTATTTTTTGTATTCTTATAATTGTAACTACTCTTAATACTTTATGATGTATGATTATGTATTCATTTCTTTAAAAATCAATTTAAAAGCTACTTATACATTTGAGCCCAGTTCTTTCTGGGTTAATGGTCAACTTGTATCTCTGTGAAGTGCACAAATTCCTGTGTAACTTTCAGAGAAAGAGGAAGAGGGGGGGGGGCTGCTCTGTGGGCTGCAGATATTTTCAAGACATGAGAGATCTAAATTGCTTTTTGGTTCAGTATCAACTCCTACCCCTTATTTTCCATGCAATCTCTTTATATTTTTGGCAATCTCTTCTTCCCTTTCCACGAAGCATACTCTTTATATTGTGTTCATGATATAGTTCTAGGAATTGTGCAACAACTTCTGTTTCACATGTCCTATGCCAGCTATCCTGACATTTAGGTGTTATCATTTCTTGCTCATATATCAAGACCAGCTTGTTTACAAGCTCAAATATTCCTTTAACTTTATGAGTGCTACATTTATTTTCATCTATTTCCTTAAATGCATTCATAACTTGCTTCCAGAGAGAATTCCACAAATCTACACAGCCTACCTTCTCAGGAGGTGTGAGGGAAATAGTGCTCTTATTAGACTGTCTGGGTAAGATCCATAGCAGAGACAATGCAAAAAGGGGTACTTATGTATTTATTTTATTTATACAATTTTGTACCAGGAAGTAATACATTGAGAGTTACCTCTCGTTTTCAAGTATGTCCTGGGCACAGAGTTACAGTAAGATGACAAATACATGGTTACATTTAGTGAACAGGGTTATACATTATGTATAAAGACATTGCATGAACAGTTTCATAAATTTTATCTTTGAAAGCAGTTACAGACCAGATTAAAATGTGAGACCACATTAGTTTTGAAAGAACTTAGACTGGTGGCGGCTTTGAGAGTCTCGGGTAGACTTAAGCGTGTTACAGATGTTTTCTATCTACAGTAGGTGGGGTATTAGGAAAATCCCCGTCGACTAAAATATATCCATCCACACCGTCCTTTCATCAACTACAATCCCCTGCTTGTGAGTGCATAACATGCACTGCAATAGACGCGGAGTGTCTCTCCTTGATCGCTTTGGCCTCTCGGTGGCCACAGATAAGTTAATCACGTTATAAGAAATCCGTCTGATATTTCATTGGTATAGTCTTATAGATCCTTCTCAAGAACTGATCTACTTCAGGAAAATGTCTTAAATCAACTGGTGCTCTCCCGGTATACTTCTTGTTCCAATGTGTACACTTACATCAAGGTTTTGAGGGTTACCTGGAGAGTTTTCCTTGCCATAAGGTGGACCCCCTCTCTCGAGCTTCCGTGTGCTTCTGCTTTCCCCACGCTGAAAGTGTACGAGGCACAGGGCTGGTTAGCTCACCAAATAAAGATGGACCTGGCTTGTTCGCCAAATAAAGATTTGCTTCTTTAGATGGGTGCAAATAAATGTCACACCTGTCAGTGATATATCAAATAGTCCACGGTCTGGTTTTTTCTCAATTTATTTAGAGACAAATTGAGCACATCTTTTAAAGCATCATTTCAGTCACAGGTGTTCAGGCATACATATAGAATTTGGTTAGAGAGTGGAGCATCTTCAGCTTGGTTGAAGTGAAATGATTCAGCGTTAGCTTGGTGATAACGATTCTGAATTCCATACATCCAGGTATAATCTTTATACATTTTCCTTAGCATAGCATTCACGTTTTTCTCACTGTCGGCCAAATGTCCTTAGTCAATCATCAACGTTATAACAATGTTTCTTCATTTAGCAATATTTACTTTGATTTACAAACCTCCCTTGTTTTGTCACTTACAGTAGTAATTATAGGATTAACAGTGTTCCTAATCTTTAAGACCGATCTCTATTGTATTGTTTTACTAACTAACTATTTCTAACTATCAGAATATAATTTCTTACTTAATACTGTATTCCTTATTTTACCTAGGTACATGCTGAATATATATGTACAGTATATAGACAATACACCGAATTTATTATTCAGGCATGAAATCATCCTATTTTCAGCCGTGACGGCATCAGGTTCGGTTTCCTATAGGCCCAAGTTACACGGGAGCTTTAAACTTTGCCAAGATTCCGGCACCCCCTTTGGAAGTCTGTATCTCGGGAAGCAGGGGTTCCCAGTGCTGAATTTAGTGGGGTTCATCTATGGAGCCCCCTGCTTCCAACCTACTGTCGCGGCCGAGTTTATTCTAACATTTACCCGGTCTCGGCCGCGACAGATACCGGGCGCGCGCCGAGGTGTCCCGTGCGCGCGCCGGAGCCTCGGAGGATCGGTCCTCCGATCGAGGCACCCCCCTCCCCTCTCCGGGTCCACCGAGTCCCCCAGAGCCCCCCACTGCATCCCCCACATCGCGGGACACCAGGGCTCCCGTCGGGGAGCCCTGGGCACTCACGCCGTGCCCGCACGCTCCCGATGAAGCGTGACCGCGCATCGGTGACGCGCAGCACGCCGAGGGGATTCGCCATCAAAGCCGCGAAACCTCGTGGCTTGTGGCTCTAGCCGTATTAGAATAAACTTGGTCGGTACTGTATGTTAAAAATGATTAAATACATAAAATGCATGAATTCCTCCTTTAAAACTTAGCACCCTTTAGTGATTATGGGCCTCAGATTGTAAGCTCTTCAGGGCAGTGTCTCCCTGTGACTTACAGTATATTATAATTTACCTGTTGCACTTATCCCCATTGTTTGGACTTTATTTTCCCTGCATTGCACGTTTGTAAAGCGCTGCATACACTGTTAGCGCTATACAGTATGAATAAAATGATTAGACAAAAATAATGGAAAGAGCTTCAGAAAAAAAAAAAAAAATAGAAATTGGAAGAAAATCCCTTCCTTCATGCTGTAGAAAACACAGGAATGCCCAAAAAGAAGAGTCGCTACAAGAGGTATCCATCCTCCAAAATAGAACAATAGAAAACAAAGTAGTCCACTGCACTGGTGGTATTTAAAAGTAGCAATAAACTCACATTTAGCCCATCAGATGGGCAGCAGGAAATGTAATGTAACACAAACGCCGTTTCAGCTCGCGGTGACCCTTTATCAGTCTCTAAATAAAATGATACATACATAGGGATTGGAAAAAGCATATAAAGCATATAGTTACTGCACTATGGAAACGTAAAGGGCTATATTTACTGAGTGGCGCCATAAGACACCTTCCAGGGTCCGTAAGACAACAGTCCGTGACATTGAATGCGCCACAGGGTGTCTTATGGAATAGCAATGCTTAGACAGAATGGGCCTAAATGTTTGAAATATTACTTAAAAATACTTAAACATTTCTAATTTATATTTAAAAGAACGTGACCTATAAAATCGTCAATCCTCCCCCAAACAAACATATTTTGGTATTTATCTAAAATCAGTTTTTGGGGATTCCTGTTGTCATGGTAATTCATTTATTTATAAAAATGTTTTACCAGGAAGTAATACATTGAGAGTTTCCGCTTGTTTTCAAGTATGTCCTGGGTATAGATTTATGATGACAAATACATGGTTACAAATACACTACATACTGTAGTTACATTAAGTGAACAGGGTTATACATTATATACAAGACATTGCATGCACAGTTAAAGATAATGTTACAGGCGTATGTAACAGTTACAGACCAGATTAAATTGTGAGACAACTTTAGTTTTGGAAGAACTTAGACAGATGGTGGCAGTGAGAGTCTCTGGCAGATAGTTCCAGTTGTGGGCTGCACGGTGAGAGGAGGAGGAGCGGACGGATATTTTGTTGCCTTTATAAAAAATAACTTCTGGACATGAATACAGCTTCCTATTGGCCCGATATTTGTTTTCCCTGGAGGGAAATTTAAACTGTCTAACTTCATCTGTTATTATCTAGGGAACATGGGGTAAATTCCTGGAGAATCCACTGATTAACATTCTGTAAAATAAAAAAAAAAGGTACAAAAATGTTTTGTTTTTTTAAACCTTTTTACTTCATTTTCATCCTAATTACTTACTTCAATGATATATTTTCCAGTAGTTTTCCATTTTTGAAAAAAAAAATGGTTGTAAATGTTTTTTCTGCAAATTGCCACCATCATTTTCCAGCTTTATCAGTGCCACTTTGGAACTGATTTTGCTTTCTTTTCCTCAGTTAGATAAGTCTCTGCCCACCTACCACCAATAGCTATGTGTGTGCTGCATATTGTGCAATATTTTGTATTGTTCTTCTTGCGTTAGACAGAACATTTGGGAGGAGGATTTTGGTCACGTTTTAACCCACCATAATTGACATAAGGTGTGGTTTAAACCTATCCCAGCTTCATATGGCAAAGTCAGTATAACCAGCGTCACACTGATAAGACCCAAGAGGGCAAAACAGCTGTTTTTTTTGCTGGCTATGCACTTTTTAACCTACGCTGTATAATACGGCAGGCATAAGCTTATAGGGGTCCGTGTTGGAATGGATTAGAAGCAAAAGGTGACACTGTGTGCTCATTTGCATGTCATTACCTAGAATCCAGAGCTGTAGTGGAAGCATTGTATGCTAGGTCAGGGGAGCGCAAACTTTTCCTACTGTGCCCCCCTATCTGGCCTGCTCCAGATTCGCGCCCTCCTCCTACCTGCAGCCGCTGCAGATGATGCTCCGGGGTCACGTGATGTCAGGTCATTTGACGCCGCGTTGCCATGGAGATGCGCCACAGCATCTGAATCTCAGTAAGTTTTCCTGTTGCAGAGGCCTCACGCGATCCCCCGGCATTTAATTTAAATGCCTGGGGAAAGAGCACGGTACCTCTGCAATCACTCCCCCCGCGGCCCCCCAGACAAATCTCCCGCCCCCCCTGGGGGGGCACGCACCCCAGTTTGCGCACCCCTGTTAGGTGATAATGCTGAAAAGCAGGGTTGCAGATCTGTCTGAGATATGAATGTGCTCACAAGTGATATTTTTATTTGGAGTTAAACATACCTTAAATTATGAAGCAACTCTGGTAGAGAACGTGTCAGATCTCTGAGTCCTTTTACATTAATACCACTTTGCAATATATGTTACTAAGTGGTATTAATGCCCCTGTGATCTGTGTGGGAAAAAAATAATCTGCGTTCTAACCATTGCAGAGGCATAATTCAGTAACTCCCCTCCTCCCAAACCTGTCCCTGTCACTCTGCGTATTTTCTTTTTTAGTTCTGTTTTTCTCTCTTCATCTCCGCCTCCCACTGAAAGCTTTTTTCCATGAAATTCCAGGCACAATCTTAGGTTATCTGGAAAGGCTAAATGAGCCTTGGGTGTAAAGTTACAGCTCGTTATGGAAAATGAGTGATAGGAAAAGGTTAACCTTTTATGCTGTATGAACCTGGTGTTGTGAAACAAAGGGGTTACACACTGTGTGTTTTGGATGGTAGGTGTAGTGGAGGGGGGTTATATGCAGAGCCATCTTAATAGCATTATAGGCCCCCGGGCAAAGCAGTGCACTGGGCCCTGCCAACTCTCCGCTACAAGTCGTAATTTTTCTCCTTCTACCAAGTTAGCGGGAGATTTGAATGTTGAGGCGGGTGATTGGAAAATTAGTGTTAAATTCTGGTCTGTGCATAGATTAGCATGGGGCCCCTATGCTCGTGGGCCCCCCGGGCAACTGCCCAGCATGCCCATGTGTTAAGACGGCACTGGGTATATGCTGTATACTGACCGATCTCGGTATACAGTATACTGTATAGTGTATGTGTTGTAAGTACGTGTAAAATGTTGCACATTAGTACCATGTGTATGTTTGGATACTTTATACGTGGGGTTACTGTCAGATAATTTCTTCTCTAGATACACAAACCTCATATTGTACATACTATAAGTTTATAGTTTAACTAAATATATATATTCTGGAACAACCAATTGTGACACCCTTCAGGAGCCGGGGAAAGGGGTTACAATTATAATGAGACAGGAATAGAATGGGTACTTGTCATAGTGGTTGTCACAATTAGAAAAGCATCATAGGAAATAGTTGTGCATGTGAAATTAAGAGTGGAGAAGAAATATAGATAGCTGTGCATGACAGGAGGAGTAGCAGAATGAAAGGGATAGGTGTGAACAAGACTTGAAATATCCCCTTATCCACTTCTTTGGGATGAGTGAAAAGTTAGTGGTGATAAGCACTGGAAAGACCATGGGTGTGGAAGAACCATGTGGGCTGTAACTGTCATATATAGAGAAGAGGGACAGATGTGCATGTCACAGCAAGTAAAGGGGGATTAACATATTTTTCCCAATCTACTACTCGTGACTTGTAACCTGCAATGTTGACCTGTTGATTCCTCACAGAGCATTCACCCTTTTGTCCACTGTCTCTCTGCAGATTTCAGATTCATGCTCTGAGGATTCCTCAGCACCTGAACATAGCAGCAATGAGGAGAATGTGAAGGGGGAGAAGATCCCAGACATAGAGGAAGAACAACTAGGTGTGGGGTTGCCAGAAAAAGGGGCCAGTCAGGGAACACCCCCTGAAAACACATGTCCAGGGGCTGGCAGGACCCGACGCCTCTCAGATTTCCGTACCTGGTTTGGAGAGAACTTTTTTCATTCTTCAGAAGAAGGTAACACGAGTTATATTGACGATAATATGGGGCTATGATCTTGACCAATCAGACGGCTCTATTACCAAGACCTATTATTTATATACCTCACACATTGTTCTTTCAGACTATGATTGGTACAGTTCTCGTAGACATTAAATCTGCTCTCTCACAATCCCCAGAATGTTCAATACAGCCACAGTTTAGGGGCAAGTTAAGTGGGTATTTTAATAGATATGTCACCTTTCACATATTTTAAAGACAAGCAATAGTATTCCAAACCAATGAAAAATAAAAGCATAAAAAAGGAAAATAATACTTTTCAACAAAAATAAAAAACAAAATCAAAAGAATAACATTATCCACACACACCTACTGCATCGATCATATGATGAAGAGTCTATATGTGAAGTTTTGAAATATTATGGGCTTCTATTCAACTTTAGGGGTATCCCCCTGACAAGACCGCTTTATTACCATTGGCATGATAATGTAATGAGATATTAAGTATTTTAATCAACTTGGTTCTTCAGGGGATAATGTGGTTACTGTTTGTCTTAAAAATACAAGATATTGTGTTAATGACATGTCAAGACCCTTCTCTTTGCTGTGCTGATCTAGAAATAGGGCTTAATTGGGGGTGGGGGCTATCACTGATGGCCCACTAAAAGTAAAATGTGTGTTGTTTTGAAGGCTATCGACGATAGCCAGATACTGGGCTGTTAGCCTCAAAGAAAACTGTAACAGTCTTGAATTATCACTTGTACATCCCAGAGAGAGGTGACAAACTTAGTTGGAGGGCTTTATTAAATAGAAGAAATTATGAACCTGGCAGCAATTTATAAGAGTAACAAATATCTGTCACCGATGCAATCAGACAAATCAAATCATATTACACACGGCATGGGAAAGAAGTGCCAAAGACAGATAACTGTTTATCACCTGTTTAAGCATTAGGGAAATTAAATTATAAGGCCTTTTATATATTTGGTCAAGACTTTTTAAACTTCAAAAGAGGTTGTTTTTTTTCTAAGTCATAAAACTGTCAGCCCAAGCTGATTAACGACAGGGGTGGGTTTTATGTGTGTTTCAATGCAGAAGATCTGGGCATAAATGTTGGCATGTTTGAATTGAAAATCAGAATTCAATAGAGGGTTGGGATGAGACCCAGAAATTTTCATCTTTCTACGCCAGTGACCTCTGTATAGGGATTTCTGTCTGTTTTATATTTTTATTTTAAGAAACGTTTCTGCATTTATTGTAACTGTATGTTCTTGTAATAATCTTTCTCTTTAACCTGAGCAATATATATATAAATAAACCTTTAATAAGTAATGCTTTAGGCTCTAAATGAACTGTTTGCATGCTTTGTAGAGAGTATTTATATTTTCTGACACATTTTACTACAACAGATTTATGTATGTTAAGAGCATAGGTTTTTTTCTTTAATAAACGGGTGCCTGAGACCCCGGCAGATATAGATATATATATAAAAGCAAAAAGAACGATTCCTGCGCTCCTACCAAGATAAAATAATATTCTCATGAAAAAGGGTATTTTGTTAAACCCTTTGGCCAAAGCATTTGTAAGCCTGCATGCCACGTCAAGGCATACCCGTTAATGCAGTTACCTACACTATATATATATATAGAACAAAACACAAAAAAGCGCAAGCTCCATAGCGCATAACTGTGTACAAATAGGGTGAATTTATTTAAAGGAAAGTGTCCCTAGGAGATACATTTACAGGATGCTAAAATAACACAAACATTGGACAGAATCTGTAAGGGGCGTCATCTACAGAAGTGGGGGGGTCCGACAATGACACTGTGCACCTGATGTGGCTGTTTGCAACTCCTGCCACGAGTCCTGCAGCGTTTCAGCGTCTCCAATGCTCAGAATACTTCCATGTGTAGTACACTGCTGGAAGTGAAGGCGGATCAGCTGAAGAGAGTATCAGGGAACTCAGGAACTCCTCCCACACGTCTGTCTAAGATGACGTCACCACGTCTCTACGCGTTTTGTCACGTTGCGTGACTTCCTCAGGAGATGATTGGTTGGTGTAACATAGCCAGTTTATATAGGGCAAAGTCCACGTAAACACAGCAACAATGCTCAAAAAAGACTGGAATCAGCACTGCTGATTAAAAGAGAAAAGAAAGAATTGCCGGCGCCAAATCAGTCCTTTAAATAATAATAACGCCGAATAAAAACCAAACCGTCTCTTGAAAAGTCCCAAAAGTGTCCTTGAACAGAGAGGCAGTGAAGGGGTCAACGAATGGCTCACACCAAATGGTAGTGCAATATGTAAAAAAGAGAAGAAAACAAACAGATAATGGTGCAGTACGCCAAAAAGTTGACATTAAAACATTCAAAACTCACACATGACAAACATAACACACAATAACAGACAGACACTAGCAAGGCTATAATCCTAACAAAAAGCTATTTATTAACATAGAAATACTGGGTTCACTGCCTATCTGTTCAAGGACACTTTTGGGACTTTTCAAGAGACGGTTTGGTTTTTATTCGGAGTTATTATTATTTAAAGGACTGATTTGGCGCCGGCAATTCTTTCTTTTCTCTGTGGTTCATTTTCTGACTGTACAGTCAGTATTTGCCAGGCTGCCTGCAATATTTATTTCAAGTATTGTTGTTAATATTTTTTTAGCGCTGTTTTGCACCGTCTTTTTTTCGTTACTGCTGATTCAACACACATTCGAAACGGCTAGTGATAGTATAATGTTAGTGTTAGAAAAATTATAAATAATAAAACGGCATAAAATACAAGGTGTACTATTCATAACTAACAAAAATAAACCAGTGTAAATGCTTAATTTAAATACATTGGTGATAAGTGCATATAAATAACCACTAGCAATACCAAGTGATGCATATAATAATGGTGCCCATTAATGATAACTATATTAACTATATTAACCTAAACTAATCTAATCTAATATGGGAAGGTGACTTAAGGATTAACTCAACAATTTATTTAATAAATTAAAAATTAATATACTCAGTTTACATTTTTGTGTGTTTTTAAAACTGGGTGCACAAATTCCCTGGTGTGAATATAATATATATAAATTACATATGTTTTGCATATGTAGTGGGTGGTGACAGTGGATAGATATGATTGCAATTGAGTAAGGGGTTAATATTAACTCATTTGAAAGTACCTTGCGCAGGTGAAGGTTGAGCTGGCTAGAGTAGCCATGTGCATTAACCCTGGTTGCATATCTAAGGCTCCTTTCCTCCAGTCTGGAGGTCCCCGCTGGCTCCTTCAGACGTGTCTGACTGCGTGCTGTGACGCGTCAGCCGGCCGATGCTGCAAGCTTCTGGTGATCAGAAGCGCTGACGCGTCACGTGGTGCAGCAGTCAGCAAATGGGGGAAGGGAGGCGGCTACGGGGAGGGAAGGGAGGCGGCTACGGGGAGGGAAGGGAGGCGGCTACCCTGTGTGTGCAGCCGTGCATAGCGCCCCCCTCCTCTGGTGCCCGTTTCGCAGGCTGCCCCTGCTCCGGGAGGGGGGGAGAAGAGGGGGGCTCCGGGAGGGGGGGAGAGGGACCGAAAGGGGGGAGAGGGACTGACAGCTTGGGGGGGACAGCACGAGAGCCCTCCGCTCAAACCACGCCCCCCCCGCTCAAACCACGCCCCCCCACCCCCTCTCCCTACAGACCGCAGGGAGCGGTCAATTGCAGGGGCTGAGGGGCTGCTGTGGAGCTGAGGGGCTGCTGTGGAGCTGAGGGGCTGCTGAGGGGCTGCAGGATGGTCCCGCCCCCTCACATCATGGCCGCGCCCCCTACCTGTTTTGGCCACGCCCCCCCGCGCCGGAAAAAAATCACTGCAGATCGCAGTGCAGTGAATTGCACGCGCCGCCGGCAAGCAAGGCGGCCATGCGTGCGCGTGCAGCGGGGCCTTAGCCTAAGTCACGTGCTCACTTGTGTGCTGTTCCGTGACCGATGGTATAGAGGCGAGATATTATTCATTTGAGGGACCTTTGCGAAGGTGAAAAGTGGGTCTGTGGAGAGCTGTGTATTAACCCTGGTCCCATATGCCGGTCATGTGCTCACAGGTGTGCTGTAAATAACAATGCTGACTAGCACCAGATCCAGATGAAGATAGTGTGTCAGCAAGTCCCCAAATTGCGTGCACTCATAACCCTATATATATAATGATTGTAATAAGTATTTGTCACGGAAGACCAAGCTTATTCACACTTTACCATCTGGATCCTTTGATTGAATAAAGCATGAAATAAAATAAATTGTATTTATTTACATAAAGAACAGACACAGCTTGAATTACAAAGTTATCACAAATAAACACTTACGAGAACGGGCCAAAATGAAATAAATTGCTTCTGGTAACGAAAGCCCACACCATCTAGTCTTTAGGTATCAATTCCCAGGCGCGGGTTAATACACAGCAAAAGACGTGAAGCCGTCCTTTAGCTAGGGGCGCTGCTTGCAGTCCCTGTATCTTCGCCAAACGAAAGAATTTAGTTCTGCCCTCGCAGAATTCGTTTGCAAGTCCTTAGATCTTACGAAATCCTGAGCCGGGTACAAATCCGTGGTTGCGGTGAAAATTTATTTTTTGTATCGGCCGCTATCCTTTCCGATGTAAAGCAGAGAACTCCCGCCCGACGGCGTGCACGGGTTTATAATACCCCCCCTGAGCCTTTTTGGGCCATGGGCAACCAATTTTCGGTGTGGGAAGCAAATTCTACCCTAAAGCAAAGTTGCCAATAGTTCCTGCAGCCGGGCAAAGGGCATCACGGCAGGCTAAGTGTCATGCTCTAATTTCACGCTTAACCCGCTTAGCATACCTGGCCAAACCCCTTTGCTCCGGTGACAGAAAGTCTACCTGCCTTGAGATACCTCACCATTTGCTAGGCAAATTGTCTTAATTCACTTACCGGCACTTCACACATTGGCCGAGTTAAAACCTTTGAAGCTCCGGGCTTCTATAGACAATCGGGCGGCCTCTTACCAGGGTCTGTTAGAAGCCCGGACATTCATTTTATTTATGACTTCCCGTGGAATGGCTAAACACAAGTAATCTGGGTGAATCTTTAATGTATCCGCTGTCCCCGTGAATGCCCTGTAAATTCCCCAGCCCACATATTTTTTAAATGTACCTAAACCAGGGCTATGCCCGTTTATACATTTATATACATGGTATAATTAACAAACTCATATCAATCTGCATGAGTCCCTTCTAATGAGTCCCTTCTAACCCTTTGCATACGAAAAATTAGAAAGCTAGGACACTCCTAACTAAAGTTATACCTTTAATTGTGTAAGGGCTTTGATGTGGTGTGTTTAAACAGTACATTTCCCCGTCTACGGTCTGTGGTTTGCGGTCGGAACTCAAAGTATCCATTCCCGGTTTCACTTGCTAACTGCAGACACACTTCATCAATTTACCTTAATTGACTAACCACATCATACATTGTTGCAACTCGGAAACACTTACCTAACCACAAGTCAAGTATCCACTTGACTCCGTGGTTAAGGCTGTTTCCCTGCTTGTCTTGTGGGCGAGTCAGTGCTACAATGTTGTACTGCCACTGCTCACTGCAAACCACAGGCGCACTTATTCAATTAACCCCTTAACACAGGCTAGCAGGCCCTTATGCCCCCCAGGCACATTTTAAAGAGTTTAACATACATTTTTAGGACTGCAGTCAGCTCTGGGTCGCAGAACTGACACTCTAAAAATACCTTTTATGACTATGGGGCACCTAGCCAGGTAGAATACCTTTATTTTCATGGCATAGGTACCCCTTCACCATCACAGTATTGTAACTGTATATAGCTACAGTAAATGCTAGAACAACAAATCCCTGCTAGAAATAAAGGAAGTGCCAGATAATATGTAGTTATTAAAAAAACATTTTATTAATATATAATCTTTTTGGAGGGATAAAAAAAAATCCCCATTGATGGCGACAAATGTGAAGCCAACTGTGTCCAGTGATGGAGTCACTGAAAAACTAGGATGTTGCAGAAAGAGTTTATCGGAGACGACCAGTTGGAGCCTACTAGAAGGAAAGGACTCCCTAGTAGAGACCTCCTTTCCACGACCATGCTACAATTACATAATATCTGGAGGGCTCTCCTTTACTGTGGTGAGAATGGTTATAATGAGCCAGAGCAAAATAACCAGTGGTAGGGACGGATATTCAGGTAACCATATAGTGACCAAGCACCTTAGGTTATGTACCAGGGTGGTTCTTGTTCGTTTGATCCAAGGTGAGAAACCGTAGTGGGAACGGTTACGGAGAGCCTGAACCTACCAGGGTACCTGTATTACAAGGAATAGGCACTAATGGTAAGTATTCCGCTCTCTGTTAGCAGCATGAATACACTTAATACAGGAAGAAAGCAATGCAAGAGGCACTGGGCTGGTGACTGCAGGGGGCCGGTGTCGTGCCTCCCTCTCACTCCGGCGTGCACCGGAAGCGCTGCTGACTTCCGGCGCTGAACGTCAGAGAGATCCAGCGCATGTCAGCAGCAGACACCTCGGCGTGGGACAAACAGTGAGGGAGAAGCCTGCAGCGGGGGAGAGCCGGGGCCGGCAGCAACTGCTGTGACCTGCCGCCAGGCCCCCCGCAGCCACCCTGCATTTGAAGAGAGGTAATACTGGCACATACATGTCTGGTATTACCTTTCATTTTATACCAGACGCAGGGGCAAAAAAACCGGACACCTGGCAACCCTAGCTGCAGCAGAGGTCGGCGCCAGTGTGGAGAGACGTGAGTCCCCAATGTAGCGTAATCAAATGCTGCGATGGAGGTCAGCGCAAGTGTGGGAGATGTAAATCCCCAAGAATAGTAGAATTTAGTCAGTAAAGAGGTATATAATCACCGCACACTGTGGCTACAGTATTCGTCCTTCTGAGGAGGCGTGCGTCCCGACGGCCGTTTCAAGGAGGCGCATTTTATCAAGGGATGTCGTATGTGACAACCATGATTTATGGAATTCACTACTCGTTATTGAGGCCATGATTATACCAAAAAACGCATGCGCCGTCGCCCTTAGCGACGCCACGCAGATCCAAAACATATAGTATGTATCCCCGCAAAGCACTTATACCTACCGCGACTGTCATGCCGCTTGCTACTGCAATGCGGGCGACAGTTGAAGCATTTTCCAAATTTGTTTTCCGGTTGCGACAGCCGCATCACGTGATGCAGCCGTCCAATCAAAGAACAGATATCAGCCTTGTCGCCCCTGCAGTCGCGTGCGCAGAAGAATGTGCTTGTGCACATGTCGCTCTGTGACGTCACAGAGATGCGCGCACGCATTGCAGTGCACTGGTATAATCGAGCCCTTATGTGGCAAGGCTACCACTTTGTGTCTTTGAAGTAGGAAAAAATGAAATATCTGTAAGAGGTCGGAGATTGACCTGAATAAAGTTTCTATTATCTTTTTTTGTAACCTAGGTGTGTATGGATATTTATTGTTCTTTTGAGCTTTACATTTTTTGAATAGAGTTTGTAATAACTTATGGAATATCAAGGTGTCATAAAATAACTCTACAAACATGTACATCAATGTAAATAATGTTGGTATGGAACATAAATAGGTAGTTCTATACATTGGCTAGATGTAACAAAACCAGGACAATAGCTCATGCTCAGTATATCCTGAGATGTACAGCTATTTACATATGCTACATCAGGTCTCTTAAACTAGTTCTTCAAAGGGGCCAGCAGAGAAAACACTTAGGAGAACTTATTATAATGTAATTTTAGATACATTTAAAAACTTGAAAATGATAATATTTAAACATTTAACAAGCATGTATAACATCTTTACATATAACTATATATATATATATATATATAAACTATAATTCAGTGTTTTCCAATTCCAGTACTCAGGGAATCCCAACAGGTCAGGTCTTAAGGATATCCCTGCTCCAGCACAGGTGGGTCAATCAGCGGGTCAGTCATTTTGACTGAGCCACCTGTGCTGGAGCAGGGATATCCTTAAGACCTGACCTGTTGGGGTTCCCTGAGGACTGGAGTTGGGAAACACTGCTATAATTCATGCATGCTAGTGCTAATGATATGCACAAGAGGTGTTCTCTCTATCAATACATATCCACGGGGCTCCGTTATAGTTACCGCAGGGATTTAATGTGACATTAGTTAGGTCAGAGCTGAAGGTGGCGTTACTCGCATCCAGACCCTGAAGGAAGTATTTTACAGGGTTTGGTTAAAGACCACATAAGTATTATTTAACTGTCCTATTGTTATATACAGGATTCTTTTCCGCTCGTCTTCTCTTTTTTACTTTAAACACCTATTCAGGGTTTTGATGGTAGTAACTCCACCTTTCGGTAAGACGGCGTCAAATCACTTGGCGTGAAGCCTAACACAAGGCAGTGCTAACTTCACATGGCGTTAACCCTATGCTAATGAGATCACTAACGGACATTGGTTTTTATTATATTTCGTTTTGTGGATGCCCGTTAAACTGATGAAAATGTATTTAGGCAAAGTCGCATAAGTAGCCAGATTTAACCGACCTCTGTGTATCTAACCCTAGTTGTGGTATTATAAATGTTGCTGCTTGCACCACATAAAAAGATCGTTTAATCTTCCAGCAACACTGAATAATCAAGTAATGCACAGAATTTTGTGCAGGGATTATTTTCTGTAATCACCACCTAATTTTATCCAAAGCATACTTCTATCTCAGAATTTCATCTGAGACACATTCCCAAAGCAGTTCCCACAGTTCTCATGGGTGCAAATGTGAGGGAGAAAAACAAAACAAAAACACCTTTAGATTTCTATTAATGGTTTTTTTATTTGATTAAATCGGGTGCTATTTTGGCAGCCTGGAAACGTTGCTAAATATGCTCCTCTGTATTGGAGAAGGTAAAGCCACAGAGCAGGAAACAAAAAAAAAGATGCAGACCTAAATTTATTAAGAGTGGAAATGTTTAAAGTCTTGTTTTTTTTCATCTTCCTCGGCTAGTTTATACTATAGCCAGTGGTCGACAAATCACCAAAAAATCTACTCGCCGAACAAAAAAAATCTACTCGCCACCTAGTACCACACGTGTGCTGCTTAGGCCAATAGGAGCTCGCCACGATGTTAAATCCACTCGCCCGGGGCATGCAAATGTATAGGTTTGTCGAACACTGACTATAGCTATAATCTTTGTTCAGTCGTTAAATATCAGATCATTTCAGAAACGTCTTTTTTGAGGACGTCTTCCCCCTCCCTGCTCCACCTTGTTCTCCAACACTATTTGCAGCCCTGTGAAATGATAAAGTGTAAGGTGATTTTTAGCTTCCGCTTGAAAAATAAATGCAACTTGGAGATAAAAAAAAAAATTCGGTTTCTGAGATACGTTTCTTTTATTACAGCATTAGTGAATACATCAAAACCATACCCACGTCCCATAAAGTGACCCCGCAATTATGTACACTATAATACAGAACAATGCTCACAGGTAGGATCTAGATGCAGTTCTAAAAGCCCTTCTGGTTTGGATGAGGGGGGGGGGGGGGAGGAAAAGAAACTAATTTTTCAAAAACTCACAAGAACCCATCTGGTATAGCAGGTATACTGCCAGAAACACTGCGGTTATAACATTGCCCTTTTAAATAATGTCACTAACACTTCATGGAGTATTGTTACCATCTAATAAGCAGCCATTAAATCACATTTACTTCCAAAAGGTGCCTACAGTGCACTTCTCTGTGAAGTGCTGCGGGGACTCAGGGCAACAAAAGCCTTGGGTGCTAAATTATGTGATAGCAGTAACCCAACAGCACTAGCAGTTCCCCAAATTGTAAAAAAACAGGTGTCAAGAAATGCTGAACATGCCCTATTCTAATGAGGGCAACATTTGGCACTGTATTAAGTAGGACAAGAGGTTAAAGTCAACTGCAGTACAAAGCCAGTCTTCCTGGATATGAAGTGGTTAACCCCTTTGATTTGTGTAAACCAGCCTTAAAGTGAGGCAGCTATTTACTGTACATACTGAGATTGCAGAACCTACCTTTCTTCTAAACTAGCTCAACAGAGGAGCAGATCTGGAGTGAAGTCACTGTACCCTACAGAGCCCTCATTAGGTTTCCTGGCCTGCTGTAGCTTATCTGCATGCTGTTTGCAGAGTGTTTCCTTTACAGTTTTCCAGTGGAATAAGTTTTTCTTAAACTAACTGGATAATAAAGGTGTATACGTGCAGAAAACGAACTCCCTCCTAGTGTGGAGGAGCTGAGAGATGACCACAGGAATATGCTAAAGAAGAGGAGGCTCAGCAATTACTCCCCCCCCACCCCCATCTCTCTGAAATGGGCTAATTGCACGCTCTGGGAGAAGGTAACATGGTGATTGGTTTAGTGTACAACCTAAAAGGAATCAACAATGAAGACAACTCTAAATTGAAAACATTTTCATATTAGATGGGATGTCACAACCAGTTTTTCTTTAATTTTTAAATTCAACTCCAAACTTAACGTGTTCATACCATAGTCACCATGTATCTATTGCAATATGAATTGTTCTACACTGCAAAGCATTCTGGTCCATGTTGTGCCTCCTGCTTTCTGACATTCCACTGGCACGGACACTTTCCCCCCTGAACTCCACATTTTAAGACTTCATATTAAAGCATCATTGCACGTTTCAAGAGAGACCAAAATAGAAGTTAACTACAAAGAGCAACATATATACCTATTGGAAATCACTAGTATGGCCAGAGAAAATTACTGAACATCTTAAATATCAAAACTCAATTATTTTATTATCCTTCCTTCCCAATCATGCTGCCCTTAGACTTCCCAGCTCAATGCCCTCCTACTCTCAAAAGGGAGCACTTCAGTAGAGGCGTTGGGAGTGTTTCCAGAACATACGCCATGTTTCCTCCAACTTACCACGTACAACTGCACAGGATACGTAACCTTAAGAATGACCGGCTTAATGCGCAGTTCTAGGGCACGTCTGAAGTGTTTCCCCCCTGTGGTAATTATAAGTAATAACATGCGAGAGGCAAGAAAACGATGCAGCAAACTACATGTCAAGTGTACTGCTATGTTACACATTCTTTCACTGTTCATGTGACAGCAGTGCTGCTTTCCTCGTTTCCTTTTTACATCCACATACCTGTATGGGAATCTCCTTTCTTGCTGCAGGCGCCAGTTAAAGAATGAAGTAAAAGGTGATACTGCAACAGCATATGCAGAGGAACAAAACAATGAAGGGACAAAGAAACAATATGCAAACAGTGCAGTAGTACTAGGAAGAAATATGACAGAACCAATACACAACTTTGGCGCATGACCTTATATTCAGTACTTTTTAAGTTTCAACATTGTAATCACATTATAATTTGCAGTGGCACATCCTCCTGATCACATTGCTTTCTGTTTCGTTATTACAGGTCTTAGGTATAGCAGATCTGTAGGGGAGAATAAAGCACAGAAAATGCATTCTAATCCACATACTGTATTAAAAACAATGATTGAAGTAACAGAAGGTGTTGGGGAAAAAAAACAAACAAGAAAAAACAATGTATTTAATTCAAAAATATAGAGCTCACTATAACGAGAGAAAAAAACTGAAATGTAGCTATTGCAGCGGCTAAAAGCTAGTTAATGTATTTTATTATTTGGTCATGTAGACAAACACACCAGCTCCACTTAATCTGCCATATTTTTCTGTTTTAGTTTTCCCGTGTCCTTTCGTTTACGTCTCTGTGAAGTTCCCCAGTAGCTTTTTGCATTCCAAAAATATGGGACGTCGAATACAAAATGTTCTTGCTATTTTAGAGAAATATTGACATACCGAATAAACATTAATTTTTTTGGCAGAAAAAGCACTGCGATTTTCTACTTGATGCTCAAGTCCTCTTCACTTAAACTTTGGAAATGGTGTCACATATTTTCCTGTGATAGATATGAGCCCCAGACAAAAGCAGCAAGTATAGTATTCTCTGTGATATTTAGTTATTGTGGATGTTGCATTTTGACTTTTGTTTCTTCATTTGCAACTAGTGCAAGATTTTGAAAATAAAATAACAAATAAATCACACACACTTGGGTATACTGTATGTTTCTCCAACCACCTCCCACCAACATCGATTACTATGTTAAAAAATAGCGATCAAGATGAAAGAGGCAAAGTAAAGGCAATTTGAAAAAAAAAAAAAGGATTGGACTGGCAGTGAACGTTTAACCCAGTTTCTTTCCCATTTTAATCCTTTATGGACACAATAATCAATTCATTGCTTAGCAATTGTTGCAAGCCTCTGTGTCAGGTCAAGAATGATTTTACATGCAGGGCTAGAAAAATCCACTTATCGAGTGAACAAATTAGGGGCGATGAGCAGTACCGCTGGGGTAGAGCTGCCTGACAAGATGCTGGAAAGACCGCTGTGTGGTAGAGCTGTCAATCACACTCTTCTTCCCAAAGTCACAGCTCACAATGCCTGGCATATTAATATCCAAGGCACTGTGGGGCATGACTCCAGGAAGCAGAGTTGTTGTGGGCAACCTCTGAGAAGCAGAAAGGTGATTGACAGCAACGCGATTCTTTTGCATCACTGGTCTTTGCAACGCCTTGTCAGGCATTGCCAGCACTCTTCACCTTAAAGCAACTTTGCAGACAGCTGGTGGTGGACGAGTGACTTTTTTTGGGGGGGGGGGGGGGGGGGGGGGAAGAGAGGGTACTGGTGAGCCTTAATATTTTTTTTTTGAGCCCTGTGTACATACATCATGACCAAAAAGGTGGAAAGTAAACAGCAGCACTCCTCCCATCAAACTGAAATAACATTATCAATGTGTTTTTACGTAAGAAAATCAGTGTTTTTTTCCACCTCTGAGAGCATCAAAGATGTCTCGTGTACAACGCACTGATAACGTAATTTACCTCTAACTACATCTTTCCTGGAAACATATATAAAAACAAAAAGTAACAAATCATTTACTTTTGTGTGTATTGCTTTCTGGGTCTTCTTCACTTATTTTTGTAGTTACTCCAAATACAATGATACTCCTGTTTCTTCTTGTAAAAGACAAGGATTGTGAACCTGGAACCCTGGGACATCTCATTTGTGTGAACAGCTGCTGACAAAGGGGAATGGTTTCTCCCCAAAAACGTTGTGCTTTGTGCTGCAAAGAAATGTATAATTCTGAATGTCCAAGTGACTCGGTCACATTGTTCTTCCTGCGTGCAGAGAGATGTTCTGCTATAATTCTGGATTTGAACACAAAAACAACGTTTGTATGGTATCTCAGGAAGAGTATAGGGCGTGCACTTTGGCACCACCAAACAAAAGAATACGAAAATATATTAATACATGGAGAAATCATGACCACACGCTTACTATTGCATTGCAGCATCTAGTACAATGGGCCATTATAGAGGGTTGAGAACCACAAGATCCAAAATGTATTGCAACACTGTCACAAAGCTATCGGGACTGCAAGATCCAGAATACATTTCTAATGGCTTTTGAACTACAAGACCCAGAATACATTTCAACTCCGAGTATGTTGGATTAGGAGTATCGGAACTGCAGGAACCAGAATGCAGTGCAAGATCACACAGAGTTGTATTTTTTCCTTCCACACTCTGGCCAAAGACTACAGGGGGAATCAGAAAGAGGATTACTTAGATCAGGGGTGCTCAACGCCAGTGCTTGGGCGCCCCCCCCCCCCCCCCCCCCATCAGGTTAGGGTTTCAGTATATCAAAGATTCAGCACAGGTGGCTCAATCAGAGGCTCAGTCAACCTGTGGACTGATTGAGCCACCTGTGCTGATTCAGGGATATCCTGAAAACCTGACCTACTGGGGGAGCCCCCGACTTAGATGACCACTAAAAAAGCAAGACCTCCACAGGCGACACATCACTGGCTCTGTAATTGTCCTTACCACCGTAAAATGAATTCAGTTCGTACACTTACAGTATCTCTCAAAACATCTTCTGATTCACCTTTAAGGGCAAACCACACAGCAGTGCTCCATTTTATACAGGTTAGCAGAGCATTGCTGCGCAATGTCCCCTGATGCTCTGCAGCTGTCTCTTGTCATCAAGTCATTATCCCCTTTGCCGTTTGCAAAGCAGTATCAAATCATCAAAGGGAACAGCAGAGGAGCTATAATGAGGGAGAAAGTTTTCCCTCATGGAATGAACAGTTTGAACCATTGGACAGCACAGACACCTTCTCCTGCCTCCTCGTTCCATTCTTGGGAAGCAGCTTGCAGCCCCTCCTAATCAGCTGTGATGCCTTTGGCTCGGAGCTCCTCCTGAACTCTCAGCAGGTATGTGGGATCTGGGTATCCAAATCTAAGAGCAAAAGAGGGAAAGCAAGACAATCTCAAGTCCATGCCTGAAGTATATACGCAAAGGACAGCCCTTTATCATTTTATCACCCGTAGGCTCTAAGCTCATTGCCGTCCCTTAGTTTATAATTTAACACATTTTTGGTAGTTTCGCAACGCCACTGATTTTTATATTAAATCAAAAATGGTTAAATAATAAACTAAGGGGCGACAATAAGCTTAGCCTATGGGTGATAACATGATAAATCCGTCACTGGTTGTATTCATAATGTATGCAGAGACAGAGCTGTAGGGCAACTGCAATAGGAAGGTAACAAACACAGCCCCTCTAAGCTCAGAACCCAAACCCACCACACCATATAGATCTGTGTCAAAAAGGAGTGCTACTGAGATTGTGACTTTGCTGCAATAGGGAGCGAAAGCCATCCGAACAGGACAGATGTATTTACATAGATGTGTAGATGATTATTTACATAACATGGGAAGACAGTGTACAGAGAATATTATACACACACACGTGTATGTGTAGTGTGTAAATACACACATATATATATATATATATCACACACAGTGGTCAATGCAAGAACTGGACCCACATGCTTGCATAATCAACACCAGCACCTCAACTACTATGCCACTTGTTTTGTTTACTAATCAAAAAGCATTTGTAACAGATTGTTTCTTCACACAGATATACTGTAAAAAGGAAAAAAAGCAGGACAAATTCAGAACTCCTAAAGTAGTTGTTGAGGGACTGGCCTGGATTACACAAACCTGCAGGTTTGATTCCAGCCTTGTCAATATACAGTCAGTGTGTGTGATTTAGGAAAAATCCCTTTTACTGGGTATTGTTAAAATTATAGGACTCTTACAGCTGTGGTCCTCCTGTGCAGTTGGTTTTATGGTGAATGTCATTCCACGTAATGACATTGGGCCTCCCTGTGGTCATCGATGTCCCAATGGTGAAGGTCAGACGCTGGTCGAAGGCTTTCTTGAACAGGGTAAGAACTTTGTTACCCTCGGGGCAATCAGGCAAGTAAGCAACGCGAGTTGTCCCTGGATACCTCACTCCAGGATTAGGGTGCTCCGACTGTAGAGAAATTAGGAACTATTAGCAGACCTGTTCACTTTCAGTGGGCCTGCAGACAAGATCTTAGGGCTCGTCAGCGACAGAAATGCAGAGTTATTTGGTTTATAAATAATTAATAATAATAATTTATATTTAAGCTATTAACTGCTGTAGTATAGTATAATGCTGGACTACGCAACAATTGAACAGAAGAATAAGGAGCATGTGAACTCTAATACTGACTCCTGTGAAGGCTAAAGTCTAATGACTCATGAGAAGGCTAAATAAATGTCACCTCTAGGGTTGGGTGGATAAAGGTATCACGACAAGCATTCAGTCAAGTTCCCCCCATTGAAGAACACCCATTCAGTGAAGAACACCCATTCAGTGAAGAACACCCATTCAGTGAAGAACACCCATTCAGTGAAGAACACCCATTCAGTGAAGAACACCCATTCAGTGAAGAAAACCCATTCAGTGAAGAAAACCCATTCAGTGAAGAACACCCACACTGTTCATATTAAAATCTTACTGGAAGGGGAGAGAATGCAGAGTATAAACCTGCAGATGATAGATGCTAATTTCAATCATTTCAAAACACTTGACATATAAAAATTAGCATATGTCCCAGGTATCTCAGGTGTGAATAGTTTTGTGCACAGGTATCTCTCCACATGCTTTTTCGTGGAGTTTTTGATGAAGTATATTACTCACTTGGCTCTCTCTCATCAGCATTGTAGATATGCGTTAACCTCAAGGAAAATAACATCCGTTAATGATTTTGATAAAAGCCCGCTATTAGCACTAAGCGTTAACGGACCTCTGTGGATTTTGCCCTAACCTCAAAACTCTACCTGTGTATGTATTTAACTACACCTAAGAATGATGGTGTATAGATTAATATCGTTTTTACATCTGCAGTTTATTATGAATGAGTAACTTCTTACTTTTATCCCATCAACATTATCTTTACTTTACATCGTAAAAACAATAATCCTTCCCTGGCACTCTTCAAGGTCTTTTGTCACTTTGCCCATGAGGTAGAGAGGTAGGTGGCAGAAGGCCACAAACTGTATTGCGGTCTCCTAAGGAAGGTTTAATGTATATATAATAGATCTTAAAAGAGCAGAATAAAATCATGCATTAGAAAACACCTAACCAGTTGCAGTTCAGATTTAAGTGTATATTGTATGTTATTGCTTTTTGGGGCAAATGGGCACAAAAGTTAGCATTAAAAAGAAGAGCCAACCATTCTGTATATAGAGTTGATATGTATACCTCCCATAAGTAACTCTTACGGTTCATCATTAAGCCTATTGTCAAAAAGATTTTGTATTATTAGCCGTTAACCTCCTTCGTATCCCATCCCGTCCCTCACACTCCTCCCCCTACTCCCATGTTCTCACCTACCCTCACCCCTTCCTAAACTCTCTGCAAAACCCTCCAAAGTCACTCACCTCACCGATCACCTCCATTGTCAGACCCATCACCATGCCACTGACAAGACTAAATCCAGAGACCTGATCCCAACCAAACAAGCTCTCAATGCCCTTAACCATAATTTCCCACCTCTGCCCTCCACAAAACCATCTTCACAATGACTATGCCCATCACATGAAATGTTCCATATATAACCCCATCATTGTTTTACTAACTAATGTACAGCGCCCTGGATAAGGGCACTATATAAATGTTGTTATAAATAAATAAATAGCTGATTCTGCTTTTGTTTTGTGACAAAGTCAGAATAGGTTTCCTACTGTAGCTCTGACCTAGATTAAAACCCCATTTAAGCAGCCCTTGGATATAAGAGAAAGCGGAGGACTTGGCAAAGCTGAGGTAGAGGACATTACATAATGCAGGGGAGAGGTGGGGAGCTATGTTTTAATGGGAACTCTGATACAGGACGATCACACTATCAAATCAGTGATTAATAATAATATATATATTTTTTTTTTAAAAAGTAGATTTCCCTCGGGAGGGTTAGTACAGTATGTTAGGCATGATAAAAATAATAATTGGTGGCACACCCCATGGGGGTAGTCGGTGTTCTACCAATGACTTTTAGGTAACTTTGTTTTATAACAGTGAAGATGTGAAGTGTTATTTATTGCACATGTATCACAGACACCAGCAGAATGTGTTGTGTGGGGTGGTGATGTGATATTTACATGGTGGAATTTGCTATTCCTCTCTAAAAATGTTCAAGAAACAAAGAAGCGTATGATTTGGTGCCTTTTTTTTATCTAAACCGTAAAGAACCTCCATAACTTATATTTAACAACTATGAAAACAGTCACAATAGTTCTATAAAAGGAATCAATTAAGAATTCTACTAATTATATTGATTCCAGAACAAGTGAAATCCTTCAGTTTGAAATAATAGCTATTAATGGGCCAATTGATGAGAATACACAGGTCCTCTTATATATGAACACTGAAGACTAAAAAAGGCATCTTCCACAATGTTCTTGTATAATAAAACAAATCTGTCTGACTGTTTATTACAATCAGTCAAAACCAATGTTGTACTTCTGCGTTTGTTTGTGCAGTATATATTACCGTTCACACAAATCTCTCGGGTCCCTATACTGTACAATGTGTTGTGAAGCGATCTTTCCTCTTGCTTAGAGACTTGTAAGCCTCATTCACTGAAGCTTACATTTTCCCAAGCAAGAAAAAAAAATATGTCTTAATTTAGGTTGAATTTGGCTCAGGCTTGTTTTTTTTGTTTGTTTTTTTAATGATGCACAAAGAAAATAGAATATGATTTCATGGGAATTTACTGATTGCTCCTTATAAGCACTTCCAACATCTCATTTTGATGTAAGGAAGACAAAATAGGTGCAAAGCCATCTCATATATTGTCACTAAGGGGGGGACATGATTCACACGACTAGCAATTCAACACTATAAATGATTTGTGCAGATACAGTAGTCTGACTTACTGCCTCCAATATTGTTTTCTTTTTTTGGAGGGGTGGGGTTCAAATAAGCTGGTAGATAGACTCACGAAAACAAAATTACTGTTGTTAAAAAAGAATATATATATAATATCAGTCCAGAAACCCAGGCACTCACAAATGCGTAGATACATGTAGTAATAGGGTTCAGACCGTCCAGGTGTCAGCAAGGCAGCACATCTGATATAAGAGAACTGGACAGGCACGCCAAGATCCAAAAGGTGAAATGTATTCCTCAACGTTTCATCTCCCAACGGAGCTCTTGATAAAGGCTCAGTTGGTAGCCGAAATGTCGGGAAATAAATGTCACCTTTGGATCTGGGAATGCCTGGTATGTATATAATAATAGAGAAGAGGAGTCGGGTTGAGCACCGCACAAAATTTGGGCTGCAGGCAGGTTAAAAATAAACTATTTATTCGGCATGATGCCTAAAGACATACAACGGATGATAGCCCTCCGACGCATTTCCAGCCTCAACGGCACTTTGTCTTTGGTAAAATGCCATCGAGGCAGGAAACGTGTTGGAGGGCTTTCATCCTTTGTTGTCTTTGGCATCATGCTGAATAAATAGTTTATTTTTAACCTGCCTGCAGCCCGAATTTTGTGTGGTGCTCAACCCGACTCCTCTTCTCTATTACTACACTCCTGGGATTGATGCACGCTATCTGAACAGACCTAGATGTTCTTTGTGTGTATTATTGCTGAATTGAACACCAGCTGTCTTTTTTCTTATATTCGTAGCCAGTGTGGACATTGCAACGCTTAAAACAGCAGTCTGCACGGAGCGAGAGGACAGATCGGAGGATGACAAGGGAGGTGCTTCACAGAACCAAGGTATGCTGAGATACACTATATGAGTGATAGTGAGCATCCCCCCTCCACGTCATGGACTCCGTGTGAGTACAAGATTATACAATACCATACAACCCCGGGCTACGTCATCTGTACAGCTTGGGGATTATAAAAAGAAGTCTGTTTTTGCTCTATGACTAATCAGTTCAGATTTTATTATACACTGTATACTCTATGCAGAACAGGATTTTGGAAGCACCCCTTCAGGATTAATTTACTACCCCATATCAATGGTATGTATGTATCTATACACACACAGGTGTTGGTGTGTGTGTGTGTGTGTGTGTGTGTGTGTGTGTGTGTGTTGTGTGTTGTTTGTGTGTGTGTGTGTGTGTGTGTTTCTGTATGTCTGTCTGTCCTGTCCTCTCTCTCTCATCTCTCCTCTCTACTCTTTTCCTGGTCCTCCTTGCCTTTTGTATATCTCATTATATTGTCCCTGCATTTGGTTCTACTAAAACCACATGTCTTACCCCTTGGATGCCTGGTGGGAAGACATACTGTATGATAATGGTCCCATATTTCTCGTAGCTGGGCAGCAGCAGACCGGAGTCCTTGGACACCAACATCCTGCCATTTTCAGGCTGGTTCCCCACCAGCTGCCCATAGAAGCGGCCACACATTGGGCAGGCTTTCTTCACCTGCAGAGCCCTGGTGATACAATCCTCGCAGAATGAGTGCTGGCATTTCTCCAGTGTCTTTATGTTCTGGATTTCACCCAGACAGATTGGGCACTGGTTCTCTCTGTCATCCTCTACTTCCTCTCTTCTATGGTCACGGCTGCTGCCATGACTACTGCTGGCTCCTCCTCCCGAGCTCCCAGGAACTCCCCTGCCGCCACTGCTCTGTTGCCCCCTGGTGTAAGTGCCTCGGATGTGCAACTCGGTTGTGTGTTCATTGTTCTTATCCCCATAGGCCATACAACCTGACAGCTGATGTTGCTTGTAGGACTTCTTCAACTCCTTCTCAGTCTCCTTCAGCAGGGTTTTGAGAGCCTTTCTGGCCAGAGGGAGGGCATTCCCCGGAATGTGGCTCTCAGGGGATAGTCGTAGAACATAGATCTCAGAAGTTTCACCATCTATTAAGATCCGGACTCTGTTTTCCTCCCTCAGCCGTGCAAGTTTTGAAGGGGTCTCTTTGTTGAGGAAGTCCCAAACGGGCTTGGTAACTGTTACTTTGTTCTTTGTGTTTCCTCCGCAGGCTGCCATTCTGGACAAGACAAAAGAAACTAGAAAGAAGAGAGCAAGGAGTGGAGTAAATAAAAGAGTTACAGGGCAGCACACCAACATCCACAAGTGACAAATGGACCAGTCTGTTCTTTATATATGTGTGCAGCACCTTACAGAGCAGACACTGAAATACTGGAAACTGTCTTCAAGTACAGAGAAACGTGCACACATACAATTAAACAGAGTTTCTGCAATCAAGAGCTAACAAACTGAATAAGTAGACAGAGCATGACAGTGCAAACACACTATTAGGTGAATGAAAGCAGCAATTAGGAAATAAGAATCCTTACCAGGTCCCAACAGAGGAAAAGGGAAGCTTTGATGTAATGAAACATATGGATATTTTCAGATATGTAATTAAAATACAAAATATCAGTCTAGTGACTAATTTTCTAATATACTGCTGCCTACATTTATCTTGCACAACACTATTCTGAGCATTTCCACTTAGGCCCCTATTCTACAGTATATAGCATGGGTGGCCAACTCCAGTCCATACGGGCAAGTTTTCAGGATATCCATGTTTCAACACAGGTGGCTCAATCCTTAAATCCTGACCTGACGGTGGCCCTCGAGGACTGGAGTTGGCCACTCCTGCCGTCTAGTATTCTGAAAGCCGCTTCCCAGTGATGGAGAGGAGTCGAATGGGACTAAAACCTTCTCCAGCACAGGGAAGCAGATTACAGAATATTGCATTAGGACTTCAACCTTATGTAAAACTCTGGTCACATTTTCCTGTATTATAATATACAAGAAAGTTAAAAAAAAAACCACACATTTCTTGGTCCCAAGGAAAAAAAAAAGGTCGTGCAACTACACATTCACGGTACCTACAGTATCACACATTTACATTCCCAGTTTGCTTACAGCATAGATGTTATACAACTGAAGGAAGGTGAGGTCTGACACTTGGATGTTTCTCGTTTTATGTAGGCCTCAGCAAGTAATTAGGGTTATTAGAACAGCTCTGCCCTCGTGTGATAACGACAAGCAACCTGGTCTAGACAATGCACCTCTCTAAACGCACTAGTAATGTATATATACACACCACACACACACACACACACACTTGTAATAAAAACAGTACTCCCACTTCATTCTCGCATCAGCGTTACTCATGCATACTCAGTTTTTCCCGCGCCCAACTTCCGTCAGCACTTTCTTGCGGCTTACTGTAGGGGGCTGGGTGGTTTTGTTAGCAGATTTTTGGTTAAGTAGCAAACATCTTTATTTAAAAAGGGCACGGTCAATTATAAATAGGCCTTGTGCAATTCTTGCAAGTTTCATGCAGCTGCATTTGCCTCTATCTTGATAAGCTCTTTTGCTCATGGTCTTCAAGCTAACCCTACCCGGCATTAAAACATTAACCCATGCCTTGCTGGATTATGATTGCAGTCTCATCATATTACTTACTTTCTCTCTTATAGTGGTCTCTTAACAGGATATTACAGTCCAAAGTCCAACAACTACTTAAGAATGTAACTTGCTTAAATAAATGTAATTATCCTTAAAGCCGCTTCTACAACAAGGTAAGTTTTTAGTGTGTAGGGGGGTGAACTTTAGGGGGTTTAGTGGTTATGGTAGGGGGGTTAAATGTAGGGGTTTTAGTGGATAGGGTAGGGGCTTAACTTAAGGGGTTTTAGGGTACGGGGCAGTGTTGGTATTAGGGGTTAACATTAGGGTGTTTTAGGGTAAGAGTTAAGGTTAGGGACGTACCATAGTGGCAAAGCGTCGTCAGGTCCCGGCGGCGAGATGAGTTGCAGCCAAGTGCCGGCGGTCATTTGGTCGCAACGAAACATCCGTGACTAAAATGTCCTAGACCGCGATGTACTAAGCGTCAACATTGTAGGGTATCTTTCTACTTAATTTACTAACTAGGGCTTTCTCAATAAGCCATCTACTGGTGCCAGGAGACCCCTTACAGCTTATTATTTTGACATGGGATGGCGTTTAATAGGATAGCACTGCAAATTTTCAAAAGAACAGAGAAATAAATCATGACGCAATTTTCAGATACTGTACGTATACATCACGTTTGCATTTGTTACTGAATATTTTGAGTCCTATACATTCAAGTGCCAAAAAATAATTGTTAGTAGTAGTGTAGGCCCATTTCACAGCTCTTCACTGGAATATCTATAGGTTCCTGGAGGGTAATTGTTATCCACTCAATGTGAAATATGACTACAATTTTTACTGGCTCCCTTGAATATCATTGAATAGGATTGGGTTTAGGATCTTGCCCTTTCATCACTATTTGAATTATGAACTGAAGCATGCTCTAGATAATTCAAAAGGGGGTCAATTTACCTCCACAAATTGGTAAGTGGTACTGTGAAGCACCCTCAAGGGGCCTCTACATATGATTAACATTTTAATTTGGCTTTAATCTCCTGCAATGTGGATAACTCTTTTAGAAACATATGGACAAACTGACCACCGAGGCACGTTATGCAACATGAAATAGGGTTCAGTGCACTACACATTAAATAAATATGTAAATGTCAACAAGAGGAATATAAGTCACATTGCGGGTACATATGGAATTGACGTAATGTGAATCTACAGAGCTTCGGGGTATCGACTGAACCATGAGACAGTTACCATGTCTCAAATAAACTGTAAGTGGTTGTATTGTATAGGACAGGTGTGCGCAAAGTGGGGGGCGCGGGAGAATTTCCAGGGGGGGAGGGGGGTGCGGCGGCTACAGAGGTCCCGCGCTCTCCCCCAAGGCACTTCAATTAAGCGCCGAGGGGACCGCACGAGGCCTCTGCAGCTTCTCCTACCTGATCTTCGGCGACGTGTCACCATGGTAACCGGCATCAAATGACACCGTAGGGTCACGTGACATTACCTGGTAATGTCATTTCATGCCGGAGTCTTGCAGGAGGGGTTTGGGGGGGGGGAGGGAGGAGGGTGCGAGCCGGGAGGTGAGAAGGCAGGGGGGGCGCAGTGTCAAAACATTGCGTACCAATGATATAGGACATAGGGAAAAGAGCTGGCTGTAAAATAAACAAACTATTACAGCATAGTTTAAAACATGGTATCTTAAGCCTGTGCCATTTCACTGTCAATATTCTTTTCTACACAATGCTGTCGATTGAAGGATTTCTGAATAGCCTGCAAATCAGACAACATGTAGGTGTCCATATAGTTTTATCAATAAAATGCTGACTGGTCATGTGGTTAGGCACAGTGACGGCACTACCATATGTGCATCCCGTTCGGCTGCACCACTTTCAGGAGCACATCCTCCACACGGCGGAACGGTGTTCTGACACTTATTTTAGCAGCTGGAACACAGTTCCAGCATTTCTAAAGGCCCCTCTCTCTCACTCTCAACACCGGCTCCCCGGGCCCTAACTGTGGTGCAAGGCCTAACCCGAGAGCCGCAGATGAAGTCCACCCTGGTGGTTCTTCCACGGAAGTTAGGCCTCATTGGAAGTTGGGCCCAACTTCCGCAATGACTGCCTGGTTGGGCTCCCTCTGTTGCCGCCACCGTCACTAAGGACCCGCTCCACAGGTAGGGCACAGGGGTCTTTTGTTTTTTACTTGCAACGGGAATTAATTCCGCCCCTGGTTAGGCACTGCCCCATGAAGTTGGGAGACCCCCTCTGGATGTGGCCACTTTATACCCTAGAGTTTCAGGTTCTAAAAATGACTTTTTCACTGTAAAAATTAGCTCTTCTATACCTGAATTGCTTGTATCTTTAAGTTTAATTATTTATTGTTATTTTTATTTTTTATTCTTTTTAGATTGACCTGACGTGTAGAAAATGTGAGAGGGATCCCTGCCCCAGAGGGCTTACAATCTATCCAGCGCAGTGAGAGATGGACAGGTGCAACAGGATAGCACGTGTGTTTGGTATAACAACCAAAGAGTCTGGTGCTGCTGCATATGAAAAGCACGAGTCACAATGAACGTTGTCAGACAAAGTGTAACATATATGGTAGCGTTTGGGAGAAGGTGGACAAACGCTAGTGAGAATAGTAACAAAGGCTTCCTGTAGAAAGTGGCTGTTGATTTTGAAGGTGAATAAAGTTAGATATCGAGTTTGCGGGGATAAGGTGCAGAAAGCTTACAATATCCTAAGCTTACCACAATAAATTATTAAAATAAATGTGGGACAATATGGTTGTGTGTTTTGATCGTTATTTTCCACGATAATCACGCAAGAGGTAGATTGCACGAGCCATGAAAATTATATTAAGCGTGTAAATCTATGAAATAAACACATCATATGAAAGAGCCGTCGATTACAAGAATACACTTTGTGTTCCGGATAAAGAATCTTAAAATCTACAGACAAATAATTGGAATCAAAGATTGCCATGGAGACTATATAGTTGTCCACTCCCAGAATCATCTGCTGGTCTCAATTCCCAATTTTTGTGTCTCCCACTTAAGGGAGGGACGTGACAACATTAGACAGTAATGGAAAAAAGCTGGTCCATTCTGACATGCGGTTTTATTCCAACCAATAGGGATATTTAGTGAGACTTTTTCCCCACTTAGAGGAAGGACTCGTAGAAATGTAGATAGAATCAGTTAAAAAATAAAAAAACACATCTGGAAGACTTATTTATCATGTTAGAAGGGGAATTGCACCATTAAGGATACTGCAGTTAAAAAACATACAATGTGTGTTTCAAATGTGGCCTGGGTTCCCTGGTTTGGCTTTTACGTCCACTGCAGCTTGGGAGAAGGGAGGTTGCTGTGGAGTCAGGTGACTAGGCCTGGCCAATGGTGTGTTAGGATTCCCTGCTGAGGCAGTTGTTACAGTTGGTGCTCTGAGGGCTTGCGGTCAGTTGGAGCTGGGACACAGCTAGGGGAGGTTGTACAGGTGCAGGGGTCTGTGACCCTCTGCAATAGACCAGAGATCCCCTAAGCCCCATTTCACCCTAGATTGTGACTGCTTTAGGGAAGGCCCGTTCAGTTAGGAATCCTGCCCTTTTAGTGATTAGCCAGCTTAGGGTCACAGTGGTTTCATTTGAACTATTGCTACTGCAGTCTGTGACCATTCTGCCAGAAAGGGAGCGACCATCATTGCGGAAGTCACTCCAGAGGGAGACATCCCATCCAGCGGAGGATATCGTTGGATCGCGGATCCCCTGCTTCTCGTTGTTAGCGCGCCCGGGTGTGGACACACCCGGCAGGTACCATTCACCAAACGTGCACCAACACCGGTATAATAAGGCGCTGATCACGCCTAGAGGGGTGGGCATCTTTTGGGGACACTTATTGGGTGAAGTGACCAAAGGACACCTCTGGTACTGTGGATACGGTGTGAGGATACACGGTGGTGGGACAACGCCCTGCGCAGCAAGGTATAGCTGTAACCATTAGTATTGCTATTGCCTGTATGTGGTTTATGGTTATTGCTCACAGTAAATGTTATTATTGTTATTCTTATAATCTGTGGACTGTTATTAATATTTCCTGCTCGGGATTATCCCATCCAATTGGGATCCCGTGCAGGTGGAGGCGCTGCCACTCCGTATATTCGTTACCCCAGGCTCCCAGTAGTAGCGGAGGCTCCGATCCCTGTAAGCCGACAGGTACCACCAGCACAAGTAGACATTAGAGGGAAAAAGGGCAACACAAATAAAAAAGTAAGTTGATCTCACCCTAACAAATGTAGATGTGGGGAACATCCGGAAGGTTTTTTGACAGTTGAGGGGTCAGCAGGTTCAGGTATCCTTGACAACAGTTTCAGTCAAGCAGAATGTTCTATGTATGAAGAGGCTATAATGGAGGCGCCAGCTGAAGTGCAATAACAAGGTCTCTGAGCTTTTCATAATGGAGCATTCTTACTAGTTAATGTCATAGGCCCAGTTTATAATTAATTGAATGCACTTAATGCAGAAGTAGAATCTTTAGAGGAAGTATGTTTTGCAAATCTGCTTGAGTTGAGGTTTGTGCAAACGCTGGGTACATGGTGTACACTTGTAAGGAAAATAAGATATAAGAAACGCTAAGGCCGCGTCCATAGTGCAGGATACGGCGCGAGCTACGTAGCTTGCGCCGACACAACCACTAGGACGCCAATGCATATGCGCATAGGGCACGTGCACATGCACTACAGAGAGCGCGGTGCTTCGCAATAGAAACAAGTTTGTATTTCAAGCGCGACACCGGGTCACGTGGAAGCTAGCGCGTTCTACTATGGATGCGGTCTAAGACCCTCATCTGTCATTGCTGGGATTTCACCCAACAATTATATACAACACAGCAGCACAGTAATCATTATTTTAAAGCAACAATACCCATTTTTATTTTTTTGTTATCAGCTGGAATCAGAATAATTTCCTGATCAAAAGTCCAGGAACCCTTCACTTGTAAATATGCAAATGTTTTAATATTTCCTTATGCAGTAGTCCAGGGGTGAGCAAACTATTTGATCTGCGCAACCCTTACCTCTTTTGCTGGGGTCTTGTGACAACACATCGCCACGGCAACCGGCGTCACTCCGAGCTTCTGAATCCTGGCAAGTGAAGTTGCAGGGGCCTCACGCGATCCCCCCGGCATTTCGTTTAAAATGCCTTGGGGAAGAGCACGGGGCTTCTGCAACCGCCACGCCCCCCACTTTGCGCACCCCTGCAGTAGTCCATAAGAATGGAGAATGAGTGCAGGACACTTTCTTTTACCTGTTACCCATTCAGTAACTTACACATCAGAGAATACAAACACATTGAACGGTCACCTCATTCCCCGACTGGAGGGCCAGCAAAGAAGTTACCAACAGTGTCAGGCGAGGATAACAAGGGACCAGTGTTGGGCCAGAATGGTAATACATGTAATAAGGCTTGTACTCATGTATACTCATGTATACTCATGCAACACCCCTATCCCCCCCCCCCCTTCCTCCGACAGCAGGGATAGGGTGTACAGGAACATTTATGAGGTAGATATACATATTTGTTTGTGCATTTACAGGGTTTTAGCTCAGCAATTACCTGTGCATCTTAGGGTTGTCATAGTGAATCCATGCTGGCTTGTAATAAGGAGTTAATAAATCAATAGAGGGGGGCGCCAGGAACTTTATAACATTAATTGTATTGAACATAGCAGCAGCGTCCATAACAGGACAGGTTTTCTCTCAGAATTCAGAATCTGGCAATCGGCTTCCTCCATAGCTACCGGCAGGTGTTGCTCACTCTCCTTAGAGCTCTTGCGTACCCAGGACTGATCAGGGGATTTAACCCTGACAGCTCCTGGCATAGACCCCTCTAGTAAACAAGATAAGGAACCACCGCTTCTAACAGCATAGACTTGCCAATGTCCTGATTCTTGCGGGCCCCCCTAACACTGGGAACTTGCCCTAAACTGGAAAACAATAAAAAGGTGTTGCCTGCTGCTTCACAGGCCAGCTTAGCCTGGAGACCTCCCTGGAATCCTCCTAGATCTTATAGGATCGTCCTGATGTTACCATGCGGTGTGGAGATTAAAGGGTGGGTCCCCACCTTTTATACCTAAAAGGTGTGGCCAACAGTCTGCCCCCCAGTATCTGGGCAGATTTCTCTGTTGCCTTTGGTCACACCACTGAGTATGTGACCCTCTAGCAACTTCCAGAGGTCACAGGGCTGGACATGTGCCAGAAAGGGAAACAAGACACATTATAGTAGCAACTACTACAGCCTCGCAGGTCTACCTTTGTGAGAGCAACTAACCCTGGCACTGCCTGCCGCTACCAGGGCAGACATGCAGGGCAAGGGGAAATGTTTGCAGGGTGCTACACGTACAGTAGATACATCCATACACGCACATACTAACTGATGTACACAAAGCAAGCAGCTGGACCCATAGGCAACACTGCCAAGGAAGATTCAGCCTGTTTTGCTTAGTCCAATTTAAATACTGTATCAGATGTATCATGTTTATTTTGGGAGACGAGGCTGGTCTGGACCTTAGGGACCCACCAGGTTTTCCCTGGGTACCCAGTGGCCCAGTCTGAGCCTGTTTACATACTGTACTCTAGCTTTAATTAGGAGCCCCAAGTTCAATTCACTTCATGTTTGACTGGTTTGTATTTTTGGGGGGGCGGGGGTGGTTTGCTCATAGCTAGTTACAGTAAACACTGCACGCTCGCTTACCGATGACAAAAAAAACAACTCTTTGTGATAGAGCAGCTATTTTAAATCGTCGCGATCTGCAAATATATTCGAATGTTAATACATTAAAATCACATGGCTGTATAACTCTCCTCAAGTGCAAGGGGGCCAAAAAGACTCAGAGACATAATTATAGCAAATATCTCAAAATTGCTGCACACTCACTCCAACCGAAATCCAAAAGTGCACAGCTTGGAACATTACAACAGGTCAGTGATTGTGTTATAGTAGTCGGGGGACTTGCATACTGTAGTATTTCTTTTGGTATTTTGATTTTATGCATTTTTGGTAAAACTATTTATATGTAAAATTCTGTAGATCTATGGTGTTTTTTTAATGTGTACTGTATACTGAAAAAAGGTACACGACATCACATTTCCAGAATATTGTTTTGCACAATGTAGTGGGTTGACAAACATAAGTGTGATGCTGCTTTATTTATAACCAGCATATTTGCCACCTCCTTGGAGAATGATATGTCGAGTAGCACATGAGCCGAGAATGGGATAACACAGGGGATTTCTATTCAACAGAATTTAATTCAGGTACTAACCTTGCGATCACACCTAGACACCATGCCAGCAACTCTCATAGAACCGTCTGTCCCGGTCACTTCTTTTAAAGCTGCAGTCCCCACAGTTACATGTATTGGAGTTGCAGTGAAATAAAAGTCCTCACCCATGTAACCCTCTCTATTAAAATGTTTGATATAGACTGTGGGATCCCCAAAAGAGCCCTAAACAGACGAAATATCACTTAATGATTTAAGAGCATGGTACTTTTTAAGTAACAGGTATATACAATAAAGCTGGTGAATGTCCCATAACAACACACCTAACTGGAATAACTCCCACCTGCAAGAGTGGAGACTTAAACACAATCCTGTGTCCAGAAAATGAATGGTGTAAATAAAATGGTCAAAAAAAAAAACTTATATAAACTTGAAGAAAATCAAAAGGACTCACATAAATGAGATGAAGTCCAAATCGGTTTCCAGATGTTCAAGAACTGTGTGCAAGTCCCCTGTCAAGGTAAATTGGATGAAGAGAGAAAATAGCAGAGCACTACTCGTGCAAAAAACAAGAGCATAGCGTGTCCCAATGTGGTTAAAAATGAAAAAGATTTATTGGATCAGAGCATGACACGGGCTGGAGGCCGACACCGACATGTTTCGCGCAAAACCCGGGCGGCTTTATCAGGGCGCGAAACATGTCGGTGTCGGCCTCCAGCCCGTGTCATGCTCTGATCCAATAAATCTGTTTCATTTTTAACCACATTGGGACACGCTATGCTCTTGTTTTTTGCACGAGTAGTGCTCTGCTATTTTCTCTCTCTTCATCCTCTCTATTAAAATGTCATGTTTCCCCCCCCCTAGATATTAACATATATGTTTAGCAGTTAGGCTCGTAACAGCAGTTGTTTATCTAATTGAGCATTTGTAACTCACTGAGGAAAAACGCAGCAGCAGTTCCCAAGTGTCAGCACGTACAGCGGAGCTATAATGTGGTTGTGTTTGGGGGGCTTTAAACCCAATTGTCATTTTTAAGAGGGCTCAACAATGGTTTTTACAAAACATACTGTGGGAGTTTCACAGCACTAGTACAGTAATCTGATTTAAAATTAAACAAAATGCTGGCAAACGATATCACAAAAGACTATGTGACAATAGAGAAACAGAAACTAAAAGGTTCTTTATTTATAAATATATATTCCCCCTCCACGCCTCACCCCCACTTCCAAAGTAGTTGGTAATGCACCTACAAGGCTAAGTCCCCGCTGGCGCTGAGCGCGCTCATGCTTGGAGAGCTCTCCAAGCATGAGCGCCGGGTGTCCTGCTTGTACGCGCGCGTGGGGGAGGGGGTGGGGGCATTGCGGGTAGTTAAGCACACGGGTAAGTATAGGGTTTTTTGTTTACCCAAGCGCCGATCGTGGGTGAGCACGAGTGCCGCGCACTCTTACATATGCCGCAAGCGCCTATATATGTATGTCCCTGCCGCAAGCGCCGCCTGCTCAACCCGATTAGCGCTAGCGGGGACTTAGCCTAACCGTTAGCTTTGCATGACATTCAAGCACTGCAGAGGTTACACCGATAGTTGTACTTTCTTCTTGCAGTAAATAGACTGCTCCTTTAAATTGCATTGGCTACAAATGATAGAAATATCAATGGGATTCCATGTGTATAACTCGAAATGATGTTTAGAGCTACAGACTTGGCTTGAAAGGGTAAGGACACTCCAAGTCTAAGTCCCACATGTCTTTAGAAGCAGAGCTGGGTTGAGAACTTGCTTTTTCTGACCACAGGGAAAGTCAGATGATGCTTCTCCTGTGCCTGCAGCAAGAGACTGTTTTTTCAGATTCAACTCACTTGTGTCCAACAGTGCCAGTGTAGGAGGTTAATTTGCACATTTGAAACTTAAAGCAGGCACTGGAATTTCCAGAAGCTCTTACGATAGTGGGCCGTGAACCCACATGATCATGTGGTTATATTTTTACGAAAGACTGGTTTCTGGGCTGCACGGGGTCCGGGAAGTTAGAGTGAGCAAAACAACTTCCCTGTACGCAGTTATAGTTATTAGATGTTAGGTTCACACGAAAATGCAAAGCTCTGCAACATATAGAGGTACAAACAGCACTGTCGCAAAGAACTCACAATTTAAGTTAGTTGGTGATGAAAATAAGAGGTCTTATTCAAGGTCTCGCATAGCTGAACAAAGCCTTCTTAGATCACCATCTCATGATGTGCTTTACAGCATGCTTGCCACCTCCCACAGAGATATCCAGTGTAACAAATACGTTTATACTTTCACAGCACAGATACCTAAGGCCGAGCTCACTCTGCCTACTTCACGACCTGGCATCCGCGTTTGCGTGCCTCTGTCTGCTGGGCGATGTGTGCTCATCCCCAGCAGACTGAATGACGCTACTTGTAGGCGGGATCCAGGCATGGGTAGGGTGTTTCTTTTGTTACATTTCACTCATTGGCTGGCGAAATACACGTGACACGGCTGCCACACGAAATCACAACTTGAGTTGTCCCCCCCAAGTGTAGTAGTGTCAACACTGTACTGTGCCGCCACGAGTCATTTGTAGACCGAAAACTATCATACACCAACATCAAAGAGTGACGAATGTGCGCATGCATGTAGGCGCGCGCACGTCGCGTAGCAAGCACAGTGAGCGGGGCCTAAAACACCGATCACACTACAGACACATCGGAGCCCCATATTTGCAATGCTTCTCTGGGAGAACTGGTTAGGCACACGTAAACCAGAAGAATAAGCTGTGCACCATGTGAGAAAACTAAAATGCAAAATATAGCACTGCTCACAAAAAGGTGATAATAGTGAAAGTGAATATGAAAAAAAAAATCATCCTCAAAAATATAAAATAATTATACTCAAAAAAGTGAGTATCATACAAAAGTGACAATTATACAAATCTAAATACAATCTCAAACAAAGTCTTTTTGAAGTGGTAGAGGAGTGGCAGCTGCAGCATATTCAAAATAGATGGCTTCTCATCTTTGAACCGTTATGCAAACAAAGACAAAACAGAAGAGCGTGCGACCACTCAGTGTAGTATCTTGCAAATATTATTTAAAGAAGAAGAGGTTAGTATTGCACGTACAGAATAGCGAAAACCCCCAGCTTATTGCAAGTCCAATTGGAGGGCACACGGCTGCAGGAACTCGCTTCAACCCGGTGTCTGATCTTAACAGGTCCTCGAGAGGGTAAGTCCGTTTCAAAGTTCCCAGTTAGTGCATCTTCCGGAGACCGCTCAAACAAGACGCTGAAACGGAGAACTTTGAAAAGAGTGCCATCCCATGGAGCGTGCAAAATAAGAATACTGCATTACGAGTGGTCGTATGCTCTTCTTTTTGTCATTGTTAGAAACATACCCTCCTCCACTCACAGACACATATCTTGTAGCCGACCTTCTCCTTCCTTGAACACACCTCAAACAACGTCAGGAAGACACCACTAACTGTTCCATCAATGTAAGCTTTTCAGGCATACCTTCTCTTCCCATCTTCTTCAGAGATTAGGTGGGAATAAAACTCATATCCATAGAAACAAAAACAAAAATCAGGGACTTGTACTTCATACTCCCTTCCAGTAAAATACCAGGGAACTTCCTATTGTCTCCCAGTAATATATCAGTGACCCATATATATTTTGTTCCCTCACAATAAGACATCAGGGCTCTAAGTAGCTTCTAGTAAGACAGAGGTACATAGTTCTCCATCCCTCCCAGGAAGACATCAGCAAATAATCACACAATAATACATACTTCTCAAATAAGAACCCCAGCTACCCTCCATGCATCAGTCATACATCAGGGCACATATCGTATCTCTTCCTCCCATAAAGACATGGGGGACACATACTTCCCTCCTCCTCCCACAATGATATCAGGAGCACATACCTCTGACCCCCTCCCACAGAGAACTCAGGGACAACTCTCTGAATAAATCAGGCTCAGGAGACCAAAATGAAGACCACTGTCTGTAAATTGAGAACAAAGTCTTAACCTTCTACTACAATATAAGGAGCAAGGTAGGAAATTACAGTCTTTTCTTCATAGTCTAACAATTACGGATTTGGTTCACCAAGCTCCCCTTATATGATCCATTATGGCCCCTAATAGAATTTTGTTGCTCAGAAGTTAGAAAAGAAGTCAAGTAGCCCCCCCACCCCCCAATTCTTTTTTAACAAGACATACTAGATGAAAGCACATAAAGGCTGTAAAATGCTGTCAGATCCCGATGGTAAATAATGATGCTCTTTACATACATGTATAAAGCCCCTTACATACTGTACATCACTGCTTCCTATAGTCTCAATCTTTTTATACATTTCCTTGGTTCACAGGGAAACATGTCCTCTCAGACTCAAACTCACTTGAATCCCAGGCCGCACATAGAATGGAGTTGCAGTAAAGTAAAAGCACTCACCCATGTTACTCCTAGTAAAATATGGTCTGGTGCTTTCCCTTCCCCCCCTTCCAAAAAAAATCACTCTGAATAATGGTTAAAACAGTTTGTCTAAATATCTGTTTGTACCGTATACCAGTACCCTTTTCCAGGAGGGACAAATACTGGACATTTCTCCTTGTAGCAAGTAATAATATTTCTACTTCTTAAAAAACAAAACACAACAATAATTCATTCTTTAAATGGATTAAAAAAATTACTATATTTATATTTTATTTCCTGTGTTTTCCAAAAATTGGCTTTGGGCGTAGCTTGCTCCTATAAATACATGCTATAGTTGTTCTAAGGAGAAGTTAAAACAAAGTGAAAATAGCACTTTTTGTAATTTTTCTAAATTTCACCTTTAAGTGACTGAGTTTGCTCAAAAACATTTCAGCTCTCACTTGCCCCATAAGTGACTTTATGTGGATGCCCTTCTAATAAATAGTATAATTGAATCCAATGGGTTCCTTACCTGGAGACCCCATGGGCTGTTTCTGCAGCAAGAAATTCCCAGCTGTCCTAATTCAACTGAGCTGCTGGGGGAAAAAAACAGATACACAAAGAAAATCAGTGCTCTGACCTGCTGAAAACAACATCCACTGTATATTGCAGACACTCAGCTCGCTGCTTCCCTCTGTGCACTTACACTCTGCAATGTGGGGATTTTGCTCTAAACCCTCCAGACAGGGATGGGTCACTGTTTTGCATATAAAGATGACGGTTTGTTGTAGCATTTCTGCAATTTGCTCAAGCGAAAGTGATCTCAGGAAGTAGTCAAACCACGATCATGTAAACAGAGACATCCTGCTCTGAGACGGGCAGGATCTGATCATGAGAGACATCCATGCATATTAAAGACCCCCTAGATGCTTCATTCTCCGACCATCCAGTTCCTTACCTGACATCCTTGCAGCAAACAGAGAAGCCATTTGTTTTCCAGCTTCAGTTACCTGAGCCCAGCATTAACTGTACTGATTTGCTTTTCCTGTCATGTGCTCGCATGACTCAGCCCAGTGCCCCTGCTTTGTTCCTCCCCTCTCCCATTTATTTATTTATAAAATGTTTTACCAGGAAGAAATACATTGAGTTACTGCTCGTTTTCAAGTATGTCCTCGGCACAGAGTTAAGACAAATAATACATGGTTACAAATAGTTACATAAATGAACAGGGTATACATTATATACAAGACATTGCATGCACAGTTAAAGAAAATATATATTATGGGCGTATGAAACAGTTACAGATCAGATTAAAATGTGAGACAGCCTTAGATTTGAAAGAACTTAAACTGGTGGTGGATGTGAGAGTCTCTGGTAGGTTGTTCCAGTTTTGGGGTGCGCGGTAAGAGAAGGAGGAACGGCCGGATACTTTGATGAGCCTTGGGACCATGAACAGTCTTTTGGAATCTGATCTCAGGTGATAAGTGCTGCAAGTGGTAGAGGTGAGGAGCTTGTTCAGGTAGCTGGGTAGCTTGCCCATAAAGAATGTAAAGGCAAGACAGGAAAGGTGAACTTTGCGCCTAGACTCTAGTGATGACCAATCTAGTTCTTTGAGCATTTCGCAGTGATGTGTGTTGTAGTTGCATTTGAGAACAATAGCTGAGGAGGGGCTATGGAAGGAGGACACCGGGGAAAGCAGGTAGCCGTTGCTTGTAGAAGCACTGCAGGTACTATGTGCACCCCCCAGGAGGAGAGCAGCAAGGCTCTGCATCACATTCTGATGAGCTGTACCCTCAATGACACAGCTGCTGCTGGGGTGTTCATAGGCAATGCTAACTCAAACACGCCACATACAACACTGGGGATGTTTAACTCTTTGTGTGCATATAAGGGGTTCACAAGAGTATTGACATATTGGAATGGCACAAACACCTCTTTGTGTAACCCAGAAAATCAATGTATAGATTTTCACTCATAATGTTACATTAACCACAATTTTTTAAATTAAAGTAGAATATCATCAGACATTGCTCTCCTGGAGGAAATTTACAAGGGCAGTTGGATCATAGACGACCCCGTTCCGACCTTTCTTTATTCTGACTATGCCTCTGGGTCCGAGAGAAAGCTGTTCATGTAATAGCATTAACACATTAACTGCAATACATTCACAAGTTATTCATGTAAATGACCTGTAAAAGCAAGAGACTTAACCCCTTCCCTGACTGAGAGGCCAGCAACACAATGCCGGGTCCCCTGGCAGTAGCAGGGTTAAAATAATCCCCACTGGAGGTGGAGAGGAGTTATTACAGTGTTGTGCAAAACTGTGCAGAAGGTTAGGGGTTAATGCCATGATAATTACATACATACAAATAAAGCTATGCAAGCAATCATCAGGTATAAGAAGAGATTTCAGTAAATAACTATGTCCATTAGGACATATACTGTAGATAATGTAATCATAGGCATATATACTATATATATGAAATATTAATTATTTCATATTTATATATATATACACACACACACACACACACACACACACACACACACACACACCTATAACATGTTAGTAGACGCAAAATATTAAATTGTGCTGCTCTATGTAAAATGAGATTGTAAATTCTTAACGGTAATGTAAATAGCAGTATTGCGGACATGGGCTGGGAAATATACAGTACATAGTTACAATAAGTATGAAACACATACAGACAATTCCTGCTACAAACAACCCACATCGAGGGAGAGAGAGGAGGAAACAAAGAGCAGAGCACAGTTTGCTGAATATGTCTGAGTCTTCCCATAGGCGCCTGGGAATGGACAATGTTGTAATGCAATGATCCATAAACTGTCCTTCAGCAGCCAGCTCCCAGCCAGCGACCCCCCCCCCCCTGCTCACTTCTCTTGCAAGAAAACATATACTGTACATATGGTATGTGTGGTGTGTGTGTGTGTGTGTGTGTGGGTGTGTAAATATATGAATATTGTATATATTATAGTGTATACATCGAACAGTTGGTTGATGTTGGATCCCCTTATATGTGAAAGTGATCGCAATCCTCCCTTCCTCCCCCACCCTTGCAGCGAATACCCCGCTTTGCTATAATGCGGGTTATTGTTTTTTTAGCCATACATCATAACGATTTAAAAAAAAAAAAAAAAAAAAAGGGTAACGCACCCCGATCCCGGCATCAACGTGACACTTGTCCCCAGGCCAGGCGCGATGACAATTTTCTGGATGCAAAAGATAATCTACAGGATAGGATCCGGCCCGGAAACCCAGATCCTGCCATATCGCAGTGTAACATGCCCCCCTCCCCTGCACCCCAGGGGCCCCGGCGCCAGGAGCCTAAACAGATCCAGGAACACTGCACATCACATATCGGGATGCCATCCTGAAATTACAAGGACAGGGTCCAGGGATCTGGTGAAAATGCTGTAAGATTACATACCTCCCACCAGAGCAGCCATAACAGAGCAGGTCACATGGGTGTTTCGTTGCTGGAATGATGGTCATAGCCATAGCAACAGGGAAAGGAGCTGGGGAGGGAGGGATCCTGCCCTGAACTAGTGCTGGTGATTAGGAGGTGGCTGGTGAACTTGACATCCCCTCCTCCCCCTGCCCTACAACAGGGATCCTAACCAATAGGTGCACGCAGTAGGGTGCATGGGAATTAGCTACCAAATGATTAGAGTGAAAGAGGCATCCTGCTACATTTCTCCCTGTCTCTGGACCAGAGAGGGTATGGGTGGCAGGGGTGTTGAAGTAGTCATTCCTAGCAAACAAATATATACAATGCATCTGCCAAACAGGGGCTTGTCTGGGGAAGGGTGAGTTTATCAAAAACCCTATCAAACATGATTAACCCTTTAACAGCCTCAATAAAGTGAAGCAGTCGCCAGAAACAGAAGTGTTGAGCCTTTTAAAGAAAATAAAGATTCCAATCTCAAAAAAGTTAATTTTAATCGCTCGCGGTTAGGGCTCGTTCCCCTGCCCGCTCTCTACAGATGTTACTGAGCTTGCCCATATGTTCCTAATGTTTAGGAATTTAATTCAGATACACACTATAGTGGTCATGTATTCAATACACTATCAATTAATTTAATATATATCTATATATATATATAATATATATATATATATACAACACACACACACACACACACCACACCACACACACACACACACACACACACCACACTTAGTTAAGTTATGATGGGTAAAAAAGTGACAAAAACCCTCCACAGACAAGCAAATAAAATATTACTGTATGCTCATTTGCATGTCTTAGCGTCTGCAACCCAACCTTTCACCATATCACCCAGCACACAAGTGGAAGTGCTGTGTGCTGGGTGATAATGGTGAAAGGCGGGGTTGCAGACCTGCTAAGACATGCAAATGAGCATACAGTAATATTCCCATTTGCTATATATATATATATATATACGGTTTATTGGAACATTTAACCAACAGTGGTATCATGCCAAGAATGTTTTCCAAAAACATTGGCACATTCTCAGAGCTGATGAAGACCTAAATGAAGTGTTAAAATCTTACCCAGAGATGACCAGCCGTAGGTCAAGGAACCTACGTGACTGTCTGGTAAAGAGCCACTTTGAGGCTAATGTGAACCCAACGTGGCTCCCTCACAAACCACCAGGCTGTTTCAGCTGCCAGAGCTGCAAAGCCTGTAAGGTCATTAAGAATGCCAAAACTTTCAAACACTGGGACGACACACGGACATTTGAAATAAGAAAGTTTATTAACTGTAAGACATCGGGCGTCATATACATGGCAGAATGTATATGTACCAAAAAATACATTGGGAAGACCAGACGCCCATTCAGAATCCGTGTCCTGGAGCATCTCGGTAGCATTAGGAATGGCCTAGATACACCGGTAGCCAGACATGTGAATGAACATCACCAAGGTGACCACACTGTACTTACTTTTAAAGGGATAGATCAGCTCTCACTAGGCATCAGGAAGGGTAATTGGGATCAGGAATTACTTAAAGCTGAGTCACGCTGGATCTATACTCTCCAAACCCTGTCCCCGAGGGGACTGAATGAAGGGTTTGTGTTCAGCCCGTTCATCTAACTCACCCTTACCGTCCCCCTACCCTGTATCCATTACCCTTCATTAACAATAGGGTTCCGGCTATAGAGTCCCTCCACTTACCTGAGCGTTCCTGCACACCTACCTAACCAGTTATTTAATTGGTAGCCGCTCACCAAGTACACATTACTAAGCGCTGTGCTCTCTGACTTAGCTGTCAAACTCACTCATCAGCGCTGTCTGCATAGGACGCGATTCAACCAATCACATTGGAGCTCATCCGATAAATACTGGGGGCAGCACACATGCTCCCTTCCAGCCTTGACAAAGCACGCCCAGCGAAACATACGTCGGCATGTGACATCATTACGTCAAAGGGGCGGGACTAGTGCTCGTGATCGGAGTGCGCCCGCGCCTCGTAGCTCTTCGTTAGCAGCTATGCGTATGCAGTAAGATGCATTTTTAACCCTAAGTCAGCAGTATCTACTGGTTTATAAGCGTGACTATACAAACACCCTGCAATTGCCAGAAGGTGTAATGCTATTAAGCCCCACTACCAGGGCTGCTGTACACGATTGGATGCAGTTTACTGTCTGCAGTAGCGGACACCATGTTTTAACAGGCACTACTTGTGCACTGTTATATTAGCTCCTGTCCCTACCCACCTGTGTGTAATTGTGTGTAGGTTAAGCACTCTATTCTAACTGTGTATAACTTACTGGCAGGCAGACTTACAGTCTGTACCTACCATTTAGGATTCGCCAGGTCTAGCACATACACAGATCTGTGCTAACTATACTGACACAGCTATTTGAATACTTGTCACACTGGGACTATGGATTAGCCCTATATAGACTAATCCTCTATCCAGACCAAAGTGAGTACTATCTAAAGACACTGTATAGATTTCACTCCGTGCCCTATACACTGGAGGCTAAACCACTCTATGGTGATAGATAACCATCCAGACTATCAGTGTCAATACTATACCATACCGAGTGGTTACCCTATATTTAACTCAGGTAGGAAATAGGACATATGCAGAGCTAAACATTGCCATAGTCATTGTACTAATACTACCCTCCTTCCTGCGAGGGTAGCCTATTGGCAACCATCAATGCTGCATCCGACCGATATTTTAAATTCGCTGTCATATTGGCCTCATTAGAATCATAAATCCTGATTCTCCGATTCCAATTTATTTTATTTGAGTTATTCTCTCCCAATAAAGTGTTTTAATAATTCATTCCTCACACATTTTATGATAATCCACCAGTGTTTCTGTGATCTTGAGTGGACGAGTGCTCTCCTTGGGTTCTTTCTCTTGCTGTTTTATAATATATATATATATATATATATATTATATATATTATATATATATATATATATATATATATATATATATATATATATTTTCCCTAGAGAAACCATGTTAAAAATGGTTTTTGAGGCAAAAAGTGACACTGTGCTCATTTGCATGTTATTTCCCAGAATCCCTTGCTGCAGTGGAAGTGCTGTATGCTGGGTGATAATGGGGAAAGGCGGGGTTGCAGACCTGCCTAAGACATGCAGATGAGCATACAGTTGTATTTGTATATATTATATATATATACTGTGCTCCTTTATTATTGATACATATGTGCCACCCCCTTTTTGCACTGTGACCCCATAGGCCCCGCTATTACTCCACGTCACTCCAGTGACATCACCGTGGGTACACCTAGATTTTTTTGGCTCCAAATTAGTCTTGTCACAGGGTGAGGGCTAGGGTATAATGAGGGTTAGCTTGTCATACTTTTGATTGCGTTTGAGAAAGGCTCTATATTAAGCCCCAACATTGATCCATTAATATTCACTTTTTGAGATTGCAGTGCCTGTCCATTCGTACTTTTTTGTATTGTGCCTCGGATGGTATGCACCCAGATATGACCATTGATTATTTTATTTTTATTTATTTATAAAATGTTTTACCAGGAAGTAATACATTGAGAGTTACCTTTTATTTTTAAGTCTGTCCTGGGCACAGAGTTATGATGACAAATACATGGTTACAAATACATGGTTACATTAAGTGAACAGGGTTATACATTATATACAAGACATTGCATGCACAGTAAAAGATAATATATATTATGGGCGTATGTAACAGTTACAGATCAGATTAAAATATGAGACAACTTTAGTTTTTAAAGAATTTAGCCGGTTGGCGGCTGTAAGAGTATCCAATGCATTGTTTCAGTTGTGGGGTGCACGGTGAGAGAAGGAGGAGCGGCCGGATACTTTGTTGAACCTTGGTACCATGAACAGTCTTTTGGAGTCAGATCTCAGATAATAAGTGCTGCATGTGGTAGGGTTGAGGAGCTTGTTCAGCTTGTTCCTTTTGGTGTGTGTATATATTGTGATGCCCACACCATGTTGCAGTCTCTTTAAGTCCCAGTTTAAGGCAGGAAACACTGTATTTCTTATATGGGGTTTATTTACAGGGATTAAATCATATGATAACAAGCCCACCGTCTCTTTAAGTCAAACAAATGATAAAATAAAATACCTATTCCCGTTAGGGAAAATGACTCAACGTGGCTTCAGCCCTTTCTAACCAAAGCTGGCCAACTATCCTGGTTTCCCGCTTAAAACATGCCCTGGCATATGCAACAATATATACAGTCTCTGCACACAATAAGAAAGGGTTTTTCTTATCTGTTAGTCCATTGGAGCAGAAGTCCCCGCTTCAGCACAGTCTCTCGTCCTTTCCTTCCTTAGGAAAACTCAGCCCCACATGACCTCAGAGAAACTTTCCTCTGTAGGTCCACTCTCAAGGGCTGTGTCAGCCTTCCTTCTTTAGCTGGGGAGCACTTCTCTGCCCCCCTCTCTGGGACAGCAATCTCTCAAGGTCTCTTACTGCACTGTTCCAGCACATAGAGGACAATGATGGTATCACTACAGTCTCTCTCTCCTATCTCTCTACTCTCTGCTCTCTCTCTCTCTCTCTCTCTCTCTCTCTCTCTCTCTCATAAAAAATGAATAGACGATACAGTTCTGTGGCTAATGAAATGTTTTTATTTGTGCGAGCTTTCGAGATATTATCATATTTTATTGATCATTTTTCATTTTTAGGATTTTTCCTTCGACCTTACTGTAATTACTTTTTATTATCTGGGGCATTTTATATTGTTGTCATTTATGCCTTTTTTTAGATTGAGTTACACAGTTTTACAGCCACCAAGTTATGTCAAACTGTAGGCTCTTTTAATTAGCTTGGGCTTCTTTAGGTCATGCTTAATTCCCTTCGTGTTTTGGTTAGCGATCCTGCATCATTCCGTTGTCGTATCTATGTTTATATTTAGCTCACCATGCTAATCTACCAGCTCTTTGTCCCCTTTAGTATGTATACTTTTGATTGGTTCTGTTAGAATATTCTAGCCAATAGTAGCAATGGCAAGCTATGAGTGTGGGCTATATAAGACTTCCGCCCTCACTGTGCTGTATCCACCGACGAAGTTATGTAAGTGACGAAATGCGTAGGGATGGCACGCTACGACGTATGACGTCACCCCCACTGTACCACGTGAACTTAGTGTATCGAGACACAAGATCAACTGCAGAGACTTCATGGTAAACGGAACTGATACATTGTAGCAACTTGCTCCAATTTCATCTCTGGCACTTCGCTTGTTGAGAGCTTGTAAAGGAGCCCTAGCAGAAGGACTTGCCTTTTTTCAAACACGATTTGGCTGAAATTCCAGGAAGTTCCCGGCGGAGACATCAGCAGCAGATGAGTATCATCTCTCTGGAGATCGATTTACTCTAAATGCTTTTTATCTAGCTCCACTTGTGTGTGTTTTTTAAAGACTACCACGATTGTTCTATAATAAATTGTGACAGAACTACGCTATGTGGCATGCGCCTCTCTTTTTTTTTTAGATGGGACCTGGATGTGGTGTATCCTCTGAGAGGCTGCAGCGGAGTCACAGCATCTGACCATATACCACCTATTGGATTGTCTTTTTTGAATGGACACACATTTGGTTATTTTTTATATTTTATTTGTGTTTTATTATCAGATACCTGATTATCATTAATTATTTATTTTCTTTGGTGTCACTACTATAGTATATTGTTGAGACGGATTTGTAATATTTTACAGGTATCTCCTATATCACACTCATTCATCTATTTATCTATTTATCATCATTTTGGTCCACGACTTTAGTCATCTATTTTATACCTTTTCACTGGGTTTTATTAACCATTGTAATGTTATTATAAGTTTAGTGTATAGAGTGTGCGCTTACGTTATGTGTTTTGTTTGTATTTTAGTACCGTTAAGTTTAAGCATCCCTCTAAACTAAATCCCGAGTTTTGCATCATGATGAATAGCAGTAAGGAAAGGTTACTTAGGAGAAAGGAGTATTTAGGTAATTGTAACCCTCCTAATGCTGAAAAGGAAGTGGACTTAAAAAGTGATTTTATTAAGCTAGAGAAATTGCTAAAAGAGGAGATGCGTTTTTAGTATAATAAAGTCTCATTGCAGAATTATATTGATTTAAACATTGTACCGCGAGGCCTCAGAATTTTAAAACAACCAGCCTTTGAAACAAATGAGACCTTTATTAAAGAATGGAATGATTTATTGACTAATTGTTCTCTCAAACTCATGTCACAATTAGTGAAATTTAGAGAGGATAGATTAGCCCTTCTTGAGATTGAGATTCTATCTTGAGATTGAGATAGAACAGGTCCAAGACAAGCTCAAACTACATAGTGAAGAGACATAATTTATCCAACCAGAAGCAACTACTAATACTAGGGTAATAGGTTTTGAAAAAGAGCTCATTGATAGAAAAAAATCGTAAAACCATTAGAGACAAAGAAGATTACGCTAATGGTAAATCAATGAATTGGAGAACTAAAGATCATTCTAGAAATAATAATAAAAATAATTATTATAGAAAGCAAAAAATCAATTCATGTAATCATAGTAAAAATGAGAATAAATTAGTAGGAATGAAACCCAGAGAAAAGAAAGAATTGCCGGCGCCAAATCAGTCCTTTAAATAATAATAACTCCAAATAAAAACCAAACCGTCTCTTGAAAAGTCCCAAAAGTGTCCTTGAACGGCTCACACCAAATGGTAGTGCAATATGTAAAAAAGAGAAGAAAACAAACAGATAATGGTGCAGTACGCCAAAAAAGTTGACATTAAAACATTAAAAACTCACACATGACAAACATAACACACAATAACAGACAGACACTAGCAAGGCTATAATCCTAACAAAAAGCTATTTATTAACATTGAAATACTGGGTCCGGAGGATACAGCACTTAAGTCCAGAGGGGTAAAATTGAAACCCTACTTACAGGACAGTGGATGGTAAAAGCAGTGAAGCTGAAGATCGCTCAGGTGCTCCTCTCTGATGATAACTGGAGCTCCTTTAGGGATTGCCTCGTGTGGGGGATGGATGTTGATTTGCACGAAAACCGGAACTTCCGGGTGGATGTGACGTCACACGCCGCGGTGTTACCGAAATCGCTGCTTCTCTTCCTCTCCTTTCCCCCCACAGCCTACACAACTGCTGCCAATATCCTCCACAACCAAACAGACAGCTCTAAAAAGGATTATCCTGTTTTTACTTATATAGCAGAATATACAGGGGCTCGCTGACGGCCCTTCACCACTCTTGTCCCAATTAATTGTCTGCATAACTTGTGGACGTTACACCCTCTGAGGCTCCCACTTTTCATTTGGAACCATACTTCTGCATTATAACTTCGGCCCGAGTCTGTTTTGACACACAGGGCCCTGATTGTTCTACACATATGCATTGCATACAACCTGGACATTAATCTGCAGAGACTTTTAATATTATTCTTGGTGTAACACTATTTATTGTGTGTTTTTTATAATTATAAAGTGGCTTGTTTGCCTTTTTCCCATTTATTTGCACTTCCCATTTCTTTGTTCTTTAGGAAATATTACGCCTAACGATCTGACCATACCTGTGCTAGCGGAGGCTATACATCAATCCAAACAGTCGCACCAGTACCGGAAGCTGAAGGCGTTCTCCGGAGACAAACCGACGCCCATGGGAGAGGTAGGGTTTGAAGAATGGTTGGACCATGCTGAACAGGTACTACCCGAATGGTCCTGCACTGACGCAGTGAGGAGGCAGCGAATTATTGAATGCCTACGACCGCCCGCCTCCCATATGGTGCATTGGTACAGAGATGACCATCCGGATGCAGACACGCACGGGGTACTTCATGCACTCACCAAAGCCTACGGGACACCGGTGGACACGTTCGCATTGATGGCCAAATTCCAGAAAGAAGGAGAAATGGTATCTGACTTTCTTAGGCATCTGCATTTGGATCTCTGGACTCTAGTGAGGAGGAAAGTATTGCAGAAGGCTGATGCAGATGGGCTTCGAAACACGCAACTCTTGAGGGGACTCCTCTCGTTACACCCGGTATCCGTAAGAGTCAGCGGATGCCTCGTCCCGGGTCAAGCCTTGTCTTTTGACGAACTTATGGACCGAGTACAGGCTCACGAAACCGTGCTGTTGGGTCGGGATTTGAATACGGCCAAGAAAAGGGGGGTTCCCCCCAAGGAAGCAAAGAAAGGAGAGGCTAGAGCGAGGCCAGCTGGGGAAGTGAGTCAAGAAAAGGAGGAGCCTGATGAACCTGAGGTTGACCGGGGAGACTCCACCTCGGGAAGATCCTTCCCTGCTTTCAGGAACAATTCCACAAGGAGTAATATACAGTGTTATGGCTGTGGCAAGATGGGGCATATATCTTCCTACTGTCCCGTAAAAAGGAAGATGGCGTCCAGGCCTGTGAAATCCATGCTGTGCACCCCCCGGACTGCTGAAACCGCCAAAGACCAACGGGTGGCTAAAGTCTTATGGGAGAAGTACTTCCTTCATTATGGACTGCCAAATCGATTGCATTCAGATCAAGGTCGGGATTTTGAAAGTAATCTTTTTCGAGAATTGCTTAAGTTACTGAGTATCACCAAGTCTCGAACTATACCGTACCATACGGAAGGGGATGCTATGCCTGAACGTTTCAATCAAACGCTGCTCGACATGCTGGGTACCCTGAAAGGCTCACAGAAGACTGAATGGAGTAAGCACGTAGAGACATTAGTGCATGCTTATAATTGTACTCGCCATGAATCCACTGGGTATACGCCTTATTTCCTGATGTTTGGACGAGAAGCTCAGCTACCAGTGGATGTACGTCTGCGGATATCTACCTATGGGGTATCCAACAGGACGCATTTCCAGTATGTGCAAAGGTTACAAGACAGCTTGCAGCAGGCATATAAATTGGCAGAGAAAGCGGCGGCCCAATTAAATGCGAGTAACAAGAGATGCTACGATCATAAAGTGCGCCATAAGGAAATCCGTCCAGGAGATGCTGTCCTCCTTCGCAAACTAGGCATCACCGGAAAGCACAAATTGGCCGACCGTTGGAGAGATGCTGTATATGAAGTGGAGTCGCAGATGCCTGGCCTCCCGGTATACCGTATCAAAGATTCAGAAGGACTGGTAAAGGTATGGCATAGAAACCATCTCCTTCACATACTTCATGTAGGAGATAAAGAGTTGGAAGTGCCCACTGCTTCGATGGATGGAGAGTGAGATGTTACAGAGGATGGTCCAGAGACAGATACCACCTCTGAGGATCATATGGAGGGAACCTCTCAAAGGGGCCTTCCGACCGCTGGGGCATCTCCCGAAGGAGCTACGGGTAAAGGGCCCCTTGGTCCAACGCCAGGTAAGCTGACTCAAATGAGCCAGCCCTTAGACCCACAGAGCCCATGCTTTGTGCCTCAAAGAGACTGTGTTGAAACATTGAGCCCCTCAAGGGAAGAGACTGAGTTGCCAAGTGAGATTTGTTACTCTCCAGAGGGAGTAAGAGAAGAGCACCTGCATAGGAGCCAAAGAGCTGGTCAACCTCCCATGAGAATGACTTACGATCAATTCGGGGCACCCGATTATGAGGCTCAGCAGTGGGCTCGCAATAGAGTGAGATCTGTGATTGGAATGTTCAATGAAATGTATAATCTCATGTAGAGTATACAGTGATAAATTGTATTTTTCATATATGCATTTTTATTGTGTAATATGTGTATTGGTTACGTTCCCAAGCGGGGCCGTTGGATTCCACCAGGGGGAGAATGTAGTGGTGTTCCTGTTTCCCCTCTGTACCTCCGCTGCATGGCGTGTCTGGAGGTTCCCCGGCGGCCCGATAGCATAGGGCGCCGCCATGTTGTGATTGGCATTGCGCAATACTCATGCACGATCGGAGGCACGGAGAGAGTTTGCGCATGCTCAGTGTAAGCGCGCGAAACGGCTGGCCAATAACAGGAGGCTCTGGGGTAAAACTACAATGCCCATGAGCCTCAACCGAGCCACATGACGCCAGGGAGCGAATAGGAGTGCAGAATTGGCTAGCAGGCAGGAAAGGGAAGCGTGAGGGAGAGACCACGCTAGCAGAGGGTGCCGGAGGAGTAAGGGGAATGGTTGTGTGTGTGCAGGGGATCAGTGACCCGCCTGCGTAGGCCAGATTCCCCCTCAGGCCCAGTGCAGACCCTGAGTCACCATTAGCTTGTGGTGCTGCAGGGAAAGCCCTAGAGAGAGAGACCATTCTATTCCCTTACTGTATTAGCAGGCAGGGACACAGTGTTCTTCCTGAGCTGCTGTGTGCGATCAGTTGTTTGGGCTCAAGCTGCTGGACATTTCCAAACTCGTGAGACTACGCTGGATCGACGGATCCTTTTCGAAGTCTGTTACTGGCTGCTGGAGTAGCCGGAAGGTATTTAATAAGTGCACCAACACCGGTACCTTCAGGCGCTGAACCCGCCTTGGGGGAGGGTTCTTTGGGGACACTGGGCTGAGTGACCAAGGGACTGAGTTTAGACATTGGACACGGTGTGGGGTACACGCGGTGGTGGGAAGTGACATTACGCGAGAGTGGGAGTGGCCAAGCCACTGTTGTGTAATAACTGATTATCAACTATTCATGTACTGTGATTATTCGTTTTATTCTTGAGAGGTATAAGTTAAGGTTTCGCAACCACTTATTAGTAAAAGGTTACAACGTTGTGGCTTGTTATCATTATTCTTACCTAGGGGAATCTTGCTTATTGGGGATCCTGGGTAAGTGGAGGCGCTGCCAAGAACATATTGTTGCCCCAGGCTCCCAGTTAGCGGAGGCCCAGATCTCGCTGAGCCAGCAGGTACATACAGCACTAGTAGTCTCTCTATATCAGCAGGAAAGAGGGTTACATAGCATATTATTTTATTGTATTGTATTGTATTGTATGTCTTTATTTATATAGCGACATTAGTGTACATAGCGCTTCACAGTAGTAATACATGTGGTAATCAAATAAATAACAGATAATATAAATAACAGATCATGGGAATAAGTGCTTTAGACATAAAAGTAACATTTCGGAAGAGGAGTCCCTGCCCTGAGGAGCTTACATTCTAATTGGTAGGTAGGGAGAATGTACAGAGACAGTAGGAGGGAGTTCTGGTAAGTGCGTCTGCAGGGGGCCAATCTTTATGTATCCTGTGTTCAGAATATCCACAGTGCTATTCATATGCTTCTTTAAGCAAGTGTGTCTTAAGGTGGGTCTTAAAGGTGGATAGAGAGGGTGCTAGTCGGGTACTGAGGGGAAGGGCATTCCAGAGGTGTGGGGCAGTCAGTGAAAAAGGTTTAAGGCGGGAGAGGGCTTTAGATACAAAGGGGGTAGAAAGTAGACATCCTTGAGCAGAACGCAAGAGTCGGGATGGTGCATAGCGAGAAATTAGGGCTGAGATGTAAGGAGGAGCAGAACAGTGTAAAGCTTTAAAAGTGAGGAGAAGAATGGAGTGTGAGATGCGGGATTTGATCGGAAGCCAGGAGAGGGATTTCATGAGGGGAGATGCTGAGACAGATCTAGGAAAGAGTACAGTGATTCTGGCAGCAGCATTTAGGATAGATTGTAGGGGAGACAGGTGAGAGGCAGGAAGGCCAGACAGCAGGAGGTTACAGTAATCAAGACGGGAGAGAATGAGGGCCTGAGTCAGAGTTTTAGCAGTCGAACAACAGAGGAAAGGGTGTATCTTAGTTATATTGCGGAGGAAAAAGCGACAAGTTTTAGAAATGTTTTGAATGTGAGGGGCGAATGTGAGAGAGGAGTCGAGTGTGACCCCTAGGCAGCGTGCTTGGGCTACTGGGTGAATGATTGTAGTTCCAACAGTAATGTGGAAGGAGGTAGTAGGGCCAGGTTTGGGAGGAAGTATGAGGAGCTCTGTTTTAGCCATGTTGAGTTTAAGGCGTCGGAGGGCCATCCAGGATGATATAGCAGAGAGACATTCAGAAACTTTGGTTTGTACAGCAGGTGTAAGGTCAGGTGTTGAAAAGTATATTTGTGTGTCGTCGGCATAGAGGTGATAATTAAACCCAAAAGATGTTATTAGGTCACCTAGAGAGAGTGTGTACAGAGAAAAGAGAAGAGGTCCCAGGACAGAGCCCTGGGGTACCCCCACAAAGAGATCAATAGAGGAGGAGGAGGAGGTGTTAGCAGAAGAGACACTAAAAGTACGATGGGAGAGGTAGGATGAGATCCAGGATAGAGCTTTGTTCCGAATACCTAGAGTATGGAGAATGTGGAGGAGAAGAGGGTGGTCCACGGTGTCAAATGCTGCAGAGAGGTCGAGTAATATGTTTTATATTTGTTATTGTAAATTTTGCAGTTATGCTTTTTGCTCTAAATTTGCAAAGCTTGTTCATACCTCTTACATTATGAATCAACCCTAGAAATGGTAGAAAAGTGTTAGATACCCGATTGCTCTCACTTAAAAATGGGCGTCAGCTCAAAGGGATAAGGTGAGGAGGAGCAGGACTTCTCTGAGAACGCAACTCTTTCTCTGCATCTTTGCTAACCATAAGGGTTGCACATTTCTATTGCTGTAGTCTTATCCTTGATGCCATTTATAGCAACTAGACACTGGCAGTTCTCATTAAAGCAATTGCCATTCCGAAATGACATAAAAGCCGGGTATCTTGGTCTGACCCTGGAAAATAAGTAGTGGAGACCTTTGATTACTATACTGTATGCTGGACCTTTAAAGAATCAATAGCATTAATAAACAAAAGTGCAGTTAAGTAAAAAAAAAAAAACACTTAATCCAACATCATCTTCACCATTTGTAAGATGTCTTTTAGAATTAGAGCTAAACAAACCTATTCAGCATAACGCCATTAAAGAACAAATATATATCACAGAATATTCAATACATGTTACTTCTGGCAGTGACCAATCAATAACTGAAGAGAAACAATAACTTGTGTAGCATTAAATCTGCATTCAATAAAAAAAAAAAAATAGGGTAAGGCAAGAAATGTTACAAATACCTAACAAAATTGAGTTAACATTTTCTGCTTGTGTAAATCTGAAATCAATCCCAAACTTTTGAAGTTACTTAAATGTCTTCTTTTTTTTTTTTTTACGAATAAGCACAAGCCCCACCCTAAATCAAGTGAAAAGAAAAGTAAATAATCAACTGAATAATATGTCATTTACAATTTTCTAATCTACTGTACAATTAATACATTTGAGGGGTTCTGTTCCTTTTTATCCACAGTAGCTATTGTATTAGTCTGGTATTTAGCCTAATGGTGAAAGGAACATCTATCCGCACATGAGAGGCTCGGAATTTTAACAGTGGTTCATCTCCCCCATAGTCAATGTAAAAAGTCTTGATAAGCAGCAATCTGCGCAAAAAGGCTTCACTGAATCAGCAGGATGTAAGAATAAAAGGACCACTCAGTGTTATGTGGTAAATTATCCCCTTCACCACATGAACTACAGCAGCGGTGCTCAAGCTGGGGGGCTGGAGAATTTGTAGGGGGGGGGCGTGACCGGTTACAGAGGCCCCGTGCCCTTCCTCACGACATTTAAATTAAATGCCGGGGGAGGCGTGAGGCCTCTGTTACTCACTTACCTGCTCTCTGCGTCGCCAGTGGGCTATCGGTTTATTTAACCACCTGGTATCTGCCTCCGTCGGGGCTCTGCTTCAATCAGCTGTTCTATACCGACTGGGTAAGGAGCACGAGTATAGCTGTCGGCAGGTTTACTGATCCTGCTGTGATACTTCACGGATTTGCCATTTAGGAGTGCTTCTTGTATACACCACCTGCTAATACCTTACTGACTAGGTGGATATCTGGGTTATTTTTTACCAGTGTAATTATACCCACCGCGTGTCACGGTATACTGCAGCTAGTATATATTCTGCGCAGAGGTTATACGCTATCAGCTGCTTAGGACTCTATGGAGATTATATGAGTACTTCTCTCATTAGTCTAACACGGCTCTTAGTACCCTCTATGGGTGTTTGCATTAACCCTTATATACACCCTAGACCTTTTTCATTTAAGGCTCTAGGGACTGCAATCACTAAGTGCCTTCTCCAGTTCTAGGATAAGCAGCTCTGAATGTGGGTATGTGATCATACAGCAGTTTACAGGTGGACACACACAGTATTTTGCTGTGTCTAGCATAGATGTTACCTTTATACCACTTATATGTCACCATAGATTCAGAGCACATATAAGCTCTGAGAAATATTCATTTATATGTGGATGGACATTTGGTGTATGGTGGTTACATCACGGACCTATCTCCACAATAAAGGAGGCTATATACATAGCCATAGATCCTGAATATCCATAAAGGATCTCCATATGTACACATCACTTAACTACCTTGGTTAAGTTACCAATGATTACAGTCACGTGCTGTTTGATACATTCTCTGATTTTAAAGCCCATTTTTTTATTCATTGTTTATTAATAAAATATTTTAATTATGTCACTATACATTTAGTTTGATAGAGTGCTGGTAAACTAGGTTTCCTTTTCTTCTGTGTACCCCGTGAATATAGGCCCTTCTCTACCTTGAAGATAAGGTGTGTCACCTTAGTTAATAAGTCCATGGAGCGAGTTCTTTGTTCCAGTATTTATTCAGCGACAAATAGAGTACAGCATTACAGTATCATAGCATCATTCTTTACAGGCACCACTGCAGGCATTGTAACAGGTTATTGTGATGGTAGGGGGGTAACCAGGCTCCAAATCAAGGTGTAAGCCCGTCTGGTTACCCCTGATCTGTGTGTAGGGTTTATAGAGTGTCAGCTCTTGAGCCCAGGGTTTGTACATGTATAACCTGTAATGTGCGGTAATAAAGTATTTTATGTGTTTTTACCTTTCCAGGAGTTCTAGCAAAATGTGATTGCTGTGGTATAAGATTCAAAAGGGCGGTTTTGCAGACAAAGGGGCCGATGCAGTAACTTGCGAGAAGGCTGAATTTGGCTGTTTTATTGCGAGATTGGCATGTAGTATGCAGTTGATGGCGGTATGTGTGCGAGTTAACTGAAAAACGGCATATGCAATTGTTGCCGTAAATCAAGCGCCGGCGGGGTGGCGAGAATGGCTATTTCGCCATATTAAGCAGCACGCAGAATTCAGTAGATGCCGAGTAAGATCTCGGGGGTGCGCGGGAGAAACTCCTTGCGAGAAAAGCGCCAAAAAGCTGCGGCACCAACAAGCAGGCGAGAGCCGAAAATTTCTGCTGCTAGTGACATTGTTGTGTCATTGTACTGTTGCTGCTGGCAGCGCAGCTTCAATTGTATTACATGTCATTCAGAACCTGTTACATGTGTTGTTTATAATAAAATACATTATTAATGTTAGCCAAAGGTGTCTGTCTTGTGAATGACAAGAAGCAGGTATGTTCCTAAAACTATCTATTGAGGGACAGCGCTGTGAAAGCCTTGTTAATGTCACTAGCAGCAAGAAGCACACTGCTGTGAGTAACAGAATGCGTCAAACTATCATGAGGTGATTTTTTCATGTTCAAAAGTTGCCGCCAAATTCTCCTTCAATACAGATACATGACGTATCTTGCCTCTTGCTGCATGCACGGGTTACAGTACACACAGCAACTCACTGAAATGTAAGCTTTGCAACAGAGTCCAACACACAGACACAAATGTATATGAAATGTCACAAGTCACATGCACACATGTATCACCTCTTCACGTGTCAAAGAACAGAAGACACAACTGTAGCACTGCACCAGGTATGTTTCTAAAAGTATCTAATTAGGGACAGCAGTAAAAGGTTTGCTAATGTCAGTAACAGCAAGACAGTCACTACCGTGAGTAACTGAAAGCTATAAGCAAGAAGGAGGTTTTTTTTATTTATGTGCAGAGGTTGACGCCACATTCAAGTGAAATACGGATACATGCAGTCATCCGCCACTGACTGCAGGAACGCGGAGCGCTGCGCCTTGTACTCGCAACATGTGCAACTCTCCAATTTCCCTGACAATCGCCATTTACTGCATTTAGCGGCAAATTCCCGCCAAACACAGGAGATTTAAGCGCGCTGCCGACACACACATATCGCAAGTTACTGCATCGGCCCCAAAGTGTTGTCAGAATGTGCCGAGCTAGTCAGGACCCAGAGTTGCTGGTTCCCCTAAAAATGTACCCAGGAATCAGGCATAATTCCGGGATACATGTAGGCACATGTCCAGGCAATATTTCCCCTTGAAAACGCTTTCGCGACTCACCACTAGGGGTTCCCTGCTTCAGCACAGACCAGAAAGGTAAACGTGGCATAGGGATGTGAGGTATCCCTGAACCAGTCAAGGGGTCCCTAGATTAATGGGGATACCCAGTAAATGCCCAGGTCACCCAAAACCGGTATAGGGGTTCTGAGTGGATTCTTAGAATCCGTACTAAGCCTACGCAATTGTGTGGGGAATATGGCTAGTGAAAAATGGCGTGCAGCTTTTTACTCTATTTCCCATACCAGGCAGACTTAGGTTTTTAAAGTTTATATTTTTAACAAAGTGTGTTAAATACATATATGCGTGTGCACAGTAAAATGAGGCACAGGGATGAAAAGTATTCCTGTAGCTGCAGGGATCCCTAGGTAACATAGGGATACCCCAGTTAGTGCCAACGTGTCCCAGAATCTGTATTGGGTTTGTGGGTTATGGAAGTCCCTTGTAAAGTATAGAAAAACCTGACCTGTTTAGGGGCATTTGGGGTTCCCTGTGTCGTAGAAACTCCAGATTTTGGAAGTGTAAATTTTAGGTGGGATATTGGGGTGAAAATGTATTCCTTTTGTTTGCAGGAGTTCGGGGGGCCTAGCTACTAGTGGTTCCCTGACTCTCCCCAGCATGCCAGCACTATTTGTGGATTCGCGGGGTGACTTACATTGGGGCTGCACCGTGTCTCCCAGACTCCTGGTTTTCGAACCCAGATATCGCCAATTAATTTCCCACACGTATATAAGGTTCCTAAAGGTTTATACTTTATTAAAGTATGGTTCAGAGGGTGTTATACTGTACATATAAAAATCCATGCAGTCAGCCTAAGCATTTGCATAGGAGACATGATGTCTACCTATCCATCGGGTCTCAAAGGAAATCCAGGATGTGGAGGTATCAGGCCATTTGGTAGCAAGGAAGGGCAGAGGGAAAGGTCTCAACAGCCATTTGGGTTCTGTCAGACTCTGCGAAGACTTCCATCCAAATAGCCATGACCCTTTCTTTGACATCATCAGCCAGATGAGCCCTGCTCTGATTGGCTGCTGAGAATATTCTAACACTTCTGAAAGGGGGGTAGTAGTTTGTAAATGAAATTCAAGAGGTATTATAAACCCCTACGTAAATCAGATGTTTAGTTCTCTCAAAGTTCTGTAAGATTCTAAGCAAGTTTTGTCTAAGCAAGTTACTCCAGACCTCTGGAGAGAGGGGAGGGTGGTGTCTGGAACTGCAGGCTGATTTCAGTTCTAAGACATGGCAGGTTAAATCTCAGTCAGAGGAAAATACTTAGGTAGGTTTCCCTGCACCTAGAAACGTTTAGTGGTGTTACCCCAGTCCCAAGTAAGTGTGTCTTTTTGCCTGTATTTTGTGTAACCTAGTGTGTTTGCCATTTCCTGTGAATACATTTACAATTTATTTCATTATCTTGTTTTGCTCAATGCATAATCTGGATAAAAAAGTGTAAATGGCCTGGTCTCCTGTGACATTTATGAATGGAGCAATAGTCAGTGTAAGTTCCAAGTAATTCTGAATCCAATACATACATGATCACATAATTATACCAAGTTCCAGGACATCCGGACAACATCATATTCTTGTTTTTCCCAATTTCACTGTCATTTCAACATGTTACATTTCACGGATATCATACTTTTTGATTCTGTTATCCATCCTCATTATATTTTAACAAGTATGACCGGTTCTTGTACTGGTCTTAACCCTTGTCTATTTTCCCAACATGATATCCTCTCTGTTTACTGATTTTCGTTAACTAAATGTATACCAAGCAGATATATTATATAAAATATAGATAAAAACATATATATTAATAAATATATATATATATATATATATATATATATATATATATATATATATAATGTATGTATATAGAGACAATATGGCGTCTCTCCTGTTCAGGATTTGATTTCATCCCATCTTCACCACGTAGCTCCGGGTTTACCAAGTAAACCTCCAGGTGGTGGCAACCCTGGGCAGGCGGGCTGGTGGTGGCAATGGCAACGTCTCCCAGCATCTCCCCCTGCAACTACTGGCAGTATGGCTGTGTGGCGTCAAATGGCGCCGTGTTGCCATGCCAACGGGAATGCCACGTGATGTAACAGCATCACGTGACGCCCGTTACCACAACGAGACGCTTGCCATGCGGCGCCACAGTGTCATGGCAATTTGATGCCGTGTGACATTGTGACATCATGTACCATCCCATTGTCATGGCAATGCAGCAGCATTTGACGCGCGCAGCCATGTTGATGAGAGTTGCAGGGGGAAGATGCCGGGAGGATGCCAGGGGTAAGTGCTATATTTAAAATAAAGAAAATCTCCGGGTTGGCCTTTAGTCGAAGGTGGCAACCCTGCAGACAACAGTTGAAGCAACAAGGGTGGATAGACACAGTGGAAGTAAATCTGCAGGGGCAGGACTTATCTCGGAATTGTCCCTTGCCTAGTGTCAAATATATTATTTAGATACTAATCTGTAGACACTGTAAATTCAAAGGACATAAGGATTCCCCCTTGCACATGTTATGCCAAGGGAATGCAGATAATAAAGAAAGCATGAGAAGGGGCTCACAGAAGATAAAGTCAGGGTGGGGAATACACATGTGCAGAATGAGTTGTGAATGATGTAGGGTTAATGATTTCACAGTTTATATATTCATGCTTTGAGACAACACCAGTGGTTCTGAACTTTTTTTGGTCGGCGTACCCCTTGGTCTCAGTGTGAGACATCCCGTACTCCCTCACTATGATGACTGTCATTTTTATTTTGATGCTAAACTACAACTATCATCACAAAGACTAGATACAACAACTCAAAAAAGTTTATTGAGAATACAAAGATTATGTTTCTTTATATACAAATTTTATTCCATCACAGAAAAAGTTGCACATCTCATAATGCCAAAACATAGTCTTTGTATGAAGACTGCTGCAGCTGCTTACTTGCAATCAACATTTAAATTCTAGGCAATGTCTTTGAGATAGTCACACACATGTCATGTCCGACTCTCAGCTTGTTCCTTGCTTTGGTCTTTATTGTTAAAAGCACAGAAAATCCTGACTCAGAGGTAGATTGTGACAAATGAGACTAGAATTTGGTAAACTCACTTGGTCAGAATAGGATATGCCTCCCCAAGTTTGCAACAGGATCTCATCTAAAATCACATAGATACTTTTCTTTGTAAGTCACTTTGCGGATATGGTACATATGTCATATTCTGAATGACGTCCAATAAATCTTTTGCTCCTCAAAAACATCTCATGTAACCCCTGATGATCCTTCATGTAGACCTTATGGGTCCACAGACCCCCAGGTTCAGAACCCCTGATCTAGACCAAGGCTGCTCATCTTCATCACACAGGGACACAGCAGTACAATTAACCTTGTATTATGTGCTGTGCTTAAATAAACAAAATCTACTTCAAGAAACTTCTCTGAGTCAGACTCAGCTTCTGTCACCTATTAAAACATTCGCGACAAAGCAATTGGTCCACTGACCCCTCCATCGTTATCTTTTCTTCATTGTCTCGAATATATACTCTTATTTATCTGCAAAATAAAGAAATGTTAACACGGAAACAAATTGTTTTTTTTTTTTTTAAACTCAAGTCAAAAGGGATGGGTGGGTGGGAAACCGTTGAACGCCAAGGAACAAGTGGCAGTTGCTTGTTCCTTGGCTCTATTTAAAAAACTAACCGTCCCAACTGCCTTCACCGATCGCGCACGCGACCAACAGCCTAGCTGGGGAGGGGGGGGGCGCACCCCCCGGTCAATAGCCGTAGCCACCCATGCGGGCTAGGCCAGCTCTATGACCAAGGAGGCGCGAGCTTCTCCCCCCTCTCCTATGAACCCTCCACATAAAGACATACAAATAACAAGAGGACACATATATGGAGGTAAAAGGCCGCGGCTTATTTATTAACACAAATGGGGATAGCGTACCACCTGTCCGCGCCAGAATGCTCAGAGCTGGGCAACGCAAAGGGGGCACCCGGAAGTACGTCCCGGTGACCTGCCCCCTCGCTTCGAACCCCCCGATAACCAGCCCCGAGCCACTTCTGGGGGACAAGCACCTACCCCCCCAACTTCCGCCACCAACGGGCCTGTTTAACCCCCTTAAATCAGACCCGTACCGCCATACCCCGTAGACCCCTGGAAGGTACTGCTATGCAGACCAATTGAAAACATAGAAAAAACTGACGACAAACTCCTGACACACATATATACAGCTGCCAGATGCGAAATAGCCAAAGCCTGGAAACAGGAACAGCAGCCGGCCATACACGCTGTAAAAGCGAGATTATGGAGGATCTGTCTTATGGAAAAACTGACGGGGATACAAAACGACACAGTACAGAAATACATAGACGTCTGGGAACCGTGGAGAACCTATATAGGAAATAGATATCTTTCGAGGGCTACTCTCCTGAAAATCAAAAAATAGGTGAGGTAAAAACACACTAGCTAGGGAAATTTAAAAAAAATAAAAAAAAAATACATAACAATAAATAACAAGAGCTTCACTATTGAGACAACCCTGGTGTGATAGGAATCGTAATTGTATAAAATGCAGAGGTGAGCCTGGAGGGTATCCAGTATCCAGTTTCGGATACTCTACAAATGCATGGAGGTTAAGCTGGTATGACAACAAAAGAAATGAATATTCTAAAAGCAATGACATTTCCTTCTTTTTCTTTTTCCCCTTTTAAGTCTTTTGAGTTAATTTTCTGTATTCACTACTTTAAACGCTGTAATAACAGTGATGTCATTATTGTCTCCCCATTGAATGTGTTATTCACTTGATACAACTGTATGTGATTCGCAAGTAACATGTTCCCCTTTTTGTGTTTTGTATCCCACTCCCCACTTTTCTAAAAAAAAAAAAAAAAAAACAAATAAAGAATAAGTTGAAAAAAAAAAAAAAAAACATTAATTGTATTATGTAAATGTAACCCCCCTTTGGGATTACTATGGCTTTAAGGAATTAACTGTGTGGAACCACATAGAGTAACACCCCTTCCCTATCACATGGTGCTGGGGTGACTCAGTAGAAGTTAGGTCATGCCCTTTTCTGTCTGGAGATAGTGACATCAGGCTGGGGTATAAATAGGAAGGGGGAAGCTTCTGGAACTCAGATACCAGGAGGAGACACAGAGGAGGGATCTCAGTGTATATAGCAAGTGTTTACAGTAGAGGCAACGTTTATTCTAACATTTGCCGTAAACTAGCCGGGTTACATTCAGGGTATGTGCTGGGTATGTGCTGGGTATGTGCTGGGTATGTGCTGGGTATGTTCTGGGCTAGTTTGAGGCACGTTTAAGGCATTTCTGCATTGACTAACGACCCATAGGATTAACACAGCAGGGATCCCTAGCAGTCCAATTCAGTTTGAATGGGACTGCCAGGGACCCCCGCTGTTAATCTGATAGGCCATTAATCAATGCAGAAATGCTGGGGCTAGTTTAAGGAAAGTTTAAGGCATGTATTCAGAATGTACCTGGGTGTTTCCTGGGTCTTTTGGGGAATTGCCACTGGTTTTTGTTAGAATAAGAGTTGCCTCTACTGTATGTAAATAGATAGGATAGGATAACCTTTTTATTGTTTGACAGGGAAAGATTCCCAGCTAGATAGTGGCCTTAATAATAGTTCATTGCTACTCTGAGTTCATATAGCAGAACCTGTGTCCTGAGGGGGTTAGAAAGTGCACAGCCCGAGGGATAGTTGAACCAGCCCCATCGGAGGGCCCATAGCTTGCCCCACTACAGGTCGCCACGAGGTGGCCTACAGTGCCCATGAGAGGGACACTGATCAGCAACAGTGAAAGAGCAGCACAAGGCCCAGCAGGGACCCTAAAGATATGAAGCCCATATCCAGGCCGCCCAGACAATGGCTACATTAGGTAACATAGGGGATCAAGCCTCAGCCCCTCCCGAGACGAGATAGGGGCAGCTAGGGAAGAAAGGTTCAGACAGCACAACGGAGAATGCAGTTATGTCCGTACCAACATCCATGTGTATGTTGATGTAAAAATAAAACTTCTGTTAAATTAATAAAGTTCCTGGTACCCATCAATGCTATATCACTGCCCAGCCGCACAAATCCAGCACCCTGACAAAGTAATACCCTTTGAGTAAGCCAATATAAGAGATCTTCAACGTAAACTCCTTATGAGCCGGGCAGGGAGGGTTACAAAAAAAACCCAGCTATATATTAAGAGCTGTGAATTCTCACATAATTCATCTGAGTCTCATTGATAAAAATGAGTACTTTCCCAATAAATTATTATTATTATTATTATTATTATTAAATCCCATATTTTGTTTTGGAACAACCAAACCTCACCCATTTCATTATATGGGGAAGCTTATTAAACTGCTTGCTTGTCTCAAAAGATCTGTCAGTCTTTAGAGGAGGTCAAGCTTGTATGTGGAGCTCTGTGTGCATGCTAACAATAAATGTTATAATTACTTAGTGATAGGAGAATGCATGTAAATTTAGTTTAAGTTTAGTATCCATCTCCCGTCCGTCGATACTGATAGGAGCCAATGGAACATGTTCAAGGTCTTAACCCTCGTATTATTGTTGGGCATATGAATAATAGGAATAGTGTATGAGATCGCACTGAGGTGTAGCTACCAATGAATGAGATTTGCAATGAAATGTTATTAATTTTGCATAATTTCCTTTAGCATGTTACAACACACCTATTAGCAAACATTATCCACATTTGTTTTCGACATATATTATCCTTCTTCATCTAATATATCATATCCAGTGAACCAATACAGCAAGATCAAGTCAAACACTTGAAAATGTAATTTAAGGGGTTCAAATCAGAAGGGGTTTTGTTTATTAACTAATCTGGGATATCTGTGAATTACTGTTATCAGTGTTTAATGAATAATGTGCAAACTCTGGCTACACTAATCCTATGCATTACATAAGCATGTGTATCGTGGCCTTCACAACTCGGGATCGAATATTCTAAAACCCTATTGAAAACCATGTGACTGAAGAACTTTGTGTTTTATTTATGGAGTTCACTTTGCATGAAGTTTTTAATATTTAGGGGGCTATGCACTAAGCTCAATGGCTTTGCGTTCTGATTTTCCAAAATGCAGGTTCGTTAAGATGTGAGGCCGGGGACGCGATGCACTAAGGCCTTGAGCCCATTTTTTAACGTACCTGCTCAAAATAGCTCAAAACACCCACAGCGTACGTGTTGCTTTTTCCCCCTGCTAGCGTTCTTAACCTTTACGTACGCTAGCTGATAGAAAAAAAAGCTGCATGTAACATTTATCTCCATGCAAGACTGTTACAGGCGATCGTACACTAAATAAATACATTTTAATTATAATGTACATGAGCAGGGGGTGAGACCCCCTGCTCCCACACTCTATTAATAAAAATGACAATAAAGCAGCTTCATTACCATAGCGGTAAGCCGCTACGGTAATGAATGATTTTTTTTATTGTTATTGTTTTTTTGATGCTAGTGTACATGAGCAGGGGGTCTCCTGGGCTGAAATTATAGAATTTATAGCACGATAGCATTGATACAAAAAACAGCTCGCACGATAGTGCATTATTCTTTTATCGGCCTTAAAAAATGGCCTTCACTTCTTAGTGAATCCCGCTTTTGGCTTCATTTCTTATAGCACGATAAAAAAATTCTTATTCAGAAGCAAAAGCACTGTTTTTATCACTGCTTTGTGAATCGGACCCTATGTCTGGATAATTAAAATCCCCCATTATGCAAACATTACCTAGTTTTTATGCCTTCTCCATTTGCAAAAGTATTTTAGCTTCCTCAATCTCACAGATAGTTGGTGGTTTATAGCATATCCCTTTCAAACATTTTCCAAATACTTTTACCTACAGTGCTAATTTCTATCCACAAGGTCTCTACATTTTCATAATTCCCTTCATAAATATCTTCCCTTATAATAAGTTTTAGATCCGGTTTAACATATAAGCATACGCCACCTACTGTTCTATTTGCTCGATCCTTCCGAAAAAGGGAATAATCCTCTAAATTAACTGCCCAGTCATGAGTTTCATCCCACTTTGTTTCAGTAATGCCTATGTAGTGCTGTTTCCCCCCCCCCCCCTACCTCTGGCAGATCTGGCCTTTGCTACTTGTGGTGTAGTGCTTAGTACCTGTTAG